>CM053564.1:37558913-37593710 GCA_028646485.1 Cryptoprocta ferox
GCACACACAGGTGCACGTGCAGAGGAGCACACACATGCAGGCATACACAGGTGCACACGCAGAAGAGCACACGCATGCAGGCACACACTCATAGGTACACATGTAGAGGAGCACACACACGCAGGCACACACTCACAGGTACACGTGCAGAGGAGCACACACACGCAGGCACACACTCACAGGTGCACACTCATCCAGGACTCACAGACCCAACCGCAGACAGGCACACCCAGCGTCCACACTCACGCCGAGAATGCCACATGGGTGAACAGACGGGGAAGCCCCTCCTCCTCGGGGCTCCAAGAGCCTGGACAGACAGGGCTGGCCTCACACCTGCTGGGAGGGGCCAGGCTGGGGTCGGCCGCTCGTCCTGGACATGCGGCCTGAGCCGGACTCCATGCAGCAAACGCCTCACAGTGACCCCGGGGAGACTGGCAGGGCCGGGGGGATGGGCAGTGAGTGCGAGGTCAAGAGCACCGGAGAGCTGGTGTTGGCTCAGCTCAGAGATGCGGCTGGAGGGGTGGGAGGCTGAGCTGAGTGTCCGCACGCCCACCTTTGATGGATGGAAGGCTGCCCCTGCATGGGACACACAGACACAGTGCCCAGTGCTCGCCCAGCCCCCCCTATGCTGGCTCTGAGCCTTGCTTAGGGTTGGTGTGCCATCCCCCCGACCCCCGCCCTGCACCTCCCAGCTGACCGCCTGGGTCCGCGCAGTCCTGGCCTCAGCAGCAGCGCTGTGTCTGGGGGCCTGCCCTCTTTCTGGGACACAGGACGTGCAGAGTTGTCTGCACCCCTCCACAGACTTGTGAGTCTGCAGACCAAGCACGGGGGGGAGGGAGGGAGGCGGGCAGCACACGGGTCTTGATTACCTGAAGGTCATGCCCTCTTGCAAGTGCCCCAGCAGCAGAGAGACCAGGACCCTGGTTCCCAAAGTCCGTTATGCATCAGAAAGTTTATGAGAATGCAGATTCCAGGGCCCTCCTCAGCTGTATCGATTCAGAACTTGTAGGAGAATCTGCATCTCTTTCCTGGGGGTTCAGACTCACTGGCCCATAGACCAGGCTTCCATATTGTGCTTGAGCACGAAGGCCTTTAAGCTGCTATGTCTGTCTCACTGGTCATGATTCTAACGTTAGGGATATACTTCTTGGGCTAAAGCATTTCTCACCCATTGTGGAGCAAATATCGAAACACTTGTATAAACAAGGCTCCTTCAGTTGGGAGTGTTAGAATCACAAATCAAACTGCCTTGAGCCCCGTAGAGTATCACTGGCATAGGTAACTGGAAAGTAATGGCTTCAGGCATGGCTGGATCTAGGTGTTCTCCTGCTGTCGGGACTGTCTCTCCCCACCTTTTGGCTCTGCTTCTGGGTGTGCTGTTTATTCTCCAATGGGATTTTCTTAGGCAGGAGCAAGATGGCCCCACACAGTTCCGGAGTCATATGCCACCTGCCTTCTTTCCCACTGTTTGAGCAAAGGCCCTGGGGCTGGGGTTTATTCAGTTGGGGAGTCATGTGACCCTCCCCACACCGATCTCTGTGGCCAAGGGGAAGAAGTAATCTGACTGAGGGAGTCTGGATCCATTCCAGGATGAAGGGCACGCCAGGTGGTCATAGGTGGGAGGTCTGTCCCCAAGGGAACAGGGTGGGGACAGCCACAGCGACTGGTTCCAGTGATGCTCCTCTGGGCAGAACAGACATTCTTCCTTGTAGGCAGGGCTCCCCTGAGTGCAGTGCTGGTTGCCCCTGTTCTGGCTCCAACATGGCACGTCCCCTGCTCGGGGAGGGTCCCGTGCCCCTTGGTCCACTCCTCCTGACGAAGGTGTGGGGAAGGGGGGAGGGGGACGGGGGAAGGCTCCAGAGGCAAGAAGAACAGCAGTCAGAGAGGCCGTCCCAGAAGGCGCCAACGTGGGACCCGTAGGCTCCGACCCAGGGGAAGCTGCCCCGCCTTGTCCCACAGTCTGTGATGTGAGGCCCTCAAAGGGCCATAGGTGGGGGACAGAGAACCATGGAGACCCATTTCTTTTCTCAGCCTCTTGTCTGCAGAATGGGGATCACATCTGCCCGCCTCATCTCTTGGCTTCAAGTGCTGTGCACAGTGCCTGGGAGGGCCCTTGGGCTCTAGAGCTGGGCTGTGGGGTCCCGAGTGCTGGCTCTCAATGGGGCGGCCGGAGGCGGAGAGCAGGTGCCCCCGCAGGGCGGACGACGGGCACACGTTCCTCATTTGGGGCGCTGGGCTCCTGGGGCTGGGCCTGGCTCCTTCACCCTGCCTGGCCCAGACCACCCCCTCCGGAGAGGTGGTGCCAGCCCTGTGTGCCTGGTGCCGGAGAGACACACCCGCCGCTTTCCCGGACAACATCTGGCCAAGCCAGTTAATCTCAGCAGAAGACAGGGGGGAAAAATTGTTCCCAGCTTTGCAGCAACTGCAGCCACATGTGGCCGGCTTGTCTTCGTGTCTGGAACCTCCTGCTTGGGGCCTGAGGCCCCTCAAAGGTCAAGGACGTGTCCAAGATGCAGTTGCCACACACCTATGGAGTTGTGGGCAAGCTCACTGGGGAGTTGGATGCCGCCAGGAGGCGGGGCTGGGGCAGCAAGGCCTGGAGAGCTGTCCCTGCCTCTGCGGGGGGGGGCGGGGGTGGAGGCCGGGGCCCTGGAGCCATGCGGCCCTGGCACATCTCTCTGAGGCTCTGCTTCCCCCCTGTGTCATGGGGGCAGATGAGGCGTCCCTGTCAAGGGCTGTGTGCTCCATCACTGCCGGGGGAGCACGTGCCCAGATAGCTGTGTTCTGCCCGCGGGCGCCAGGGGCCTGGACGGAGGAGGGTGTTTGCCCCATGACTTGAGAGCCAAATAGGGTTTTACGAGGCTGTGAGGGTGGGAAAAGGCCTTGCGGAGAGGGAGCTCCGTGTGCCAGGGCGTGCGGGCGTGACGGTGGCAGGGGGCCTGGCCAGCAGCACCCATGAGATGCCTGTTTTCTCCCTGAGCCTGTAGACGAATGACATGCCGTGTGCATGTGTGCAAGCATGTGCGTGTGCGTGTGGACCGACACCCTCACCCAGCACTGGAATTTCCCGTGAACACCCCTCCCCAGGCCTGGGCGGTCTGGCTCTCGTGGTCTTACTGTGCCTGTCAGCCGGCAGAGACAGCTGGCTTCTCATGGGCTTTCCCGGGGTCCCCACTGTGTGCCGGTGCCCATAGCCCTGACCCGTGCCTTTGAGGGACACAGCTGCACCGCCACCCCAGATGGCCCCGAATGTGCCGCCCCATTGCCCCGACTTCTTGCTGGGGAACAGAGCTCCCTGTTCTCCCGGGCTCCTGCCTCTGTGGCCTGTAAGAGGGGGGTCTAGACCGGGAGCCACCAGGGACCCTAGCTCTAAGTTTGTGCATGTTTTTGCAGAGCACTGCGCGTCGCTCCGAGCGTGGGGCTGGCAGCAGGCCACAGGCACACCCCGCGGGACCGAGTGGGTGTGAAGCCCTGAAGGTCGGGGGGGACGCGACCCCCTCGCTGTCTGCACCGGGATCGACTCCCATGACCACCTGATGTGAGCGCTGCTCTAATTCTCATCCTCTCGCTCCAAACCCGGGAGCAGACGCCGCGGCGCCTCTCAAACCCCGAAGCCGAGCGGCTTGTAGAGCGAGGATGGGCAGTTGTGTGGGTCCTGGGCTTGCGGGACGGGAACGTGGGGGACAGCTGCCGGGTTCCCGAGGACCAGGGGGGCACGGTGGGCTTGCGGATGCCCAGTGGTTGGTAGGAGCACCTGGCAGGTGCCACGGGAACGGGGCAGTGCAGGGGCCGGTGGTGAGCATGGTGGCCTCCCTGCGGTGTGTGCCCGACAGCGCAGGGAAGTTGAATCAGTTCAGATGTTCCCACTCCATTTCCTCTGCTTGGGAAACTGCATGGCTGCGTGACTGTGGTTCATTATAAATCTAATTCTGCTGCCTCGGTTGAGTGAGCTGGCATCGCATGTGGACCCGGTCTCAAGCGGCCTAAAGCTGGAGGTGGTTAATTCTCAGTCGGCGGGCGCGGCCTGACAGGCTGTTCCTTCCCTTCCGGGACCCAGCGTCTCTGGGACAGGAGCGCGCTGCAAGGCCCATAACACGCACTTGGCATTTTTCGAGGGAAGAAAACGTGTAATGTAGCCAATGTTTATGGATTGTTAACTTGGCTGAATACAAAATCAAGTCACAGGTGATGGACAGCGCATGCCGTCCCCTTCCCCGGGTGTCTGTTGGAGTGTTTGGTGCCAGGGCCGCACGCAGGGCTCATCCCTGTGGGGAAGGGAGGGCCAGTTCTCATGTCGGCTGCCCGGGAGGCGGGGGCCTGGAAGATGAGACGGCAGAGGTGCTTGAGAGAGAATTTGAGGTCTCCAACACCTACTCAGGGGTCGAATCGTGGCCGCGGTGGGCAGGTGGAGGGGCCCCAGTCTGATTACATCTAACCTGCAGCCTGGAAGGTGTCATTCCACCCTCAGCCTGGCATCCTGGGCCACCTGGACAGGGGAGGATGGACCGAGGACCCGCCTCTGCCCCGGCAAGCTCTGCGAGACGCCTCTGAGCCTCAGTTTCCTCCCCTGTGAAATGGAGCTACATGTCTGCCCCGTCCCTGCCCTCGGCCACCCGCCTAGAGCACTAAGCTGGGAGCACCCTGGGAAGGGGAGCATGGGGACCTGGGCGCCTGGCCCTGCGCTCTCCCACCTCCCAGAGGGACCCTGGCTGTCACACTCCTGCCCGGCCAGTGACCCTGGGGCCCTCTAGACGAGCTGCTGACAGGTGTGGGTGGACCCCGGAAGCTCACAGCCCGCTGTACACCTCCCACAAGTCGGAGGGAGTCAGCTGACCCCCTTCACATGGCTGAGGATCCTCAGAACAATGCCCAGCATGTGGGGGCCCCCAGTAGACATCAGCTCCTGCTGGCACTGTTATCTGGGGGACCATGTGGGCTGGACCCCGACTGCCAGGCTGGGGGCTGCGGGGTGGGCACAGCTGTCCCCACAGCTGAATGAAGAGATGCCCTTCCCCCCGCCCCCCCGGGGAATGTCCAGGCCTTCATCGTCTGTGTGGGTGCATGGGGCTTCCCGCCTGACCCGAAGTGAAAGTGCCAGCGTCCCGCGCCTGGGGGCCCTTTGCGGGCATCACACGCGCTCTGGGCGGACGTCCTCTGAGAGTGCCTGTTGGGGGTCTCGGCCTGGTCACCCCAGCGCTGCTGTCAGCTGCGTTTTGTCAGATGAGCACCCTCTCCAGGGGGAGCCGCCCCCTTGGACACCTGTGTGGCTGCATCTATGGCCTTGATGTGAAGCCTGGTCTCACATCAGGTGGGAAGCCCTTGGCAGTCAGCCTCCTCTGCCTGGGGGGCAAGGGGTTTGCACAGGAGGGAAAGCAAGGGCCTCCCTGCCGCCCCCCTCCCCCCGCGAGGCCAGGTCCTCAGGCCCGCCCACAGCCCTCCCCACTCGCGGCCGCCTCCTCGGGCAGCTTAGATCTGCTCCAAATATGCTCGCATGGCCAGGAGAGAGGTTTCAGCATAGCCGGGTCGGGGCCGCGATGGGAAACACGGAAGGACCCATCACAGAGGGGCCGTGTGTTGGGGATTTAGGGTGGGGGGCACAGAGAGAGGGAGGGACCCTTGCCCCAGGCAGGCCACAACCTGACAGACCCCCTGCAATGCTTATTTTCAGTTATATACTTTTGGTGAGAAATAGGCCTGTTTGGGGCGCCTGTGGGGTTCAGTCGGTTAAGCGTCGGACTTGGGCTCAGGTCACGATCTCACGGTTCATGGGTTCAAGCCCCGCGTCGGGCTCTGTGCTGACAGCTCAGAGCCTGGAGCTGCTTCCAATTCTGTCTCCCTCTCTCTGCCCCTCCCCCACTCTCACTCTGTCTCTCTCTCTCAAAAATAAATTAAAAACATTAAAAAATTTAGAAATAGGCCTGTTTGGGTTCTTAACACAGAACGTCTATGCAGAGGGTCCTGAGTCCTTGGCCTCCGGGTAATCTCCCTGTTGGGTCTGCGCCCACACAGCCCAGGGTCTGTCCCGGGGTGGGGGGCTCGGAACCAGAGGAATTCCCAAGGAAGCCCAGACCCTGGGGTGGCAGGACAGGGCGGGAGGTGCCTCTGGCCCTGCACCCAGCTCAGCCGAGGGCCTCTCCTCACAGTGCAGGGATGAGGCGGAGAGGGCAGCCCTGCCCGACCCCAGAATGGGAGGGCAGAGAAGATTGGCTGCGGAAGTTGATCCACAGGAGGACTGCCCTCCGGGTCACCCCTCCACCCTGGAGGCTCCGGGTGGCCCCATCCCAGCCTGCCTGTGGGGAGACAGGATGCTGGCAGTGCCCAGGGCAGGGTTGGGGTACCAGGGAAGGAGTGGGGGCCCTGGGGGCTGCTTCAAGGAAGGGAGGTACCCGGAGGGGCCCGGTTTCCATGATGCTCATGGCCCAGTGGACCAGTCCCTTCCCTGACGCCCTCGCTGGGTCTGGGCCGAGCAGAGAATCGGGGGGTGGGGGCATGCAATGGGGACAGACCTGCTCCATCTCAGCTGAGTCTCTGGGGTTCTGTGCATGGCCCGTGCCACAGATAAAGACCTCAGGGCTCCGGTGGGCAATGCCCTGTCTGAGCACACACGCCTACAAGGCTTCCAGCCTGGTGCCACTCCCTGCCCCCACCTGGGAGGCCAGGGCCACAGGTCCGTAGGCCTCCAAGGTCTCTCTGGGACAGCTGACTGAGGCTCAGAAGATGCCGAAGGGGGTGGGTGCCGACAGGATCTCCAGACGGCCCCGCTCACCCACTGAGCCAGGACCTGTGTCTTGTTTCACCTGCACAAGATGGGACGGGTCAGGGACAAGTGTGGGGACGGGAGCAGGAGACACGCCGTGTGTGCTCCAGTAAGAGCCATACGAACCAGGTGAAGTGCCCGGGACACGGGAGGCGGCTCGGCAATCGGAGCTCCAGGCATCAGAGAGAGCACTCGCACCGAGTGAGTGGAGGAGATGGATTTCAAAGGCTCAAGGCGTGGCTGTTGGGCCTGGGCTTGGGGGCTGGGGTCTTGTGCGTTTCTCCTTCCTGTGTCTCCCTCTGGCCTTCTGCACATCCCCACCCCTGATTCCTTCCCGCCTCGGGGGCTTGGCTCACCACCTCCCGCCGAGAACGCCCTTTCCCCCAGGCACGCGTGCCCCTGCCCACCCCGGAGGCGGCTTCCTGTGGGGCCCTGCCAGCCCCGCTCTCTGAGCCCGCTGTGGAGTCCTGAGTTGTCAGTCTCCGCACCCCGCGGGCGGGCTTGCTTCCCAGCGTCGCGGAGGCCTGGGGCTCCCCATGCACGTTGCTGGGACACAGCCTGGCCCGTGATTGCACCCCGGCACCTAGCACAGGCCTCATGGACGTTTGTTGAACGAATGAACAGATGGCCCCATGCTCAGTGAAGGAAGGAAGGAATCTGAAGAGAAATGAGGCCTTTCTCTGCTTCCCTGGGGGCAGAGCCAGTGGACAGCTTGGTCTGGAGGCCACTGTCGACTAGGGCAGGCCTCTTTGGACCCTGAGGTCGGACACGGCGTGCAGGAGGGCATCGACTGGGGCCACTTTGTGCCCACAGACCAGCTCCTGCCCGGATCCCAGGGTTCTCCCTCCGTCCACCCAGGTGTGGGTGTGGTCTCCGTCGGTCTCTAGCTGTGGTGGGGGGCCCGGGGCCAGCCAGCTGCCGTGGGAGGGGGTATCCTGCACGAGTCTGGGTGAGCAAGGGCTCAGCCCGGATAGGCCGCCAGCCGGGAACATCGCGCAGCTCGATGGTGGTCTGCACACACCTCCCCTGAACCCCCACGCAGCAGCACCTCCCAACTTTGTTAATGGAAACCTGGTGATCCGTAACCGTGTGGCAGACATCTGCTCGGGGGTAATGTGGTGGTAATGTACGTATCGGTGATCAATCAGCGGATTTGCAAGAGAGGCATAAAGTATTTAATTATAATTGTGTTGGGTGAGTCTGCGTGGTGGCAGTGGCATTTTAATAGGCCAGAGCCAGCCCTCACCCCTGCAATGTTGTTTGGTATTAAATGCCACTCACTCTAAGGGCTGGGAGACTTTCCAAAGTCGTGGGATATCACGCGCTGGCAAATTGAAAATGTCCCTCCGCTTTTAAGAACATGATTGATATCCTTTGCAAAACAAATGTAACACCTCCTAGTGCACAGACCGCGCCTACCTGGTGCCACCCTTTTGCTCCCCGGCCGCCGGTGAGCATCTGCCTCAGACCACTTGACCACCTGTCTGGTCCCCAGGCGCCTCCCCCCCCCCCCCACAAGGCTGCACCTTCCAAAACTGCCCTCTTCAGACAGAGGACCTCTCTGTTCTCCATCATGCTCTGCTCACCGAACAAAACACAGGAATATGGCTAGAGCCCGAAAGATAAAATGCAAATTTTATTTGCTTGATTGGCAGCAGAAAAATATATCTTGAGACACGGTGCATGCCACCCACCTGTGTGTAATAGTAACACCCGCACCACATCACCACTAAGTCACATCTACTATCATTAAAACAGCTTTTTGCACAACTGGCAAAGGGGTATGGACAACAAGAACGCAGACAGACATCACACCTACGAGCACACACGCACACACGTGCACATAGCCGCTCTGAGCTTGCGTGAGCCGCAGCGTGGACGGAGCTTTAGCAGCCCAGCCCCCAGGCCACATGCTGGGCCCGGGTCCACCTGCGTGCAGGTGCCCCATCTGTAAAACAGGGATGAGAAGTGATGCGACCGTCAACCAGGGCCGGCTGTGCCTGGCGGGCAGGGAGGGCCCCCAGTGTCGGGTGCTTTCCCAGCCAGGACCTCCGGCAGCTGGCATTTGTGCCCAGAGGGCTGTCTGAGGCGGGGCTCCCCTCCTCCCATGAGGCTGACATGCTGCCCCGTTGGTGCTGGTGGGCAGGCAGTGGGCACATCGCCCCCAGGGCTCATCTCCGGACACTGGGACCTGGCGTTTCACAACATTTGCAAGTAAACGGCCTTCTGCCCTCTTCTCAAATCAGCCCACGGGGTCTGTGCAGGTGGACACATAAAACTGCTGTGGTTTAATGAAACGTCTGATTCAGAAGCGGTCCCACTAAGTGATCCCTGCATCGCTTCTGTCTCTGCCTCCCGCCTGACGGCTTTACCGGTCTGGGTTTTCAGAGTCCGATAAAGCACGGCCGTGTGATTCCCAGCCGAGACAGCCAGCCTTCTTGGGTGTGTTTTTGTTGTTTACAAAATTAGCCAGTCATTGTCACCTAGTGGATCAGATTAGGTGTAATCCATACTAATGTTCAAATTAAGTCATGGAAAGCAATTAACTCTGCAAAAACGGGCTGGTGAAAAATGATAAGGTTGGTCAAATAGTTTCACTGTGCATAATTGTGTTTTTTAAAATGCCCGTCTCCACACAGTAATTAAATCATTTACATTTCAAATGGAGTGTACCCACCTCCACTGCTTGTAATTGTGAGCACCCTAATTGTACATCTCACAGCGTAGCAGGCTACCTTGTGTCTGCTTTTTCGGGAAGCCAGCCGGGTGGAACATGCCCAAATAGGGGCTTACTCCCTGCTCCGAAGAACCAAGAAAAGTGTGCTTTGCCCTATGCTGTCCCAAATGTGGACCCCCCCTTGCTCCTCCCCTTCTTTCCTGTATAAAAAAGTGCACAGAATTTCTTAAGCAATCGTTGAATATTCTGTCCACAACTCGCGATGCACTTGAACTTCCAATCACATCATCCATAACGGGGCCACCGTCAGAACCCTTGGGGACGACATTCTCAGGATCAAGTAATATCTGATTTCACCGTGTGCACTTTTGGCTCCCGGGAAGATGCCCGCCCACCTCGACATCTGCATCCAGAGCTCACTGGAAGCTTCAGGGGGTGGGGGTGGGGGGTCATGCAGCAAATTCTCAGAAGACGGAGGGATGAGATGCTACCTTGTCTGTAAGTGAGTGTGGCCCTGAGCCTGCTGTATTCACAGCCCTCAGAGTGGGGCCGCTCAGTGACTCCAGAGCAGACCCTTCAGTCAAACAGGACCCCGTGGGTCTTCCTTCAAGGGAACTCCTGAAGGACGAAGCCAGAGACTGACCTCTTGTCCCTCCAGCCCAGGCTGGTTTTCAGCACGGAACACGAGTCTGGAAGTTAGAACGGTGTGGCTCCAGGTGGGGCTGGAAGACGCCTCATACTGTCCACAGGTGGAGGCTCATCTGCTGGGCCTCCAGCCGGGGGGCTCTGGCCTCCTGCTGGCCGCAGGGGCTCTGCAGCCCCCGGGAGGGGTCGGGCGCGGACAGGATGTAGTCAATGCTGAACTTGATGCCCCGGCGCTCCTCCTTCCCCAGGGCAGCGGGGCTGCCAGGGGCGGGGGGCTGGCCATGGGGGGCCGGCTCTGGCGGCCCCTGCGGCCCCCCTGCGCCCCCTGCACGCACCTCCCCTGCCCCCTCGCGCTTGGGGCCGCGGCGCCGGCGGCGCCGGCGGTAGTTGCCATTCTCGAAGAGGTCCAGCAGCGACTCGCAGCCGCCCGCAAACGTCCAGTAGTTGCCCTTGCCCTTCTCCTGGCCCTCAGTCCGAGGCACCTGTGGGGCAGGGTAGGGCTTGGCCAGGGCCGGCTCCCGTGTACCCCAGTCCGCCCCTCTAGGCGGGTTCACTTAGGACTCCAGGGTCCCGCCCCCGCCCACCCCTCGAGGCATCTGGCCTCACTTAGGACTCCAGGGTCCGCACTGGACAGGTCCCTGCCCTTGGGGTGGGTGGCGCTGCTCACGGAGCAAATTGGAGGCAGCCTACTTTGCTGCTGCGAAACCCATGCCGGCCCCCGGTCAGGGACCCCCACGCCTGGGCCACTCGGGGCCACTCCAGGGAGCAGGGGCCGGTGGGGGCTCACCTTCACGAAGCAACTGTTGAGCGACAGATTGTGGCGGATGGAGTTCTGCCAGGCGCGCTGGTTGGCTCGGTAGAAGGGGAACTTGCGCATGATGAAGTCATAGATGCCCGACAGGGTCACCCTGCCCGAGGGACTCTGCTGGATGGCCATGGCGATCAGCGCGATGTAGCTGCAAATAGGGGCGCATGGGGCCACACGGGGCGGGGCAGGGGCGGCCTGCAGCATCTGGAGTCCCCTCTGGCCAGCCCCTCCCTGTGCCAAGGGCCCCTTCCGAGGGCGCGCCCTCCTCTGCCCCCAGGGCGCCTTGGTGTGCGGGAGCCTGAGCCCTGGAGCCCCCGCCCCCCCCCCGCCCCCCGCATCTGCCCAGACCCCAGAAGCTCTCGCTCGCACTTGGGAGTTTGTTCAGGGAGGCTGCGAGCACCTTCTCTGGCTACTTCTAAATGTGCAGACGTGTCCCTTCCCTCGGTGCCGCCCCCGCCCCCAAGGAGAAAGCCGTCCTTGCGAAGGAAGCTCGTGGCCCTCAGGCCCCCACCGCCGACCCCGCGGTCACCTGTACGCGGGCCTCGTGAGCTGCTTCTCCTCGTCGGAGCTGCCCACCGGGTAGTCGTCGGCGTCGTAATTGAAGCAATTGTAGGGATACTGTGAGCTGTCAAACATCTTGGCGCGCCCGGCGCCTGTGGGGGCCGCCTCCGCACTTGCCGCCTCCTCCGTGCGGTCCGCCAGCCCGCCAGGTCTTGGCGGAGGTCCCGGCCGCGCGCCTGCAGCGCCTGCACTGCTGGCTGCTCTCCGCCCGAGCTGGGAGCCTGGGCTTCTGGGGTCCCCCGCCCGCGCCCACCCCGCTCTCTCGCATCCAATCCCAGCTCGGGGGAGGCCCCAGCCACCGGTGAAGCGGCGGAGGGTTGCCGAGCGGGGCTCTGGGTGACCCTCTGACCGGCCCACGGACCCAGGGAGGAGGGAGCCGGGTGCGCTGGGTGGTCCGACGGGCGCCCCCCCCACCTCCCGCTGGGCCGCGTCGCGCTGCGCTCCCCGCACTGGGCCCCAGCGCTCCAGGCAGAGTCGCCGGGTAGCACTCCACACCCCACTCCCCAGCCCCGGAGCCGGGCTCCTCCCGGGCTCCCTGCCCTGGCCGACGTCTCCTGGGAGCTCCCCGGTCAGTGCACCCGTGGCGCACAGGGGGACACCAGGCTCTTCCCGGAACCCGTCCCACGGTGGACTCTTGTCGGCAGGACCGAGCCAGGAGCCAGAACACAGAGATGGCGAGAGCTGACGCTGCCTTCCACCACCAAGCTCGGCCCCACCTCCTCCTGCCCCGGGGCAGCAGGTCCAGGCTGGATGGTTTGGGTCCAGCCGTTGTGTCCCTGCCTGGAGCCCTGGGGCAGAGCCAGGTCAGAGACACGGGGTCCAGCGGTTCCTCCAAGGCCCCGTGTCGCAGCCGCACTGTCTCCCCGTGCAGAAGGGTCCCTTCTCCAGGGGGCCCAGCACGGGCTCAGGAGCCTGCGCTGGAGGGGGGGCCCCGCGTGCTCGGGGCCCATGGCCTGCAGTGCCGGGAGCACACTTCACAGCTAAGCCAGAACTTCACGAGCCCCGAAGCCATGATTCCGAGTATGGGCACATATGTGCAGAAAAGAAGGCAAAGTGTGGGAATTTTAGGGGGAAAAAATGTGGTGGGATCTTGGTGGGAGGGTAGGGGAGGGGGTGTTGCTCAACGGGCATGGACGTGCCACCAGAGGCATTTCCGTGAATACTCTGCAGAATTCTGAACTGACCCATGTCTGTGAATCTGCCTGAGGCCGGGAAGCCTGGACGGTCTTCGTCCAGAGAATTCTCCCTTCAAAGCAGACTTTTAGCTTGGAAATGACCTGTGTCCCGTCTAGCCAGTTGGCACCGTGAGGGCCTGCTGCCACCTGCTGCCCTTGGTGAGGACGGGTGGCCGGGCCTACCTAGGTGCAGCCGTCCCCCAGCGCCCCCATGGCGGCCGCGCCGTCGTGCCTTCTGCTTGGGGACTGGCAGGGAGCACCCTGGGGCCCAGACACTTTCAGTGGCTCCGCCGGTGTCCTCTGTCAGATCTCAGAATTGCAAGTGATGGACTGCAGGAGCATAAAGTGGTACAGCCCCTCTTGGAAACGTTCTGGCAGTTTCTTAAAATACGAAACGTGACCACGGTGTTAACCAGCAGTGCACCCGGGGGCGTTTACCCCGGAGAAATGGAAACTGAAGTTTACATGAGCGCCTGTGCCCCGAGTTCATAGCAGCTGTTCTCGTCACGTCCCCAAATGCCCTTCGGCGGGGAAGCGGTTAAACAGGCTTCGGTCCCTCCGCACCGGGACCCCTCAGCAGAGCACCCACCCATTGACACAGCAAGACCCAGCCTGGTTGGGTCTCGAATTGAGCACACAAGCCAGTCTCAAAGGGTTACAGCTACATGCTGCCATTTGTACGGCACTCTTGAAAAGACAGAACGATGAAATGGAGAACAGATAGTGGCCTCCAGGGGCTGGGAGGGGGTGCAGGCTGGAGGGGGGCCCTCGGGGCCCTGACACAATCCGTGCGACCTGGGTCAATATGGAGGCCGTGGCCACGAGATTTTGCGCCGGAGTTCTGCAAGATGTCATCGTAGGGGGAGACTGGGTGAAGGGTCCCTGGGATCTCTCAGTTTTACTTCTTACAACTCCATGGAATCTACAGAATCCTGCAGTGGCCGTGGAGACCCTCTGCCCACCTCCCCACCCCCTTTAATGTCATGGCACTGAGACCCCAAGATGCCACCTTGTGAGGAGGAAACCGAAGACAGAGCGGTCACCACTTGGCGCCACGGACAGAGAATCCATTGCCTCTGCTCAGCTGGGGGCTGCCTCCACTGAGTCTCCGGGTCTAGGCGTGCCCCCCACCAGCGCCTGTTCGCGCCTCTGCCCTTCTCTGCACTTCCTTCCGTCAGACTTGAGGCGCATTCTCAGGGGGCCTGGGCTCTGAGACTCGCTCCCGCCGCAGCCCTGCAGTGAGGCAGGAGTGGAGGCAGGCGTGGCGGTAGTGGGCAGAGCTCCAGGCCTGCCCCTGTCCCGGCCAGCGCGGTCAGCCAGCGTCGGACCCTGGGCACTGGCCTTATGATGAGGTCCTTGAAGCCCTTGTCACACGTATGACGGACAAGCATGAAGCAAGATGGCCACTTCACTCCAGCCCTCCAAGTCGCAGCGAATGGCTCCTGTGGCCACGGCAGACCCTCACCTTCCAAGGAGCGGAGCCCTGGCCTGGAGTTGCCCAGAGCCCCCATGCTCCGTTTTCGCCTCACCTCTCATGGGGAGCCTGGCACTTTACACATCCATGTGTGTGGCCCATCCTCTGAGGATGGTCCCTCCCCCCGACAGGCCGCATCCCAGCCCGTGGAGAAGCAGACGATGGTAACCCCAGGCCCACAGCTGGTGAAGACCGGAGCCCAAGGGTGAAACCACTTCTGACTGAAGAGCTGGCATTACTGAAATCCCATGCTCTCTCTGCGTGTCACTTCCGGGGCCTGATGGCAAACATCGTATCATAGTAGCGTGACACGGATGTGGCCTTCCTTCCCAGCTGCTGCCTGGGCTCCGTCGAGTGGGGTGGGGTTTGGGCCCAGACCCTGCGATGCACCTTGTGACCATTGGGGTGCTGCGTCTCCCATCTGGTCGGCAGACACACTCGGCCAGATCACCCGCGTCTGCTGGAGTCTGTTTGTGCAAACCCGACCACCCGCCGGCGTGTGTGGGTCTGTGACCTCGTCAGGGGGCCTGGCCCACAGTCTGGTGTTGGCTCATCCCCTTGTGTGCGGAAGCCAGCACGTGGGCGCTTCCCACCCGTGAGGACGAGCAGTCCGTCTGAGCTCGACGAGAGACCAAAGCCACCACCAGGGAGAGCACAGTCCTCGGAGCAGCCGGCTGGACCTGCCTTCTGCCTAATGCCACCACGAAAAGCTAAGCCAAACACTTCCACCTGTTTTTTTGGGGTCCATACGTCATATAAATGCCCCGTGGTCACAAGAAACGTTTTCTGAACAATTACTATGGGCCAGGACTGCTCTGAGTCGTCTGTGCGTGAACTCAGTGCATTCACAACTCCGGGTGGACCGACACATGGCACAGTCAGGGCATCTGTCGTGCCTTTCACTTCTCTTTAAAAAGGATGCAGGGGGGGAGGCCTGGGGGGCTCAGTCGGTTAAGCGTCTGACTTCGGCTCAGGTCATGATCTCGAAGTTTGTGGGTTCGAGCCCTGCATTGGGCTCTGTGCTGACAGCTCGGAGCCTGGAGCTGCTTCAGATTCCGTGTCTCCTTCTCTCTCTGCCCCTCCCCCACTTGTGCTCTCTCTCTGTCTCTCCAAAATAAATAAACGTTAAAAAAAAGTAAATAATTTAAAGAAAAAAAGAAGAATGCGGAAGGAGTCCCCGTAAACCAACTACAGTGGTGACCTCTGGGGAGAGAACAAGCCATAGGATTTTAACTTTTATAAGGGCGGTGTTATTTCTAGTGGAGTAAACATCAGACGTGAATTCACGCTGGTCAGTGTTCCTGTTGTGTAACCAGTCGTCACAAACGTGGCGGCTTCACCCACCACCCACTTGTCAGCCGAACTGCCTAATCGCGGCTCTTCCTGGGCGTGCTTCAGGGCGGCAAACTGCCACGCGGGGAGACAGGCCATCTGAGTTCTGAGCCCCTGCTTACCTGTTGTGGGTGTGGTGTGGGGGGCAGCGGGCGGGGGTGCACGACCCCCTCCCCGGGGCTAAGCGGGGGCCTCGAGCAGTGGTCCCTCCTCCCTCCGGCCGGCAGGTGGGGCGGCGGCAGGTGTCAGCCTGGTCAGGTCTCCCCAGGCTCCCGTGGGGCCCTCACCCCACCCCCCCAGGTGTCAGCAGGTCCCGTCCTGGCCTTCCCTAGTGAGGTCACAGGGGACGGGGGTGGGGGTGGGGGGCTTTGAGCATTAAAGGAACAACATGCAGTGTTTCTCAGTCATGTAGAAAGTACTGGTTGGTTAGTTAGAAAATCTTTCCAACAAATTTTGGTTTCTTATTTGACTTATTTATTTATTTTTATATTTATTATTGAGACAGAGAGAGACAGAGCGTGAGCAGGGGAGGGGCAGAGAGAGAGGGAGACACAGAATCCAAAGCAGCTCCAGGCTCCGAGCTGTCAGCACAGAGCCCGACACGGGGCTCGATCCCACGAACCACGAGATCATGACTTGAGCCCAATTTGGACGCTTAACCGACTGAGCCACCAGGTGCCCCTTATTTGACTTACTTTAAAGTTAACTTACTCATCTGGGGCCTGGCAGTGAGAAGGAAGGCTTCGCTGATCTTTAGCCAAAATTTCCTTAAAAGACTCCTAATAATGGTAGCGTCAGTAGCAAACATAGACCAGCAAGGGTCTAAGATTTTTTTCACGTATATTAACTGATTTACTGCTCAGGACCGTCCCCAGAGCAGCCGTCCGGCCATTCCTGGTCTCGTGTCTATTCCCGTCTCACCCACGTTACGCCGTGCACGTGTGTGTGGCGGGGAGGGGGTTTGAACCCAGGCCCTCCAGGAAGGTGACAGCACTTGCTGGCGTCGGATGCGGCCTGGGGGACGCTCACACGTGTGTCAGGAGGCTGCGGGAGGACACGGGGCGGGAGCGCGGGAGCGCATGGGGCACCAGCCCGCGAGGCTTCTCCGGCACCGGCGTTAACTCATCGAGTTGCCGGCGTCACCGCCACACCCGGGCAGCCGTGCAGTGCCCTTCGCGGTCATCAAACACGACTTGCGCTGTTGGTGACACGCCTGTGAAAGGCAAAGATAAAAATTACGGACTTGATAAACACCACACTCATACTTGTATTTGGAGCAGAGGGAGAGAGAGTGCGGGTGAGGTGGGGGGACGGGGGGCCTTCAGATGCCCTCCCCAACGTCCTGTTACAGCTTGCTCGTAACTCAGAGTTGTTTGTTACAGAAAGTTTCAAAATAGAGAAAGGTCTAAAAATAAAAATCAGTCACATGCTGGCATATATTCTTTCGATTTC
Organism: Cryptoprocta ferox; assembly: GCA_028646485.1. Lineage (NCBI taxonomy): Eukaryota > Metazoa > Chordata > Mammalia > Carnivora > Eupleridae > Cryptoprocta > Cryptoprocta ferox. Next base: position 37,575,795 of record CM053564.1, read on the forward strand.
GGAAGGCGGGAACCATTTGCAAAACTGCTAACATGATACTCTTTAAGAATTTAATTTTTCACGTTGAGGAATGTCGAATGTGTCCGAATCCGTGTGTAAGTCCTATTTTAAATTAAATAATTCCGGGAACTTCATTCTGGGACTCCTCCGAATTGTGCCTAGAGATATATTCATGCCAAGTGTCCTTAAAAGCCAGCCACAAACGTTAAAGGGCAGAATCTGCCTTCGAGGCTTGCTCCTGCTCAGCTGGGGGCGGGGAGGGGGCGTGCCACGGTCCCGACCTCGTGAGGAGCTCCCCAACGTGGCAGGCACGCAGCAGCTCACAGCAAAGGAGGGTCTTTTCCAGGGGGCGTTGCTGGGACTCCCTGGAGCCGGGAGGGGAGACCTGGTTCTTTTGCTCTCAAACTTCCAGCGGGTGATGCATGGACCCTAGAACCCCACACTTTAGTGAATGAGGAGTGCGATAAATAGCCAAAGAAAGAACAAAGCTAATTGCATAAATCCTGCCCCCAAATGGGGAGGGTGAAACTGCCCCCCTTGCCGTCCGTCCATGCCTCACGCTCGCTCCTGCCCACGGAGAACCCTCTGTGATGGCTCAGGAGATGCCTTGTGTCACTTCCCACTGGCCGGCTAGGGTCACGGCTGTCCCCCAAGCATTGCAGCCAGGGGATTACAGTTCTTGCACTGGAAACACCAGCCCTGGTACCCGGAGGCAAGGTCAGCTCCGCTCAAGCCACAGGACGGAGGCTCACAAGGGGACGACTCCCTGCAGAGGAGCCACACGCCTAGTAAAGGAAGGCCTGCCTCTGACGGCGAGGCAGGCCACCAGGCAGCGGGCACGTTGCAGGGCGCGCTGTGAACAGACTGTCCTGTTTTGCTCATTGCAAGGACCTATGCAGTAGCTCACTAGCAAGACATAGCTACGCTATAGAAACGTCGCCAGGGTGCTCTGCTCCGGACAAGCCAGCTTTGAGCAGTCCTGCGTAGATGCAGAAGTTTTTGCAGTTATTATAAAAGTTTTGCCACAGTGTATTTGGCTATCGCCGCTGAGTGACAAACCGCTCCAAACTCAGTGGGTCAAGCTGACAACAAGCATTTATGGTCTCGCGGGGCTTCTCGGGGTCACCTCTGCTGTGGCTTAGCTGACCGGTTCCAGCGCAGGGTCTCTCACGAGGCTGCAGTTAGCGTGTCAGCCGGGGTTGTGTCATCTGAAGGCTCGGTGGGGCGAGGCTCCTGCTCCAGGAAGCCTGCCCTGCCTGCGGTGCGGGGGGTGGGGGGCTCAGGTCCTCACCACGTAGGCCTCTCCCCCGAGCCACGCCCCACAAGGCAGCTAACTTCCCCTGCACAGGGGACCTGAGAAGGGGAGGCGGGCGCCCAGCGCCTTCTGTGTCCTAGTTTTGGAAGTGACCTGTACTCTACTGGCCTCTCAGACCAACCTGGGCGCTACGTTGGGGGCCACGGGGGCATGAAGAGCAGCAGGCGCTGCCCACAGGGCACCCACATGGCGGCTTGTACTGAGAAGTGGGGACCCTTGAGTCCGGCAGCGGGGATGGCGTGGAGTAGAGAATCGGCACGTGCCGGTGATGAGGACCGGCGGGCGGGCGCCAGGGCTCAGGTGGGGGCGGGAGGTGCCTTGCAGGAACGTTACAGTCAGTGAGCAAGACCAGCAGGGGGGTCGGCGGCGACTGAGCCACACAGGTTTCTCCTCAGAGATGTTCAGTGAGGACTTACTACGTGCCAGGAGCCAGGCGGAGCCAACAGCTCTCCTGGTCCTCATGCTGCTCCCAGCCCGGGGTCTCAGAGAGAGGGAGAAGCCCCGTTTCAGGACATACTGAGGCGCCCAGGAGAAGGACCCGGACACCCCCCTCCGCTGATGGAGCGTTGGAACAGCGCTCAGAAGAGGGATGAACAAAAGTACAGTTGGTGTGGGGCAGAGAGCTCTAGGCTGGGAGGCTGTGCAAAAGCCCTGTGGCACCAGTGAGGTGGTGCTTCCATAGATGCCCCTGCCCTCCCGACGAGCCCCAAACTTCTGGTGTGTCAAAGAGTGTCTGTGCGTGTTTATTGGAGCACAGACCTTCCCCTCAGCTCTCAGAGTAATTCATCCAGGGGCAGGCTCTGAGTGGCAGACACCGAGCCGATCTGGCTGGGACAATGAAGAGGGACCACCGAGTCCTGGTCACTGTAGGACAGGCTGGCCCGGGTGGTGCTCAGGTGGCCGGCAGGGACTTGCCGATGGCCGGGCCGGCTGAGCGACCCACCTGCCAGGCAGATGAGGGTCCCCATGGCCCCTCTGCTTCTAAGGTCCTGGACTCTGGTCCTGCCGACCAAGGGGCTTCTGGTCACTGCCTTGTAGAGCGGGTCTTGCTCTTCTCGAGCTGTCCTCTAGGTGGTGCACGAGGACCAGTCCCAGGACGTGTCCTCGGTGCAGGCCTCCCCAGGCCTCTCCCGGGGCCCTTCCGGGATGACGGTGACCCCAGCAGCTGGTGTGGTCAGGAGTTGTCTCCTACAGCCTGTGTGTGCCCCATCCGGTCCCACCCTGCCGTTGGCCTCCGTAAGGGCTTCACCCCACTTTCCCCAGTAAACCCGCCAGGCCAGGAGCTGTCCTCACCGCCGAGACAGGTGTACCTGGTGCCCAGTGCCAGCGGGGCAGCTCGCAGCCAGCTCTGAACTGCTTCCTTCCCACGCCAGCTCTGAGCAGAACGAGGAGAGCCCTGGGCGTGTGCGGGGTCCTCCTCCCCACACGGGGACCCTGGGGTTCTGCCTCCCGACAGAGGTCTGAGGCCTGGCTTTCTTCACCGCTGACCGCAGCTCACACCCAGGGGAGGCTGCGCGAGGCCTTCTCTGCTCACCTCCTCTGGGAGGGTCGCTCTGGGTGGGGTGCGGGACGCAGGGAGCGGTTTCCCTAGGAGACTGGCCAAGACGTGGGAGGGACGGGTGAGGGTGAGTCTGTGGGAGCAGGTGAGCCACCCCTTGGGTGGCGGGGCCCCCTGGCAGCTGGGGGGCCGTGTCACCCTGTGTTGGTGGGGTGAGGGCGGCTCCTGGCCCGGGGGCTTGGCGTTCGGGGTGCTGGCCCCAGGCGTCCGTACATTCAGCTTGCTCCCAGGTGGCAGGTACACCTCGGGGCCACCAGGGAGGGCCTGCAGTCCGTGAGGGTCCTGTGCCATCCTTCTCTGGGCCGTGGGGGCATCTTTGTGCATCTCAGGCTTCAGGTGGGGGCTGGAAACAGGGGCGTGTCCACCCCCTGCACTGAGAACCCCCCACTGCGGCCACGTCGTCCCCTGTGGCCCACGGGGGCCGGGTTGTGGGTCCCTCTTCACATATTGGTTTGTTTATTTACTTTAATTTGGGGAGTGGTCTGCGCCCGGATGCCGCCTCCCCTCCTGCCTGCCCCTCGATTCTCCAGAGTGAGCCCCCAGGCCCACTGAGGGGGCACTTGTTTTGATCCCCCCCCCCCCCCAGTTTTTTGTTTTTGTTTAAGTCATGTCTGAGTTCTCGCCCGCACTTTCTCCGAGGCCCCTCTCAGAAGCTCTGTCCAGTCTGCGGGCCGGGCGACGCCCCAGGAGCACTGGCCTGCACCACAAGGGGTTTCAGGGAAGGCTCTCTTCCCTCCTTTTGCTCAGACCTGCTCCCCATGCCCCCGCCTCTCCGCCCCACGGGGTTTCACGGGAGCCCCCGGGGCAGGCTGGGCTGGGCGGTGGGTCTGTGTTCCCTCTCAGCAGCTGAGGGCCGGTGGGGGAAGCGTTTGGTCTGATTCTGAAGACAGAACGAGGGTCTCCTGCACCTAAGGTTCAGGCAGGTCCAGGCCCCAGCACCTCTCGCTCGCTGTGTTGGACTCGTGTCTGCGGACGGGGCCTCAGTTGTGACAGCTGTAAAATGGCACTATTGGGCGGGGATTTCTCTCTGGCAGCCCAGCCTCTGACCCCACCTGCCCCCCGCCGCATGTTCACCCACATTCTGAACTTGTGCCGAGGTCGCTGGTGACCGCACCTTACACAGCCCGAAGTAACCCCAAGATCAGGTCGTGCAGAACAGCAGACCCTGCTCCTTCCTTCCTGCTCCCACCGTGCACCCCTGAGAAACCTCGCCCCACGCCCCTGTGTGTGCTCGCTCCCGTGTTTGTATTACCTCCGTGTTCCTAAATGATGGGCGTGTGGTAAACTTTTTATTTCAAGTTTCACGTCACACCTGTAGACTCTCTGCCCTGCAGGAGAGGGCTCAGCTCTCAGACCACATCCTCCGCTGCTCCGTCCCAACACAGTTACACCACCTTTGCTTTCTGTGGAAGAATAACGTTGATTATGTCTGTAAATACCGTTAGGAGCTGAGTCATGAGTTCCCGTAATTACATGTCCGCTCCCAAGGAACCGATCCTCTGGACAGAATGGCATTTCCTGTCTGCCCGGGAACCGGGCAGGTGCTCATCGCCGGCTGGGCCGGGCCGTCACCTCTTCTGCACAAAGAGCCGCTTCCTCTCTGTGCTGTGTCTTCCCGGACGCGCCGCTCCCGCCCCGTTCTGCCCGCTGGGCCAAGGTGGCACGGACGCCCCTCCATCGTGGGCCAGAGTCCCTCCATGTTCCTGCGTCCCCCCTCCTTGACTTTCCCCCTGGTCTGGTAGGGCGTCCTCTGGAACGCCCTCCTGTGCCCTTGCGCAGGCCCAGGGGCCCCGGGTGGGCGGCTGGCTGGCCGGGCCGTTGGCCTCGCTCACTGCCCCGTGGCTTCCGGCACCACCACTCGCCACATCCCAGTGGGCGAGCCTTTGGAAAATGTCTCCCTCTGTGCCGGGGACCAGGGGGGTCTCCTTGCTGCCTGACCTGCCCTCTTCCCAACTGGCCCTCAGCCTTTGGCCAATGTTAGCAAGAGTCCTTTTAGGCACTTTAGTGAGAGCCAAGCCCTGGATGTCCAATCGGGCCCATCCTCCGCCTCTAGGCGGTGTCTCTCCCTGGCCCCACGCCTCCTCAGTAGTTCCCAGCCCACTGGCCTCCTGCTCCTTCCTTGGCTGTGAATCCCCACCGTGTCATGCTGTGTCCTGAGCCGAGCCTGGCTGCACACGGACGTCCCTTGTGTCTTCAGTGGCCGTGTAGACAGAGCCTGTCCTTCCCGTGCTAACTGCCGGCCTGCGCTGGGCTTTCTCTGACGCGCCTGCACGTTCTGGTCCTTGGGGTGGTGCCTGGCTTCCAAAGGGAGGCAGGTTAGCTCACCCTGGAATGTGCCTCTCTGGCCTAAGGGTCATTTTGAGCTGGTTATTTTGAGAAACAGCAGACATAGGAGATGCTCTGAAGTGGAGTGGAACTTACCATTGGCAAGGGACATTTGCACGGACACAGGGAACCTCCACGCGCAAGGGTGTGTCCCCCTCTGGCCCAGGAGGAGGACCGATGGCCCGGGTCCCAGCGACAGCCGCGCTCGCTAACACTGCTCTTTCTGGCCACTTCTCTCCTTCTGTCTGCGCTCCAGAAACTCCCAGAGATGGGGGTTCTGTGTGGGGACCCAAGAAAAAGACCCGAAGTGCATTCCCGTTTGGGAGCCCCTCATGCAGGGCAGCTCACACACGGGCTCCCAGAGCAGGTGCGGCCTGGCGAGGTGTCCTGCTGGCTTGCGGGTGGCTGTCTCCTGCCTCCCCACATGGCCCGTCCTCTGCATGTCCTCTTACAAGGAGGCCACTCCTAGCGGATTGGGGCCCCAGCTCTTGACCTCACTCAACCGTAATTGCCCCCGTAAAGGTCCATCTCCAGATGCTCTTACACTGAGGGTCAGGCCTCAACCCAGGAACTGGGGAGACACGTCTTCACATGTGGCCTGTCCAGGGTCTGTGTTACTGCTGTCCCTTCTCTGTCCCTGTCGTGTGCAGTGGCCTAGTCTGTGCTGTCCGTATGAGCTGGTCCAGCAGCCGCCCAGCAAAGTCTGCTGGACCAACAGTGGTCGGACGGAGGGCCTGGAGCAGCACGCAGCAGCGACTGGCCCTGAGTCAGAGGCCGAGACACCAGCACTCCGTTCCCTCGGGGAAGTCTGTGAGGGGAGGGGACGTGCCCTCTGGGCTACCGTCCAGGCCACTGTCCAGGCCACGGAGCTCTCTGCTCCCTCTCATGGAACCAAACCAGGCCCTCCTCCTGGATTCTCCCCTCTGGACAGGGACAGAAGTGGGAGACTGGAGAAAGGTGGCAGGCAGGGCCACAGGTACGCGGGCGCTGGCCGCTGGGTGAGTGCCGGGCTGGAAGACTGTGCTCCGCAGGGAGTGGGGGCCGCCTCTGGGGGCCCCTTTATCACGTCCCCCACTTACTTCCTTTGCAGCCTAAGGCTCTTTTGTAGTTCGGCTGTGGGGAGGCCTCCAGCACTAAGCGCGGCCCAGGTGGGGCTGGGGGGTGTGGAGGGACCCTCCTGCCCTGGAGGGAACAGCTGGCCATTCCGGGAACCTACACTGATTTTTGGGCCAAGGTCAGACCCCTACCGAGCCTCAGTTTCCCCATCTGTGAAACAAGGAAAAGCAAATTGACCTTGTGGTGTTACTTTAGAAATCTGTAAGAACTGATGTGGGCTGCTTTGCAAGGTGCCCGGCACACGGAAGGCTCTGTCCTGGGGCTGCAGTGGGGCTGGGAGCATAGTAAGAGGTGGGGCCCAGGGGCACCAGGGGCTCTGAGGTCCAGCGCCCTCTGCTCCTGGGCATTCTTGTGCTCCAGGGTTCAGGTGGGCCCTCAGTGGCATGCTCTCCTTGGAAGCCATGGGGCTGGCCTGGCATTGGGCCCTGTGCCCCCATGGCGCCGCGCACGGGAGAAGGTCTTGGGGGCCTGCAGGCAGGGCTCCCAGGGGAGCATTCAGGCCCACTGCCAGCAGGGCTGGGCAAACATGGGGTGCCCACAGGTGCCAGTGCCACCCTCTGGGACCGGCCCGTGTCTTCAGGGACCCCCTCCCAGCTTCGTCAGTGCCTGCCACACACCCCCACGCCCACGCCTCTTGCTTGCCTTCAGGCCTCCCAGCCACGTGCCTGGCCACCCCGGGTGCCCAGCTCCGGGACTTACTTCTGTGGATGGCGGGGGGTAGGCAGCTGAACTCAGGGTGTGAGGGACCTGGACCCCCGTGCACATTTGCTGTATTTTTATTGCACTTTTACCACATTGCAATCTATTCCACAAAAATGCTGCAAAATTAAGCCTGTTGCCGAGGCCCGCGGAGGAGCCCACGTGATATATTTACACCGACCGTCAGAGCAAAGTCAGAAGCCGGGCAGCACCCTCAGTGGCCGGGGACAGTCCCCAGGGCTGCTGAGCGGCTCTGAGAAATGGAAGACGTGGTCATTTACGTCACTCTGAGATCAGGAGTCTGTCGACCAGCCTGTGATTCCATCGGGAGCCTCCTGGGCACTGAGACGGGGCGGTCAGGTGTCTGGCTGCGGAGCCCCCAGGAGGGAGGAGAGAAGGGAGTTTATTTCAAGTTAGGTCCAGAGTGTGAGCGAACTTGGTGGGAGAGCCCAGCCCCGGTGGGCTCGGCCCTCTCGTGTGCATGTGGTAGGTGGGCGGGGTCCGTGCAATAGGTGTCGCTCTCTGTTCATGTGCACGTACACCGTGTACAAATACAAAATCGTAAATAAAGGCTTCCTTTCCATATAAAAAGGGTGGGTCGCCCCCGCCGCCAGGCCGCCTCTGTCCATGAGCACAGAGCGCCCCCTCCCCAACCTCCTCGGTCTTGAGAACAAATACACCATGTCCTCTCGGATCCGCTGCCGAAGGACCTCACGTTCCAGCGGTTCCCGGACTCTGGGGGTGGCCTGTTCCTAAAGTCACTGAGTTCACGGCGTGGACGCACGTGTCCCTCTTCCGTGGCAGGCCGGCGGCTCTCGGTCACTACCTGCCGGGGGGGACTCTGTGCTCGGGGCCCAGGTCGTCCTCCACCACGCTGTGCGGCCCGTCCTTCTCCACACAGTCCCTGACGGCCTGCAGCACGATGCGCAGCCGCCGGTCCAGGGCCTCCAGGTGCGGCTGGTACAGGACGGGGGCCACGCGGTCCTTGCGCAGGGACTCTGCCATCAGCAGGCTCAGCTTGTACTCCTCCTTGGCCAGGAGCTGCAGCCGCAGGTAGGTGGACTTCCTGATCCTGCGGCGGAGAGAGAGGTCAGGCCCTAGCTCGCAGGACACGGGCCCCGGCCTCTGAGGACTGGGCGCGGGAGGGCAGGGGCAGGACGAGCAACTGCGTCAGCCCCAAGTCGGGAGGCCCCAGGTGGGTCCCCGGCCCACCTAGCTAGGCCCCTGCGTGTTGGAGGCACCACGGCAAGGGGCCCGCAGGACGGGGAGGGGCGGCCCGACCCCCTGGGAAGCAGCGCTCAGCCGCACATGCCTGCCTGGGCAGGGCAGACACCGTCCACCTCACAGACTGCTGTCCAGGCAGAAGGATTGGGTGGGGAGCCCCGAGGAGGTGGCACAGAGTGCTGGGGGACAGGCCCGCCGTCTGGGCTCCGGCGTCTTCATCTGTAAGATGGGCCATTGCGGGGGGTGTGAGCTGTGTGCTGGGCAGGGCTTTGGGGCATTGGCCTGCGTGCTGCAGGGATTGGGGGTTTTTGCCTAATCTGTGGCCGGGCCGGGGCTCCCTTGGGGGCCCAGGGTGGGGGCTCTACCTGCAGCACTGCTGTAAAGGCACCAGAATGGACAGCTCATCGTGGGAGTATTTTCCAAACCTGCCCAAAGAAGAGCAAACTGGTTGAGGGTGTCACCTGTGTGCCGAGTGTGCACCTGTGCACCGAGCGCCCACCTGTGTGCCAAGTGTGCACCTGTGCACCGAGCGCCCACCTGTGTGCCTAGCGTGCACCACCTGTGCGCCGAGCGCGCACCTGTGTGCCGAGTGTGCACCACCTGTGTGCCGAGCGCGCACCTGTGTGCCGAGTGCGCACCTGTGCGCCGAGTGCGCACCTGTGTGCCGAGTGCACACCTGTGCGCCGAGCGTGCACCACCTGTGTGCCGAGCGCGCACCTGTGTGCCGAGCGCGCACCTGTGTGCCGAGTGTGCACCACCTGTGTGCCGAGCGCGCACCTGTGTGCCGAGCGCGCACCTGTGTGCTGAGTGCACCCCCGGGTGCCCCGGGCCCTAGAAGGAGCACCTCACATGTGCCCTGCTGGAACGCCAGGGCCATGGAGGCTGGGCAGTGTGGCCTGGCCCCCGAGGTCTCCCAGGCCCTGGGTGGCATGTCCCCGGTGCCCCTGGTGGTGTGTCCCCCTGCAGTGTGTCCCCAGCACCCTGGCAGTGTGGCCTGGCGCCTGCTGTCACTGGCACTGGACACAGGCCCTGGGATGAGGGGGATCCTGGAAAGCAGCCTGGTGTTCTGGCCCTGCTCCAGGCAGGAGCTCATAAACGCAGGGCGCTAGGCAGGCAAACTGGAGAAGGCGGCAGGCGGTCAGCCCAGCCCAGTGCTGTCTTTTACAACTGAGAACTTGGCCCCCACATGCCAGCTGTCCAGTTGCCCAGTGCTCACTTCTCTGAGGCATCTGAGCACCGGCAGATTTTACGGTTTGGGAATGGCAGGTCCTGTGTCCCTGCTGGCTAACCAGGCAGATGGCACTCCTTGGTGGCCCTGGCCAGCAGTGGCCACAGGCCCTCTCTGTGGGGCAGGGAGGGCCATTTGTCTCAGCCAGCTAGTCCCAGACGTCCACGTGAGGGTAAAGGGCTCCTCACAGCCCTGTCCTTCTGGGTGAGCACGCTCTCCGGGCCTCAGCTTCCCCAGGGCAGCACGGGACTTAACGGGACCCAGTGCACAGGGTGACCCCGAGGATCAGAAAGAGGAACACGACAGGAGCCAGAGGTCAGGGGCCCGTGCCCTGCATGGCACACGGAGCACCCTCGGGGAACGGGCGTCACCCCACAGGGTCTGGTCCTCCCGGGTCTGGAGGAGAGCACGACTCACCCTCTTCCGTTGTCTAAGTGGATGATAAACGTCTCATTTCCAAACTTCTCAAAAGTCTCATAGTGATGGCGGTCCATGTTCCCTGTGGACAGAACCATGCTGAAAACTCGGGGCTGCCCCCCCATCCCCGTGTGACACTGGAGTCAAAGAGCCAGGCGGGTGCTGTGCCACAGCTGGTCACATGCAGGGTGGGGGCTCCGGGTGCAGGCGGGGCTGCTGACATACCCATGAGGAAGTCAAAAATGGTCATATCCATGACGTCCAGCACACGGTGGCTGCTGTCATAGGGGGGTGTCTGCTTCACCTCCTCGCAGTAGTCAGGGTCCACTTCCCACCTGCAGGGGAGCCAGCGTGAGCAGGCCGAGGGCCTCCTCTGTATGCACAGGGAGGCCCGACCCAGCTCAGCCCAGCAGGATTGCCGCAGCAACCACTGGGGGTGGAGGGAGGTGTCACCACGGAACAGGGCTGCTGGCCGAGGCTGCACTGACAGGAGAGTGGGGCTGGGAGGTGAACAAGCCATGGCTGGAGGCTGTCAGCAGCCCCAGACGCCAGATTTCTGGAGGGTTGCTGGTAGGAAACAGGGCCTGGACACCACACTCACAGAGACATTTCCACGGCCGTCTCTTGTATGAGAGACAGGAGGGCAAGGAGTGAAAGCCGGGTTCAGATACTGAGAGGCTGTGTTTCCGGGCTGGCCGGGACCACTGCGGGGGACGCCTCGGATTCTCAGAGTCAGGAAGCCCCTTCCCGCCATCTGTTCACGAAGGTGTGGTCTTGGCCGCGTCGGGGGCCGGCGAAGCTGGGCGCGCCTCCCTCCCCGACCCTCCTTCACACCCCCGTGACCCTCCACAGGCCTGAGGCCCCTCTGAGCAAAGCGATGTCAGGACGAGGCAGGGTCGGCCCCTCCCGCACTCACTCCGCCTTCTTGCGCTTGTGGTAGGAGCGCCGCCACGGGTTCCGCCACGTCTTCCTCTTGGCCACGGACAGGTCAGGCAGGAAGGCCGCCAGCGAGCCCTCGATCTGGTCCGGCTTCCCGCACAGGGCGTGCTCCGTGGAGCAGTAGTAGGAGCACTCGCCGTAGAAGCAGATGTTGTTGGCTGGGGGCAGACAGACGCGCTGGTGAGTGGGGAGCGGCACGTTCCAGGCCCGCCCTCCCCGCTCGTCCGCCGGGCCAGCCCGCGTCCACCTCGTCCGCCCGACCTCCTCACACTAGATATCACAGATTGCTGCAACCGCGTGGTACAGAAAACGGCCAGAGAGGGGGGGCTGACCGGCCGGAGGCCACACAGCTGTGGGAGCTCAGACAGGCCTCTACAGAAATTCTAGAGCCAATGTCCAGGGGCTTAAAAAGGCATAAAGGTGCAGGCCTTCCACAGCGGGACAGGATATCTGCGAATCACAGATCTGACAGGGACCTAGCATGTGGCACGCGTGGCAAACAACTCAAGAAAAAAAAGAGAAATAACCCAACTGACAAATCGGCAAAGGCGTTCAACAGCTTCTTCTCCAAAGAAAAGACACAAATGGCTAACAAGGACGCGAAAACAGCGGTCGTCAGGGGAATGCAGGGGGATCTGCAGTGAGGCGCCACGTCTTACGCACCAGGCTGGGTTTGATCGAGAGAACAGACAGTTACAGGTGTTGCTGAGGACGTGGAGAGACTGGGACGCAGGACAGAGCTGGTGGGCTGCACGCCGGGGCGGCCGCTCTGGAAGCCTGTTTGGTGGCTTCTCAAAAACTGAGGCCAGAGTGACCACACAACGCAGCGGTTCTGCACCCAAGAGACGCGGGCACATGTCCACACGGCGCTGCACACAGAGGGCCACGGCAGCTCTGGTCACAGTGGCCGCAGAGTGGGGACAGTCTGAATGTCTGTCCAGCGGAGAGTAGACAGAGTGTGGGCCACCCCCAACGTGGAGCACTGTTTACCCACGGAAGGAATGAAGCACCAGCGCACACCTCATCGCGGATGACCCACGAGAACGTGCGTGCGGTGAGAGAAGCCAGATACGGACACCACGTGCTGTCAGATTCTGTTTACGTGAAATGTCCGGAACAGACAAACCCATCCAGAAATACTGGCGGTTCGGGGGCTGGGGGAGGCGAGAGCTGGGGGTGACTACCGACAGGGATGGGTTCCTTTCTGGGGCGAGGATAGCCTCTGGGACTATCACAAACGTACTAAAAACCACCGAATGGCACACTTCAAAATGAGGAGTTTCATAAAGAAATAGAGTGGGGCCAATGCAACTCGGTTTAACCAACGTGTACGGCACGTTACTCACAGAAACAGTAAAATGCCCTGGTCGTCTTGTTGCCAAGAAAAGATGACGAATTTCACGGTACGTGAATCACGTCTTGATGAAACAAGTAATCTACAGAGTGGGCACCTCTCGCTGCCCGTTACCGCCGCTGGTCAGGGGCGCTATGGCACTTGTGTGTGTATTTACCGTTAGCCTCTTGTGCTTAGTACCTTTGTCTGTTTGGTGGAGAAATGGTCAGAGCCGCAGGCACCAAGCACAGGCCCCCCATCCGCGCGCACGGCCAGTTCCCCAGGCGAGGGGTCTCCTTCCCTGCCGCCGCGCACCCTGCGTGCGCACAGCCCCTGGGTCTCCGGGCCACGGGCTCTTGCTGCCCATGGAAACACAGCCCCTTCGAACCGCGGTCTCTGTCTGGAGCCGCACACAGCAAGTCTCCACCTGGATTGCCTGCCTCTCTCCTCCTCCCCCGACCTCCTGACCCCAGGGCCGGTGCTGGTAATTGCTGTGAGGACAGTCCGGGAAAGGTCAGGCTGCGGCCTCCCACCGACACACAATGCCGCCTTCACTGCGGCGGCAGCTCTACTTTGAGGGGGAAAACCTTTATCTGGTCCCGCTGGCCGGAGCCCTGGGATTTGCCAGTCTGAGAGCCCAAGCTGGCTGTAGATGGCTCCATGCTCAGAGACAGAGGCGTTTCTGGAGTGCACAGCGTTTTCCTCATCGGAGATCCAAATCTGGTTTCCGAAGGGGGGAGGGGCCCGGAACACTTCCCAGGGGTGTGGAATCGGCGTGGTGCTTCACTGTCTCATGCCTCAGTTTCCCCACCTGACTGAGGGCCTCAGCAGTGCCTGCTCACGGGCCGGGTGTTAAACAGGGAACGCGGGTAAGATCAGATGTCTGGCGCCGCGTCAGAGGCCAGCGCAGGGGAGCGGCCACTAGTCACCCCTGCACTTGGATGGGGTGGGTGAGGGGGAGGGAGGGGCATGAGCCCTTTTTCGTCTCAGTGATGACACCTCAGCAGACGGCGAGGAGGAAGTGGGGGCCGGAGTCAACCCAGGAGAACCGGCTTCCAGCCACTCTGGGGTCACCACCCCCCCCCGATACCGGGGACCTGGGGAAGACGGGCCGGCTTCCAGCCACTCTGGGGCCACCCCCACCGCCCCCCCCCGACACTGGGGACCTGGGGAAGACGGGCGGCCCCAGGCGGCAGCCTGGTCTCTGTGGGGCCGGGAAGCTTGCTGCTCTGCACAGGCACCAACGAGTCCCCTCTACCCAAGGCCTGAGCGCTGGGACCAGGGGTGTGCGCAGCAGGACAGAGGGCCCAAAAGAACAGGCCGCTAACCGTCCCTACCCCAGCTGGATGGACCTGAGCTGTGGGCGGCTCTTGGATGGGGTGGGACGCCACCGTCACTCAGGAGTGGCCTGAAGGTGCCCGGGCGCAGCTCTGGGAACCCTCTCACCCTCCGTGTGCGTTTGAACTGGACGCTGTGTCCGCGGTGTGTGGGCAGAGGCCTTGTGCCCACCCAGCCAGACCCAGGCCCGTGTAGCAGGAAGAAGAGTCGCTTTAAAGGTGTGGGAGCAGGAGGGGCTCCCGGAGCCGCTCACAGTCTATGTCTTGTCCTGGAGGCGTTTACATAGTGGGCTCCCCTTGTTGAAACCCGTGGATGCACGGACCTTCCAGCATGTATGAGATGTGTCTGTGCAGATTTACCGAAAAGTACAAAGACTTTTGTGGGGCTCGGCGCAACGGGGTTCTGACCCAGCCGGCCCCTGCACTGTTGCTTGGTGGGGGCACTTAGCTGTCTTCCTGAAAGAAGACGCATCTGCTTAGACTAGTAACCGACTCCATCTTTTGTTTATGGGAAGGAATCCACACCCCTTCCCCCACTGCTGGGGGACTTCCGTGCTGGGACTCTGGACACTGGTGGCTCCACAGCCCCTGTGAGAGCCCACGGCAAAGCTGCCACACGCCGTGGTGAGCAGGTCGAGGCCCAGAAGCAGGGTTCCTGCAGGAAGGCCGCTGTGCACCAAGAAAGCAAAGTATAGAAAGTTCTTGGTTTGTTTTCCTTTCTTGACCTTTCAAACTCCAGTTCCTCCACTTCATTCTGGGCGGGTTACTGAGTCCAGACGACCAGGTAAACGACATGGGCGCGTCCATCCAGGGCGACAGGACCCTGACATAAAGAGCAACACGCAGACACCACGTAGCGATGTGGATGGACCCCAGAACGTGCCGTCGAGCGACAGAAGACAGACAAAAGCACACACCGAGGGCCACCCCGACTTGTGCAGAACCGTAGAAAAAGCACAGAAACCCTCAGACACAGAAAGCAGATGGCACTGTCAGGGGCACAGGGCAGGACGGGATGGGGCCGGTTCATTGTTTCTCTGCTTGTGAGAACTCACTGAACTTTGCACTTCGATACTGTTCACACCACGTCAATCATACCTCAACAAAACCACTTAAAATGGCGATGGGGTGAGGACACAATCCGCCCCACAGTCTGGCTAAGAATAAAACATGGCCTCCCGGAGCGGGTGCGTAGCAGTGCCCGGCAAACCGCGGGTGCCCAGTAATGCCCGCGTCTTCTTGTGTGGTAGAATCACCTAGAACATGCCCTGCCATGTGGTGACAGAGGTGGAGGACACAGTGCCAGCAGCAGCAGCCCTGTCTGAGGGGGCTGGGGGCTGCCCACGTGGGGACAAACTTGTTTCAGGCCGAGGGGGCATTATCCGGCCTGAGGGGCCCCGGGCGCGGCGCGCTCTCAGCAGCCACAGGCATTTTGGGCCCCTACCGCCAGCACTATGACAGTGTCTCAGTGGGTTCTGGGATGAAGGCCCCAGAACTTATCCAGGACAGAGGTATAGAGCATCCATCTAATGGGGAAGGTCACTGGCGATTGATAAACTGGGTGATGGGCACGGGCGGACGGCACGTTTCATCTTAATTTTTGAACACAGAATGACATCGCTAGAGATGCTGCAACGAGAATTGTAAAGACCACTGACGAGGGGCAGGGCTGGTGGGCGTGTGGGCATGGCCAGCCTGGACTCAGAGGGGTCATCGCCACGTGGGGCAGCACGGGAGGCTGCCGGCGCAGGTGCTGGGGACGCCCAGGCTGGAGGACGAGAGATCCCAGAGTCCCTGACGGGCTGAGGTGGAGAAGAGCTCGCTGTCTCGGGTGGCGGGGAGGGGGCTTTCCAGCAGGAAGCCCTTTAACCAAGGTTGGGAGGCAGGTGTCCACCCTTGGAAAAGAAGGACCTTTCCAGCAGCTCAGGGTGCGCACGCAGGAGCCGATGAGCTCCCCGTCCCTGGGGGCGTCCAAGCGGCAGCTGCGGGCAGGCTTAGACCAAGCTGAGGGAGGAGCCCTCCAAGACCCACCCCTTTGGCTTCTGGTCACGTGCCCAGGGGTAGGGGCGCATCCCTCCCGCCTCTGGGGGCTTTCTGCCCTACTTTCCACTTCCTCTCGGGCTCTGAGAGCAGGAGCCCTGCGGGTGTGTCGGGCAGTGGATGACGCAAATGACGCTTAATGGAGTCACGGGCCGCGCCCTGGCCAATCTGTGGAGCCGTCAAGAAAACATCTGCCCTGAACAACCACGGGGAGCCGGTGCCAGCGCGCCAGAGACGCAGCTGATCACCGGCCCCACGTGGGTTTCACACGCTCGGATAAGAGGTGGGCCGCCTGCATGGCCGCGGCTTCCCAGCCGACGGCTGCACCACCAAGAGGGCCTCTGTCTCGGGGTGGGCCACACTGTCACCACACTCCATTTCGCTGCCATTATCGGGACACCCCAGCACCTTCCAGAACCCAACAGGAGGTAGAAGGGGTCCCCGCCCTCAGGCCCAGCAAGCAGGAGGCGCTCAGCACAGGGCCTGGCTCCAAGGAAGTGCTCACAGGGCCGCTCAGACAGAGCGCGGGGCCCTGAATGCCACATCGAAAAGCTCCTGGGCCAGGTGATTCGGCAGGTAGGAGTCTGTGTGTGCATCTGAGACTGACGACGTGAAGTCCCGGAAGGTTTATGAACGTCAGCACGGCTCTGTCTCCAGCACCTGCCGCACGCGGGCCCCAGGGGCGGCCCTCCAGGGCGCCAGGCGAGGCGGCCGCCCCACTCGCTCCACCGCTGAGCCCGGAGAGGAGCAGGAGGAGGCCTCGTTGCTGCGTGAGGGCCTTGCTGGGGGCGTCAGGACCTGGGGGAACGTTCAGAGAAGAGTCTCCTCGGGCCGCACCGCCTGGAGGAGACTCTGGAGAGGCGGAGATTTTTCAAAAATGAACTCATTTTGCCTTTAAAACAAACAAATGTCAGGAAAGACCTCTGTGCCCGGCCCAGGGGGACACCCAGTGATGACGACGTGGCCCTTCTGGCAGCCTGTGAACACTGCGGTGTAGACACAGCGATGTGGACGGGCCGCCCGCAGGCGGAGGTGGTGGCTGGCCTACGCAACAGTCTTTATCACTTCCTCCTCCTCCTCCGTACAGGTGACTAAGCTCGAGGTTCTGTGTGCGGGCAGCCGGGAGGGGCCTCCCGAGGACGGGTTACCTGGCGAGATGAAGAAGGTTCTCCACAGCTTCTTGTCTCTCGTGACGTCCCGGATTTCCTTGGTCATGTTAAGCATCCTGCCGGCCACCGGTGGGACCCGGCGGAAGTCCAGGATCCTGGCAGGAAAGTGACGGGAAGGGGCCTCAGCTCCGTGCCCTGGCCCGCGCTTGGCCGGGGCGGAGTGAACGCTCTGGTCCCCGAGTCCCGCAGGGCCCACCTTGGGGGCCCATGGCTCCACCTGGTGCCGTCGGCCACCAGTGAAAACGGGCCCCGCGAGGACCGAAGTGGGTGGCGCCCTACTTCCCAGCACCTGCCTGCCGGTGCCTGGGCCTCAGGGCTCAGGTCAGAACGGCATTCGAGTAGCCACTTTCCATGGAACCTTTCTGAGCCACGCTGCGTCGCTCACGGACATGGGATGCCAGGGCCGCGGCTGCCTCTGGGGGCAGGTGGCCGGCGTGAGGCATGTGGGGGCCTTGCCCGCCCCACCCTCCACCTGCTGCGCCTGCTGTCCTGTCATCAACAGCCCCCACCTTCCGACCGAGGAGCCCTCATTGGCCTCGCAGCAACTGTTTCTTTCACAGAAAGGCCTTTCTCTGGGTTCAGGCTGCACAATCGTTGAAATTGTTGAAAATCTGACTTGAGGTTTCTGGGGCCCCCAGACAGGATTATTGGTCTTTAAAAAACAAAGCAAACCAGGCTTTGCAAACCTCGGTGTGCACCTGCGTCCCCCGGTATATAGGGTCTGGGGTGGAGCCCGGGACTCTGCATTCCGACCAGCCCAGGCGACCTCGACGCTGCGGCCTAGGATGCGCGGAGCTGGAGGTGCAGTCGGGGAGGTCCCTCCCCCAATACTCTTGGAGCTGACCCCAGAGCCAGGCCCGTGACTGTCCCTGAGAGGCCCTCCCACACGGCTCCCCGACATCACCTGCCCACCGCCCCAGCAGCAAGGGGGCCACGCGGAGCCCAAAGAGGAATCCACATTCTGTCCGGTAGAGCCAGCCCGGAAGATGGGCGATGGGGGAGCTGGTGTCCCTTGGTGACACCATGGCCCCAGAGGTTACACCCTGAAACACCCTGGGTTAAAATTCCCAGCAACATACTCCTTTCCTCTCCTTTTACGTTATTCCCAATGGGTCACGTCTACCCTGATCAGCTGCCCCCAAGATCTCCGGTCTGGCACCGTTTGGGGGGTGGGGCCTACCGCGGGGGTGGGGCCTACCGCGGGGGTGGGGCCTAC
>CM053564.1:37593810-37611973 GCA_028646485.1 Cryptoprocta ferox
AACATCAGCAAGGCAGCTACCAGCTCTGTGCTGCAGAGGAATGGTTACCAGCGTGGGCTGGGGGCTTACCACACCTCAGTTTTCTCATCTATACAATAGGGTTAATTATAGGACCCGCCCCTCGGCAGGGTGTTGGGGAAGCTAATCGGGCTCACCAGCACACAGTGCTCAGAAGGTGCCGGTGGGAGGACTCACCTGTCCAGGTGGAAGGCAGCGATCTCTGCATTGTGCCTCTCGTAGTCAGAGAAATAAAAGAAGTCGGGGGGTGTCTCCTGCTCCCTTGTCTGCCTAGAGAAAACAGGATGAAAGCAAGGGTTTATCCCTGTGGAAACCCTCCAGGAAAGGGTGCAGGGGCTCTTCCTGGCAAAACACGGGCTGTCAGACTTGGAAGAGTGTTCTGAACCAGTTGTTCACATCGTCTTTAAAAGTCAGCTTATATAAACATAAGTCATATGTTATTACTTATTTATTTTAAAAGCTTATTTATTTTGAGAGCAAGTACAAGTACGAGTGGGGGAGGGGCAGAGAGAGAGAGAGAGAGAGAGAAAGAGAGAGAATCCCAAGCAGGCTCCATGCTGTCAGTAGAGAGTCCGGCGTGGGGTTTGAACTCAGGAACTTTGTGAGATCATGATCTGAGCTGAAATCTGACGCTTAGCCGACTGAGCCACCCAGGCGCCCATAAGTGACATTTTATAAGTAGTAAATACTTAAATCTCAACACTTCCCAGGTATCTTATGACTTTCCACAGTTTGCTTGCGAGGCTGTTACCGTCCCTTGCGTCTGGAGGTGCAAACAGAGGTGATGGGTGACCCCAAAGCCACCTTTAGTGACCTCTTTCTAGGAGCATGAAATCAGCCAACGAGGGGGTCTTCACCACAGGAATTGGCAGACTCTCTAATCAGGCTTTTCCCCCATCAGGGAGCTGGTTATTAAATATTGATTAGCCCACCACCAGGTCCGTGTCACCAGATTCTCCAGAATGGCAGATGCCCTGCCCCTGAGCCCAGGGAGCGCGTGGATGGCAGAGGTGCCACGGCACCCCAGGAATCACCCTAATCACAGGACAAGGTGACTTCCCGGCACGTGAGCGGGGGGCCAGGCTCAGGCTGCACAAATCGCCCCTCCTACCAGCTCCCCTGCCCAGACAGTATCCCTCTGGGGGGATGTGAGGGAGTCTGGGAAGCTCCTTTGGGGCTACCTGGGGGACCCTGTTCTGAAGTCTCAAGAGGTGGTCCGTTTCCCAGTGTCCCACCCAGGCACCTGCCGTTTTGGGCTGCACAGTCTGCCTCCTCCCACTCCCCGGCGTCAGCTCCCTCTGCCCCCTTCCCCTCTCCTGAGCTGAGTGAGGGCCATCTGCTCCTTCTGACTCGCCTCCTGGTACTGCACTCTGCTCTCTTTGCTGTCACTGCTCCATCTTCCTGGAACAAGTTTCCTCTCATGTCCCCGATGGCTGAGTCAGCATTCCCAAATGTGTGTCCCACCCAACCAGGTCCAGGGCCTTCTAGCACCAAAGGAGTCCTCAGAGAGGTTGGAGTTTGGGTAACATGCCTACTAGAGCACCCTCTGGGGTCTCAACAGTGCACATTCCCACCACAAAGGCCCTGATGAAGCCTGCAGCCACTCTGTTTCTTAGCACTGTACCGACTACAGAACCCATTTTTTTGGAGTACATTACCATGCTCTGCACTTTTGGGAACTGCTGGTTGAGGCCTATAATGCAAGCCATTTCCAACCACTGCTCAGAGGCAAACTCCTTCACAAGTCTTTCCTGATGCCATAGTGAGGATGACCTGAGGCTCATCCTGGACCCTCCCGGACTGGTGAGCAGACAGGAGGGTTGTGTTTGGAGCGGTGCTGTGGGTCACCCCGCAGAGCCAGAGCCCAGCCCCAGCTGCTACCGCACCTGCAGCATGTGTGGTGGGCTGAGCACAGCAGTGCAGCCTCTGGCTGGCCGTGTGTGCAGCCCTGACATGGCCCTGACCCCCCCCCCCCGCCCTCCGTGTCTCCGCCCAGGGAGACAAAGGAACTCCAGGACCCCTTGGCTCTGACATCCACGCCCCACAGTGAGCTCCCCGAAGGAGTCACATGTGACGCTCCTCCCCAGCCGTGGGACAGGAAATCACACACAGGACTCTCTATAGTCTCTGTAGGCGAACATCATTCTATAAACACAGATACTGAGCAGACGCCTAGGAACAGGGACACCGGCCGACCGCGTGTTTGACCTCAGCCAGCAGGGAATTTCCAGCATCATGTCGGAGCAGAAATGCTCCCTGCATTAGACCCAGGTCTCTTCTGTGCCCCTGCACACGCTGTCTGGACGATGGACATGGACAATGTCTGCAGGACGGTGTCCACCTTCCAGGCTGGGAGCAGGGACTAGCTCAGCCCTCAACCCGGTAAGAATTTACCAGATGTCAGGGGCCTTCTCTGTGCTGGGCGGGGAGAATCACGTGTGACCTGGTCAATCAGGTGGAGGCTTGAATGAGGCTCCAGCCCTAGGACCCCCACTCGGGGGCTATGGTGGCCCTGCTGGGCAGCACGGACCTCCCCACCCTTCGGGGCCAAATCTCCTCACCCTCTCCAGGGACTGTGAGTCCAGGGAGGGGCAGACCCGGTGACACCCTGCGGGTCAGTGAGGGCAGGGCCCAGAGTTCTGACTGCGTGCTACAGGCCACATGTGCACACAGGTGCACACACACACACACACTGTCGCAGGCACCCCTCGCCATAACAGGGCTGTCAGAAGGGTCACAGAGAGAAGTGGGGCCCAGTCCATTGCCTTTTCTCTGGCACGGCCGGCCAGGGCGGCCGAGAAGGAGCCTTGGGTTCCGTGAAAAGACAGTTTGGGTTCATTGCATTTGCGGCGGAAGAGATGCCAGGCTCTAGCCAGAGATGAGTGACTGGCACGAATCTAGTCACAAGCACGTCCCATTGATGCTGCTCTGCTGTTGGGCTGGGAGCAGGCGGGCAGTCAGGGTAGGCCCACCCCAGCCTCTGTAGCCAGGCCTTGGCTCCTGCGTCCTCAGCCCCAAGGCCTTCTGGCTGTGAGCCCTGCGCAGGCGCCGGGTGCCCAGGGAGGAGGGAGAGGCCCCGAGAGTGGGTGAAGCAGGGGCCACAGGGTGCTGGCCAGGCTCCACCTCCCCAGACACGCCCCTCATCACCCCATATCCGTGGCACCCACCTCCAGCCCAGGACTGCTGCCAGCAGAAACCTCCCAGCCCTCTGCAGCTCTGCCCTCCTCTCTCCTCACCCCTGCCACTCTATTGCACCACTCCCAGCCCCAGCCCCCAGGCCTTCCCCACCTCTGCACCTTTGCCTGTGCTGGGCTCTCCACCTGCACTTGCCTCCAGCACCCTTCCCAAGATCTGTCCCAACCCCCAAGGGCTTTCCCTGGCTGCCTGGCAGGCCTTCCCTGGCATGGGGCTTCCACTGAGGAGCTTAAACTGCTACGCTAGACCACTGTTGGCAGGGTCTGGGGACAGGAGTGCCTAGCCAAGCGCCTGCTTTAGAACAGGTGTACAGTAAACAGAGGAAGCATGGATGGAGGAAGGATGGCAAAGGGGCACAAATCGGTCCACGGCCTTGAGCTCTTCCCACTCTCATTTCTTCAGTTTGCACCATTATCATCACCAACACCATCTCCATCTCCATCATCTTCATCTTCATCATCTCCATCACCACCATCACTATTATCACCACCGTCTTCACCATCATCATCTTCCTCCGCACCACAACCACCACCATCACCACCATCATCATCACCATCTCCATTATCACCACCACCACCACCACCACCATCACGGCCACAGTCACCCCCACGACCACCACCCCTAACCCATACTGACCCCTTATTGCCTGATGTGCCGTGGCTTGTCCTGTAATGCTAACAAGCGAGCGTTTCTTTTTGCCAACGCTTTGGCTTCTGTTCATTTCTCCCTCACTTCAGCCCACTTCTCTCATCAGGTGAGACAGGTGAGACAGGTGACAAGCAGGTGGCTCGGAGCCCTGCTGCTCCGGGAAGAGCCCAGCCACTTCCTGGAGCTCTGTGACCAGGTTCCGGAACACTACCTGGTTCCCTCACATCTCCCGCCCCAGTTTCCAGTGACCCTGCCCTCAGCCTCTTTACACAAAGAGGCAGCTCTTTCCCGCAGCCCCAAGGCCACAGACAAGCCTTCTGCCTGGATGTCCTGGCTTCCAAACACCCCTTCTGCAGAACGACCCTGGAAATGCAGACTTGGCGATGAAGTGCTTTCTGTCTGTGTGCTCAGTGACTCTTCACTCCTGAGAGGCTCCGAGGTGCTCCCGGGGCCTCTGTGCTCTGTGCCTCCGGCTGTGTGAGATACCCGTGAGGGATTTTAAGGCCCTCAGGCTGTGAGCAACTTGGGCAGGGTCCTGGCTTGACCTGTCCTGATAAGGGTCGAGCTGGGCACTCAGGAAACACCCAAAGAGAGGAGGGGCAGGCAGGTTGGGAGGTGGGCTCCGGTGTGGGCCCCTCCAGTCATTGGTTTTAGACAGAGCGCCCCTGGGTGGGGGTGAAGGTGCCCAGGTCAGCCTTGCGCAGACCTGGCTCTCCAACGCCAGCTACCAGGGCCGAGCCAGTGTGCCAGACCTCCAGATCCTCAGTTTCTCAGCTGTAACGTGAGGACGGTTCTGTGCGTCTCCCTCCCCGCAAGGAGAACAGGGCTTGGCCTGGCCGGCTGGCCTTGCTCCTGTCGTCCGAGCGGTCAGCGCCCACACACAGGCCGGGAGCTTAGAGCAGGAAGAGTGGCAGGAAGTGGCCCGCACTATGGTGAGGGTGCTCCCTGCCGCTCTCACTGGTCTGTGGCGAAATCAGTGAGCATCGTGGAAACCCGGCTGTGTGCCAGCAGTGACGGTGACAGCCGGAGAAGCACGGGGGCCGGCCGGCCGGTCGCCTGCCTGCGCCGTCTGCTGAGGTGACACAAGCCGCAGCCCGGCACCTGCAGGGTGTCCTTACCAGCCGATCCGTGCCCGAGGGGAGAACGGGGGTCTCAGAGCCAGTGCACTTGCTGCAGGGGGCCGTGCGCTGTTCTCGGGGCTGGGCTGCAGCGTGGGAGTGGGGACACGGCCCCTCTGCGGGGGGTCTGCCACCTCCTGCCGCCTTCTGGGCGTCCCCAGGAGTGGAGCTGCCGCTGCGGACCCAGCCGTTTGGGGGAAGCGCTTCGGAAAAGTACTGAACTCGCTGCACCCGGCAGGAGGCCACACTTAGTGCACCCAGTCCCCGGGCAGCCTCTCTTCCTCCAGGTGCTGTGACGGAGGTGGGGCCCGGGTGTGGAGGGCAGGCCAAGGGCATGGCCTGCCCGGGGCTCTGGGCCTCTTCCTGGGGCGGGGGCCACGGAAACGTGGAAAGGAGATGCTATCAGACGCTGTGGGGCTGGCTTGGCACCCACGCCCGTGCCTGTCCTGACGAGGGGCGGGGAGGCCGGGCAGCTGACGCCGGAGCTCGGCACCAGGGAGTCACCGTCCTCCCCTGCAGACTGGGCGGGCAGGGGTGGGCCGCAGCCGCAATAAGGGGCTCAGGGACGGGAGGAGCTCCCAGTCTGGCCACCCCCTCCCACCCTGTCTCCACGGGGCCACTGCCCCCCATAGCGGGAGCAGTCAGAGCCTCAGAGCCCCACCCTGATGGGCCTCGAGGTCAGAGTGGACCCCACCCGGTGCTGAACAGGTCTGAGCAGCGGGGAAATGGAAAGGTGTATGGCTGCCTTTCCATGGATGACAGCAGCTGAGGAATCAGGCGCAGACTGCAGCCAGGGAGACTCTTTCAGGGAAGGGGCTGGTCCCAGGGGTATGCTCAGCACCCTGACACCTTCGAGCCCAAGCCGGCTAAACCTTGGCAAGGGGCTGCTCAGGACCAGTTCCTGGGGTCTGCTACACTTTCACATTCCCTTTCTCCTTCCTCTCTCCAAACCCCTTCCTTTAGAGGCATTTACTTCCCTTAGCTTGGAAGGAAGGACAAGAAGAACTGATCATGCACTTCATACTACAGTGAGAATGACTGCTATGTTGGCCTCTCCCAGGAAATCTGTGGTCTGAATCTCCTTCCATGGCAAGAGGGACTTTGAAGTTGTGATTAAGTTATTGACCTTGACATGGGGAGATTATTCTGTATGTCATCCCAAGGGTCCTTAGGAGGAGGAGACACAGGGAGACCTGACTGTGGAAGAGGCCACATGGTGGCTTCGGAGAGGGAAGCTGGGGAGAGAATCTGTGTCCCCGCCTCCTCCAGCGTCTGGAGGCCACCTGCATTCCTCGGCACGGACACACGTTCTCTCCCAGAGCCTCTAGAAGGAGCAGCCCGCAGGTCCCTTTTACATTCTGACCCCCATAACGGCACGAGGACACATTTGCGTTGCTTTAAGCCACTTTGAGGTCATCTGCCGCAGCCGCACAGGAAATGGATATAGAACCTTTGGCAACACCAGGGCGGGGGCACGGTGATGTGGCAGCTTTGGGGAGGTTGTGAAATGTGGTCTACTTCCTCGGATCCGGTCACGCCTTCATGACTACGTGTATTCGACTTTTAAGACCCAATGCAGAGCGTTTTGAGAGAAAGGGTGTCTCTGTTTTCACAGAAGCCGGAGAGGCAGAGTCAGTAAGAATCACGGGAGCCCCCCGAGGCCTTGACCCCTGTCCCCATTTTAATGACAAGGACATCTGAGGTCAGGAAAGGGAAGAGGCGTGTGCAGAACCACACGGTTGGAAATGGCAGGTCCTGGGATCTCTCTTCAGGGCCCCCAAAGTCAGGCCCCAGCTGGTCCCATACATCCGTGTTTCCTCCCGGGTCAGAACCACCTCTGGGCACTAGGACCCCCCGTGGGCCTGGAGCCGGGTCAGGTCCAGGGTCCCTCGGGGCCACGGGGAGGCTGTGTGCAGGCCTAGAGACCTGGTGCAGGAACCGTTCCAGGGGCCCCAGAAAGGTCCTGCTCCGGGGGGGAGCCCCTCCCCTGCACAAGTGTGATTTCCACACCCCGGCCCTGGTCTGCCCCCTCCCCGGGCACCACTGCCACGATTAACATCTCAATGTTCCTTAAGTTGTGGGAAAACAAATCTTGTGCTTGGTTAAAAATAGAGGAAGTTGGCAGCTTTTAACCAAAGCCGGTGGGGGAGGAAAAGCCAACATGCACCGGCTCATAGTGGGCGCCAGGCGCCCTGCTAAGCAGCTTGCGTGGACTCCCGGCAGCCTGGGAGGCATCCCTTCCCACAGCCAGGTGACAGCCAGTCACAGAGGTCTCAGCTGGGACAGGAGGGCCTGGCTCAGGGCCCACGGCCCTGCTCTAACCCAGCGGCACCCCAGGAAGGCCCTGACACGCGAGGTGGGGTGGCAGGGGCTGGGCCACCTTCTCTCCGCTGACACCTGAGGACAACAGCTGGTGGAGAAAGAAGGGTATGCCTGCGAGGACCCCCACCCGCTGCCACGCTGCTGGGGCTCGCCCAGAGGGGGAGGCGTCCAGCCCCACGCGGGGGGCGGGGGGCGCCTGCCTGGTCAGCGGGTCCCGCACGGCAGAGAAGGGGGCTCAGGCCAGCCGTCGGGTCAGACTCCGGAGAAGGGTGGCTGTGTGACTGCTCCGGCCCCCTGGGCCACAGATAGCCGTCACAGCTCTTCCAGGTCCTGGTCGAGCTGAGCCCCCCCCCCCCACCCGCCCCGAGGTCCCTGAGTGCAGGTGGGGAGCTGAGGCCCAGACAGAGCCTCAGTAAACCTTCCGTGTGTCACGGAAAAGCGCCGCGAGACAGGAGCAGGGGAAGACACCACCTCCGAGCCACGGGAGAAGCCGCCGGGATGCTCGCCCGCATCACATGGTCCGCTCGCTTCGCGCACCACTCGCTGGAAACGCTCACGGCGACGCCGGCGCACGCCCACGCGGCTCCCGGGTGCGGCTCGCCACTCGGCCTGTCGCATGAATAGGCCGCCGGACTAGCCAGGCCAGGGCTCTCCGCCAGCACCCTCGCTGGTGTCTACTACCCTGTGCCACTCCTGCTTGCCCCCCAGCGGACCCTGTGTCACGATGCGGCCCCACTGCCACCCAAATCCCACTTCTCGCCGTCTGTCCATCGCGCTGTGAACGGCCAGAACTTGAGGGGGTCTATGTGTGGCTGTGCAGGCCCTTTGCACTTGCTCTGGTCCCCCCAGTGCTCTGGTCCTTGACCATCTTTACTTTTTTTTTTTTTTTTGGAGAGGGAAAGAGAGTGCATGTGCAAGTAGGGGAGGGGCAGAGAGAGAGAGAGACCCCGAAACAGGTCCCATCATGCCCCACATGGAGCCAGGCTCAGGGCTCGATCTCACAACCGTAAGATGATGACCTGAGCCGAAATCAAGAGTGGGATGCTCAACCGACTGAGCCCCCTGGGTGGCCCCGCCATCTTTCCTAATGAACAGACTCGGCCCCACTCGCGCTGAGGCAGGAGCCAGCCACAGCCCGTGGGACAGATCAGCCTGTCCCCTGACCTCGGAAGCAGTTTCGTTAGGGCGGCCCCATCACTCTCTCCAGCTCCTCTTCGCTCTCACGAGGACACCTGGGGCTGCATTCAGGGCCCACCTGGCGAATCCAGGGTGGTCCCCTCATGTCCAGGCTCCCGTGCCCCATGGCTGACACCCTGGGGGCAGATGCCACAGAAGGGACGGGCCCTAGTCCCCATTTCCAGGGTGACCTCAGGAGGCAAACACCAGATAAGGCAAACTCTCTCCCTTCTTCTAGACGCACAGCAGATCCCTGACTCACCAAATGAAGGTGCAGAAGCAAAAATTAGCCTTTCCCTCCTGGGTAATCTTCCCATCACTCACACAGCAGAAAACAACCACCTTGTCATTAAAGAGATATATTAAGCTGTTTAATATCAGGTTTTTGGCTGGCAGAGGTTCTAGAAGGAGAGAGAAGGGCCTCTCCCTGGCAGCTAACTTCAGCGTGACCTTTCAGCCCTATAACCCACTGTCAGTATTTCTTGCTAATTTTGGTGTCGCCTGCCCTGGCCCCGTACGAGGAATCTGTCTGTTTGGTAAAAATGCTGGTCTCCCTCAAGTGCTGGGGCACCTGTCTATCCAGCCGGTCTTCAGTGACGGGCAGCAGTCTGGGTCTGACCCACGTTGTTCAAGCTACAACAGCAAGTTCTGGGGCCTCCTGGCTGCCAAGGGGACGTGGCCCCTGGGGCCTGGCTCGTCCCCCACCAGTGCCCATTAAGCCGGTCCCTGCTCTCTGCATCTGCAGGTGTGGACGCCGGGGAAGCCTGGAGAGTGGGGAGGCCCCGGCGCGGACTTGTCATGGGCTGAGGGGACCCGCATAGACTGTGCCGAGCAGAAGACGCACTCAGGGGCCCTCAGCCCTGGAAAGCATGCCTGTCCCCCAGCACTTAGAGGTGTGAAGGTTACACTTCTAATCCAGACATGGAGACAGGCCAGCGGACTGGCCTTTTCGGGGCCTGGCCGGGAGCACGCGTGGGCTGCGGGGCCGCGGGCCTGGCTGTGCCCTCGGGCTGCTCAGTCACCTGGCTCTGGTCCTGTCTGGCTGTGAGACGGCTGGCCAGGTGGCTTGTTCCAGGGTGAGTGGGCCTAGGGAGGGACCTGTGCCGTCCCAGGACTTCAGCCTGTCAGGGTGGCCACCTCGGCCCTGACGGTGCCACGGGCTGGCTGCCTGAGTGGGGCACTGTCCACGGGGCCCGAGCTGGTCTTGATGGAGGGGGTGGCGTGTGACCTGCCGAGGGGGCTGAGCCGTCGCACAGCCGGCCCCTGGCAGACACCCTTGGCGTTGGGCAGGCCGGGGAGCTTTCTGAGCTTGGCCGCTGAGCCCTCCTCTGCAGCCACGGGGCAGGAGACACCACGCCAAGACGGGGCCAGGGCGGGGCCTTCTACCGTCCTGTTTTCTGGTTTGGGCAGAATTTCTGTGACCCCCGTGGGCCTCGTGATGGCCACAGCCGGTAGACGGTTCCCTTGTAGCGCTGTGTTCCTTGGGCACCGGCCTGCACGTGCTCCAGCCTTGGCCTCAACGCCATAGGTGACCCGCTGCCATCCAGGGGCCACAGGAGCCTCCAGACTGCGGCCCCCGCCCCTCCCACAGGCCTCCTTAAGGCGGGCGGCGCGGGAGAGAAGTCACACGTTGCTTTGGCTGGGTGGGAAAATTCACGCTCTTAGGGCCAACTCAGGGAAAACCAATTGAAAAGCGATTCAAAGATTTGTGCCTGTGAAGAAAAACCCAAGTCCTTTCCATCTAAAAATACGTGCAGTGACTTAGACGTGCCTTCGAAAGTAGAGGGGAAGCGATTTGCTTGAAAGTTGGAGATGAACCCCCTCTGCCAGCGCGTCAGTGTTTGCGGGGATGCCTGGGCCGGGAGACGGGCACGACTCCTCCAGGTGCGGGCATCTGTGGAGTGAAGCCCTGTGGCTCGTCGTTCTTTTCAAGGTGATGGGACAAGACGCTACCGCACCCCCGATCTAAGGGCCTGAACATTCAGCACCAACGGGGCTGCTGTGGTGTTGGTTTTTCTCCGGTCAGAAAAACAAACTAATCCAGACGGTGGGGGCTTGCATTCTAGCACATTCTCCGAGGCTTGTTTAAGGAGATGTGGAGTCTGCAAATGTCCTTCTGAGGAATGACAAACAGCGGACTTGAGACAAGTGCCTGACTTCCATTTCCTTCCCGGCACAAGGAAAACGAAGATCCTAGTTTCTTTCCCTCCTTCCAGTTCTCCTTCTTTCAAGACAATTCGAACGGTGTCCCATGCGCTGGCGGGCGCGCCGGAGACCAGGATAACCAGAGAAAAGTACGAAAAGACACTCTCGATATTGCCATTTGGGAGAACATTTTTGGGGGGAAAAAATGACTTGCTTGTTTGCCTTCAAAGAAAGGGAATGATCTTTCCCAGAAGCCTGATGACACGCATGCCGTAGCGCGAGCCCGGTGTGCGGCCTGGCCCTCCTCCTCACCGCACAGACTTCATCTTCCCATCTGTACAATGGGTGCAGCAGCGCCGGTGCTGGAACCACACTCCCTAAAGGTTTTGTTCAGTTTTTACCGTTTATTCCTTTTCCTGCCAGGTTCTCTTGCAACTGTTTGAGAATTGTTAATAATTTCCTTTCCTTTTTATTTTGTTAAGCAAAGGAATTCCCAGCTGCCCCATGAGAGCAGGAGAAGACGGTTACTGTCTGTGGTCACAGCCTGAATTGATGCAGTCTTGGCTCGTGGTCACTCGTGGGGACTTGGGGGTAGCTGGAGTGATTTCAGCTGCTGGAGAGGCCTGGCCATTCTGGGGCCATTGAGAGGGTGACCCGGCATGAACAGGGCCACACACAGAGCCACGGAGCGACAGTCCCTCGGGCCCCGGGGTCCTGCAGCTGTGCAGTTGTGTGGCCGCGGGCAGGGGGCCCCTTGGCGGGCCTCCAGGGGCCCGCTGTGGATGCGGTGGCCCCGAGGGCTGAGACAGTCCTCAGTGTGCGCTTGTCTGAGCCCGCTCCCGGGGGCTTCAGGCCTCTGGCAAGGGACAGAGGGGGCTTCAGGCCATTCTCCGAGGGGACAACGCCAAGTCGGCCTCTCCTGTGGGCTCAGCTGCCCAGGGCAGAGCAGGTCACTGTGTCCTCCACAGTCGTGTGTGGGGACTCTAGGGTCCCAGGCTTTCAGTGTAACGAAGCTGGGGTTGGTGAGGAAGAAGACCCGTCTCCCAGGCCCCCCACGGTGCTCCCGGCCACAGCCCCCTGCAGATCCGGAGACCCCCACTTTATCCCCACGCGTGCTTCTCAAGCTGCCTGAGTGCAGCTTGCTCTCGGTGCGGTGGAACACAGCGTGGCCAGCTGCCTTCCGAGGTGCTGCTGGGCAAGGGGCCCAGGGCAGAAGCCGGCCGCGCCCGGCCCCAGGGGTCCCGGCGTCTCGGCCTCCTGTGGGCTGTCCGGGACGTCCACGGCTGCCTGGGAAGACCCAGGAGTGTCTCGGACGCACGCCCAAGGCCCCCGGCAGGACGCGGCATCGCGGCTGCAGAGCCTGCCTGCAGGTCGCTAGAGGGACTGTGCACACCCTGCACCACGGACCTCTGCCTGCCCCGGGTCCAGAGCCCCTGACCTCGGTGCCTCTGGGTGCCGAGTGCGCCCACCCACAGTGGCCCGGATGGCCTGCCGGCGCCAGGTGACCCAGACACCAGGTGCTGCTCTGACCCCTCACTGCTGGGCCACGCACATTAGTCCGCTTAGTCATCCATTCATTCCACTTCATTCATTCATTCTGTACACCCACTACGCAGCTGGTGCTGCAGATACCGCATGGAGGAAGATGACCTGGGGCGCGCCCCGTGGAGCTCGTGTCTGGGGGTGAGCACATGATGGTAGACCCCGACCCCTGTCACTGCGACGGGCGAGCGGATAACGGTGAGACCCCGACCCCTGGGCGAGCAGCGGATGTTCGCGGTGTGCTGGGAGAGGGGTACTTGGAGGGGGCAAATGCTCGGTGGCACCTGCTGGCAACGGGATGCCTGTTAGTCCCCCACGTGATGGCCGAGCCCCCAGTGTCACCTGCAGTGCCGGTCTGTGCAGGAACCACCAGTCAGCAAACAGCCGGGGGTCCCACACCCGCTGAGCCTTACAGGGTCGGTGCTAGTCCTGCCTTCCCGTGTGCCCACTTGCATGTGCGTGCACACACACACGTACACGTGCACACCTGCTCTCGCAGAGTGCTGCTCTCCCTGCCTTGAATGGCCTCCCTGAGTCCCCCTCCACTCCCCCTCTGCAGCCAGCTGGAGAGACCCCTGCCCAGAGCCGGGCCCCAGGGGTTCAGATCCTCCGGGAGGGGGGGCATCAGTAGAAATCTGACAGGTCTCGGTCTGCCACTCAGGCCCCTGGGGGGTCGAGCCTTTCATTGCCCAGTGGCCATCTGCTCCCCAATCAGGCCCTTTCCTGAGGGTTCCCAGGACTCAGGGGTCCTGGTGGGAGGCTGCTCTGGAGATGGACAGCAGTGCTGGCTGCTTGGGACCCTCACCCCTCCTTCCTCACCGCCAGGACCCTGGACCCAACTGCCTGTGCTCTCAGAGACATGCCCCACACCAGCACCTCCTGCCCACTGCCTACACTGGTCTGGAAGCTTCCTCAGAACCCCCTCAGGTCGCCGCCTCACCCCCTCAGGTTGCCACCTGACCCCCGTCCCGGCACACCCCCTGAAGTCCAGCCCAGCCCCCAGAGGCCCCCACACCTTCCACAGTGCTTCTCTTGGCCAACACCTCCTCCTCCACGGAAGCTCAGATCACAGATCTGCCCCATCCCAGCCATGGGGGGGGGCTGCTCCTTGCTAAGACCCGAGGGGCTCTGTCCGGGTGCAGTGGTCGCACTGCCCCACCGTCCTGGGCTCTCCTGCCCTGTGGCCCCGGCTGTGGCACTCGGGGAGCCACACGGGCAATGGGCTGACTGCCATGAAACCTCGCTGTCTGCTCAGGGTGCTCTGAGGGTCAGCAGGGAGCCCCCCGTGCGGGAGCACCTCGCTTCTCCAGGAGGAGCCCAAAGCTGCACTCAGCTCCTGTCACAGGGAGGCCCCCGAGCTTGCCTGCTCCGGGTCTCCAGCCTATCCTGCCCTTCCCTGGCCTCGCCATACCTGTGCAGCCTCAGACAGGACCACAGGTGGCCTGCTGCTGGAATGTTCTGTCCTAGACTTTCACGTATCTGGTTCTCACCTTGCCGTCCAGGCCTCAGCCTACCCACCACCTCCTGCCCTGTGGCCTGGAGCCGTGCCTGCATGTAGTCGGCGCTCTACCAGTGCCTGGGGGAGGAACCCTACAAACACCAGCCTGTTGCTGGTGACAGGAGAGGCCTGTCGCTAAAGCATCTCTGTCGCCTTGCCCCGCGGGAGCCTTCTCCGGAGGACGCAGCCTCTGAACTGTTCATGTCCCACTAGAACGCAGGCTCCCTGCCAGGCTGGACCTTATTCCTCCTGTTCAGGGGCCTGGGGTAGGCACCAAGTAGGAAGTCGGAAGTAAGCCGGGCCAGTGGGGGTGCAGGAGAGGACAGGCCGACCCCCAGGACGCGGGCCTGCAGCAGAGACGCGGGCTCCTGCAGCTTCTTGGCGGTGGGCCACAGTCGGACTGATGCGGGCTTGGCTGCCCATGGGGAGGTGCTGGCGCTCCGGGAAGCCAGTCAGAACAAGGGTGGGACACGGGCTTGGAGACTGGCCCGCGTGGAGCATGGACACAAAGTGGTCCTTGTTCATGTCCGGTCAGCCCAGGCCTCTGCTGGCTCCGCACCCAGTGACTGGCTCTTGGGCAATCAGTTTGCCTTCAGGGCCTGGGTCAGGGCACCAGGGGAAAGAAAACATGAATTATTCATCAAGAGAATGACAAATCCCTGGAAACTCCCAACTGCTCGCTCACGGGTCCTCAAAGTCTTCTTTCCCCAAGCCTTAGTATGTAGGGCATGTGCCTCGAAACCCCCTGCACCCAGGAAGAACTCCTATTCACCCTGCAAAACCTGGCTCAAAGGTCTTCTCCCAAGGTTGTTTGGCAGCCAAGACTCCTTCTTTCCTGCCCTCCCACCTTGCACGGCCTCGTCCGTGGTCCTGCGTGTGTCCATGCCCAGGTCGGTGCCCAGGTCCGTCCATAAGGCAGCCTGACCTCTGACCCCTGGGAGCTGCTTCAGCCCCGTGCCAGGCGCCCAGCACCATGAGCACAAGGCAGGACAAGACCACAGGTTCTCTACGATCAGTGCCTCCTTCTCAGGATCAGGTTCCTGTTTCCGGAAACTCCCCTGCTGTCCACACAGCCTCACCCGTGGGGCTCTGGGCTCGCACGCGCTCAATGCCGCCGGAGCACCCCCAGGTCACGGCTGGGCCCAGGGCTGCAGCCATCATGGAGGACGCCTGTGGCCTCAGTGAGGTCTGCCCAGCACCGCCCAGTGGCTTTGCGCTTTGCTCCTCCTGCCTGACAAAGAGCTTTGTGTGGGGGCGTCTGCTGTGCTGTGCACCTGCCCATCCAGCTGCTGTGGTGGAGCCCTGGGGACCCTGCCCTTCGTGGCCTGGCCATGCTGCCCCTTCAGTGATTCTCAGGGCACCCCGGTTCCTCCCTGGGTTCACGCGCCTATGAGATGTGGACGGGGCCAGACCCCGTGATGGTGTCCGTCAGCTCCCCAGCCCTGCCAGGCAGGAAGCACTGGCGTAGCAGCCCCTTGGATGGGCGAATGACCGGCCCCATGCTGGCGTGTGAACCCCTTTCCCGGAAGAGGACATGGAGGCCAAGGGAGGCCCGGGAGCCCACCCACAGTAGCCCCTGTCTAGCTGCGTGTCTGTACGTGAGCCACGAGGCTCATCCGAAGGACACTCAACACTGGAGAGATGTTGTTTGAAATACAAACTTGTAACTGGTAGGTAGTTGGTCTTGGGACCTCACACACAGCACAAAGCTGCACCCTAACCAGCGGCTTGCCCAGAAAATATATCTTAACTGTTCCCACTGGAGGCGGTGACCGTGCCGGCAGCCCTGTGCTGCTGCGTGAGCCCTATCAGATCAGCACGCTACCCCTTGAACGCACACGACATCATAGTCGGTGCAATCGCAGCGAAACAGGAAATTAAACAGCGTGGCCGCATGTCCCCTCTCGAAGGGCTGCTGAGGCGCCAGGGCCCTCCCTCCAGGGGCGGCCTCTGCGGCCCAGGAGGGTTGTCAAAACAAAATAAAACAGGACAAGACAAAAACACAAGTTTTCAGGAGGCCTCTTGTGAAAGTGGTAAGTGGAAACAGCGTGCCCGGTTTCACGCTTGAAGAAGGAGACTGGAGCCCTGGGTGGTTGTAAAACCTGCCGACAGGCCCGGCCACGTGGGGACCACGGAGAACCGACCACAGCCTCCCTGCCTGTGCAGGCCCACGGGACGGAGGGGAAAGCCAGCACCTCCCAGCCGCCTCCCTGCGTCAGACAGCCGCTACACAGACGTGACTTCAGGACGTCCAGCCACTGTTTCGGGAATCCCCGCGGTACAACGGCCCAGGGCAGCGTACCCCCCTGCACACTGAGGAGCTCGGGCTCCCTGGGGGCCTCATGCCACAGCCACACAGGGGCCCCGCGAGGGCCAGGGGCTGCTCAGGACCTGCCCAGAGGAAAGACAAGCACAGGAAAAGGGCCCTGAGCAGGGTGCCTGTCCAGGAGTCAGGCCCCCGGTCGGACACTGGTCACATGGGAGGCCTACAGGTTGATGGGGGAGGGGGTCAGCGGTCTCCAGCGTGTGGCTCCCTGCGTGGCTTCAGAGCCCCAGGGCCAAGGTCACGGGGAACGGGCCTTCAGACCAAGGTCATAATCACAGAGGGGGCCCTGCTCGCCGGCTGGTGCCTCCTGCCCTCAGTACACACCCTGCCTGGTAGACCACGCGTGGTCAGAGCAGGGGGGAGGCTCGGGGTTCTGCCCAGTGGACCATGTGTGGTCAGAGCAGGAGGGAGGCTCCCAGTTCTGTGTTTAGAGACACTGTCTCTGCCTGAACATTCTTCCGCAGCTGCCTCTGTTTATGCATCTTGACTGCTAGGGATTCCTGGGCCTCAAACAGCTGTTTGAGGATGGTTTCTCTGGGTTACACACACACACACACACACACACACACACACACACTTCCATTCTTTGCAAAGAAAACCAGACGGCCGGTTCGCAGGCTCTGCAGCACGCGTTGGACACGCGGTTGAGTTTCAGCTCCAGCCACTGGGCCAAGGCTTGGCCCCGCAGAGAACAGGTAAACCAAGGCGGACAAGACATGATGGCTGGAGGCCCTTCCCTGTGCTCCATAAACACAGATAAACAGCAAACAGGAGATGAACCGGAGTATTTAGGCCTCTTCCCCACGTGCGGTGCCTCGGGAAGTCTGCCGGCGGAGAGGGTAGCAGAGTGAGCGCCTCCCTGAGCGACAGCCTGGCCCCGGTAAGGTGGGACTCAGGACTCCCACGACAGCCCCGCCCCAGCCCCATGCTGCCTGAAGGGCCAGGACCTGGCGTCTGGGACCCTGGACCAAAGCCCTGGCCGGATGCCCCTCCCTGTTGATATTTAAACTCTCTGGGTCCTCAGTTTCCTCCTCCTTGGAGGGGAGTTGGCAATAAAAATAAAGCCTATCTCTGTGACTGGAAAGGACAAATGACTTGGTGTGAGTGACACAGCCATCAGCTGTCGGTCACCGGCTCCTTCACTGCCCAGAGCGGAGACCGAAACCCCTGGCAGACACATGCAAAGAGGGGCAAGTGGCCTGCCCTGGGGCGAGGTCAGAACCCAGCACGGCAGCCTCGGACACGAACTCTTGCTGCACCCACCTCGAGACATGACTGAGATGGGGGGAAGAGAAGCAGCTGGTGGGAGAAGCGGCCGCGTGCTCCTGTTCAGGGACAGTCCCCACCACCGAGGGTCAGCTCTGCACAGAGATGTGTGCACACAGTCGGCCCCGATGTTATCCAGTGATTCTCCCAACCCCAGGTCGGCTCCTGCCCTCCGAGGCAAGGGGAGCAGGGACCCACGGACAGACCTTGGGATCAACATGTTCACCTCCTGTGAGCTCTCCGGGCTGTGTGGACAACCTCTCGCCTGCCTGCGAGTCCCCTGCACAGCCCCCAGGGCGAGCACGGACATCGGTGTCCAGCCCAGGCACCAGGCTCCCTCCGGGGAACCTCGCCCTGGGCTGCTGGCTAACAGACCACTGTGCCTCTGGACGGCTCTCCCACAGCCGCACTCTGCGACCAAGCACTTCACTCTGGGTACCTGCCACCCCCACACCAGGTCCCTCCCCAGACAGAAGCACGGTCACAGCAGGACCAGGGGAGGCTGTCTGTGTGTGGGAACTGGGTTTTACCAACACTTACAGTATTTGCTCTTGGTCTAATCTAATCTCTCAACACAGAGAAAAAGAGGTCCCGAGATGGTTGGAGGGTGACTTGATGAACAGTGGAGACCTAGACTCTTTAGTACCTTTGTCAACCTCGGTCCTGAGAGGGGGTATGGTGGTGAACACGGAGGATGTGCCTACCTGGGCGCCCTAACGGGTGAGTCGTGCGCCCAACAGATAGGTTGTAGTCCGGACCCTGGGACCCGCGAACCTCCCCCACGTCCCGACCCTGGGACCCTCGAACCTCCCCCGAGTCCTGACCCTGGGACCCGCGAACCTCCCCCGAGTCCTGACCCTGGGACCCGCGAACCTCCCGTGTCCTGACCCTGAGACTTGTGAACCTCCC
>CM053564.1:37612473-37651949 GCA_028646485.1 Cryptoprocta ferox
CCTGACCCTGAGACTTGTGAACCTTCCCTGAGTCCTGACCCTGGGACCCGCGAACCTCCCCCGAGTCCTGACCCTGGGACCCGCGAACCTCCCCCGAGTCCTGACCCTGGGACCCGCGAACCTCCCGCGTCCTGACCCTGAGACTTGTGAACCTGACCTTATTTGGAAGTAGGGACTCTGCAGATGTGATGGCTACATTGAGGTCACTCTGGGGCAGGGTGGGCCGCAATCCAGGGACTGGTGTCCTCACAGGAGAGGGGAATGGAACGGAAAATAAATGTCTGTTGTTTCAAGCTGCCCGGTTAGTGGTGCTTTGCTGTGGGCCCAGGACACGGCACAGGTGTGTGTGCTGCTACCAAGTGGGGGATGAAGACGTTCTGCTGGCACCGGGGACGGCTGCGGTCCTGGGCTGGCGCACACTAGCCTTGAGGTCTGAGTGGGGAACGTGTGGGCAGCACAGACAGCAGCCCAGCTGTGCAGAGGTCAGTTATCTGCATGGCTTGCTCTGCACCCCCCATGCCAGCCTGGGGCCTTGGGTGATCTCGGTGTCCTCGGGCATGTCCCCTGCCACCCTGAGCTTTGGTCTGCTCCTCCATGATGAGGTCTGGGGCTGGGGGGTTACAGTGGCCCCCTCAGGGTGTCTGTGGCGCTTATGTAAGATACCTTGTGCTGGGCTTGGTGCAGGGCTCTGATTCCACACCCATGACCTCAACCCCGTCTGCCCTGAGGCACAGTGTGCTTCCTCCGGAGAACTTTCCACCTTCCCCCTAGATTTCCCCAAGCCTCGCGTGTCAGTCATTAAGCCAGCCTCCGAACGCCGCAATCCTGGAGCTTAGGGTTCCTCTCTCGTAAGCAGGGCCAATGCTGGGGCCACCGGGGACCCTAATCACAGCAATGCATGTCACTCTTGCTGCCGACGTCACTTTTCCCTGAGAAGCTACAATGTGCGTCAGGAGAGCTGCCTTCCTCGGGGCCTCCGAAGACACCTTCCATCCCAAACCCCACGCAGACACAGGCGGTGTTTTGGGGCCCATGTCCACGTCACAGTGGGCTTCAACGCGGAGGGGCAGGGCTGGTTATGACGGCCGCTCACACCAGCCTCACCAGGCGCTGGGTGACCCCAGCAGAAACGCGTCCACTCCCGTTTTCAGCCTGCCTGCAGTGCCACCAGATATTCACCTTCCCTGGAATATTTGCCAGTGAACACAGAATGCCCCGGAGCACCCAGAAGTGATTGCACAGCTTGGGAGAGCTCTGGGGAGGAAATGACCCACCACTCCCTGGCTCTCCCCCCAAACCCACCACCCAGCTCACGCTGGCCATCCACCCCTTTCCCCCTGAGACTCAGAGGAACCCTCGGCCTCTGGGAACCCAGCCTCCGACAGCACAGGGAAACCGAAGCCCAGAGAGGAGGATGCGGGTGTGCAAGGTCACGCGGCAGACGGCCTCCAAGCCGCCACTCACACCTGTCCGCCGGGGCCCCATCCCCGGGTCAGAACACACTTCGCTAACCCTGACCCTGAATCCACACTGCCATCTCTGCCCGATGCCCAGTGACGCCCCCACCCCCACACGCCTCTTCCAGCAGCATCGTCTCTCCTCTCTCTCGGGTCTCCTGGCCTGGAGTGATTGACCAAGCCTCACGCTCAGGCCTCAGCCAGAGGACCCGTCTGAAAGCCCTCCAACCGCCTACCCTGCGCCAGCCAGCCCTGGTCATGCTCAAAGGCGAGGGTAGCCGCTCACGTGCTCATGTCTGCACTGTCTGCCCCCCCCTCCAATTCGCTCTGTGCACATTGCCGAGCACCACCCGTGATCCAGCCCCCGACCCTGGGGCCACAGCGGTGGCACAGACACTGCTCTCTGTCCCATCTGAGTGGCGGGAGGGCGGGCTCTGCACAAAGTATGCGTCTGAGGCGCGAGGCCAGGCCCAGAGGCTCCGTGGAGTGTGTGGAAGGGCTATGAGTGTGTCTGCCGGGAGGTGGTCACAGCCAGTGTCATGGGCCTGCCTGGAAGGCTGCTTTTCCAGAAGCAGGTGGAAGTTTGTGCCAACGAGCTGTACCCTCTGGTGTGTCGAGCTCAGTCCACCCCCCTGTTGCCAAAGCACCGGCTCCTCGCAACTGCCTTTGGGACACGTGGTGGCTGTGGCCACGTCTACTGGCTCCGTGGACGCGCCCACCGGGCGCACCTCAGCCGCACACCTCGCCTGCATCGCTGCTTACGGGGCACATATACTGTTTCAATATTAGACCGTAAATACTACGCTGAAAGGACAGGCACGTTCAAAATAAAAACCTTGGGCTTCAGGGGAGCCTGGGCGGCTTGGAGTGTCAATGATCCGACTCCCGGTTTTGGCTCAGGTCACGATCTCGCAGTTCATGAGTTTGAACCCTGCATTAAGGTCACGATCTCACAGTTCATGAGTTTGAGCCCCGCGTTAAGGTCATGATCTCACAGTTCGGGAGTTTGAGCCCCGCATTAAGGTCATGATCTCACAGTTCGGGAGTTTGAGCCCCTGTCAGGCTCTGCCCTGACAGTGTGGAGCCTGCTTGGGATTCTCTCTCTTTCTCTCTGCTCCCCCCTGGCTCTGTCTGTCTGTCTGTCTCTCTCTCTCAAAATAATAAATAAACTTAAAAACAAAAACAAACAAAAACTCTTGTGCTTCAAAGGACACCACATATGTGATGAGGGTCTTGTGCTCAAAACACATAAAGAATGCTTACAACTTACTAATAAAAAAGACACCCCAACTGAAAAGTGGCAGATTTGAAGAGACATTTCTCCAAAGAAGATCCGCAAATGGCTCACAAGGGCATGTAAAGATGCTCGGCATCATGAGTCATCAGGAAAACGCAAGTCTAAACCACGAGGAGACACCCGCAGGGGAGCCAGAATCGAACAGATGATAACAGGCCAGGACGCAGGGCCGTAAGGGGAGCAGTTCCCGTGGAAAACAGTCTGGCAGCCTCTCCAACAGTTAAGTGCAGTTGTCATTAGATCCGGCAACTCCAGGCCAACATATGGACCCAAGAGAAAGGAAAACACGTGTCCCTACAAAAACCTGTGCGTGAATGTTCATGGCACTGTTATTCCTAAGAGCCCCACACTAGAAATAGCCCCCAATGCCCATCAACAGGTGGAAGGATAAATAAAATGCGGCCTTTTCACACAATGCAATACCATTCAGCCCCAGAAAGGAGCGAGGCACCGGCACCTGCCACCGTGTGGATGAACCTGGAGGGAAAGGAGCTGGTCGCATTTATATGTGATTCTGTTGACAGGAAATTCCAGAATGGGTAAATCCCGCAGACACGAGATGGATTGGTGGCGTCCGGCCTACAGGGTGGGCAGGGGGCCACGGGGGTTGATAGCAACATTGTATGGGTTTCTTTCTAGAGGCACCAAAAGGCTCTAAAATGGATTGGTGACAGATGCTCACGTCTGTGAATATACAAGCCAGTGAGTCGTAGGCTTTCCGCGAGTGAGCTATAGAGTACGTGGATTGTGTCTTGACCCCAACCTGTTCGAAATCTTACTTTAATCCTAAAGCAAGAATGTCCAGAAACTTGTGAGCTAATGTGCTAGGGTGTGGGGTTCAATAGCTTTTAAAAATATGTAACTGCACATAAATCACACTTTGCAGGACCCCCAGCCTCACCGGCCGTCCCTCTTCTACAACCTCGTAACTTACATCCTTCGAGGTCTTGGAGGAAAAGTACCCCCATCTAATTCATTCATAATCTTGTACTGACAACTTACAAAACTTTTCGGAGCTCATAGAAGAAAGTCTTTCTTAAAAAGAACCATTAATCGTGGGTTTTAATGTTTCAGTGCTATGGTCATAGACCACAGCCACTGGGGACCAGAGTGGCGTGTGCAGCCATCAGGAAGTGGAGGCTGCTGGCGACAGGACCACAGTCAGTGCCAGACTCGGCACGGTCAGCGAAGGGGAGTCAGGTGCCTAGAAATGCCTGGAAGCGACCCAGCAGAGCAGCAAGAGGGCAGATGAGAGGCGCCACGCCGACTGCTTGCCCTGTGCCCTCCCTGCCGGTAGGCCCTCTGCCCAGGAGCGCGCTGTGCGCAGGGGAAGGAGCCTGGCTCCCCTCAGGATGCCCACCATGACTCTGATAGTCTCGCTGGCGGGCCGTGGACATATGCTTTCCCTTTCTGGCCCCAGTTTCCCCAGCTGCCTAGAGATTCTCAGCCCTGTTTCCATGGCTTCAGCCTGGCCTCAGCGCCCCCACGAGCCATTGCTGAGCGCTGGCAGAAACCCTGCCCCAGACTGTCCACATGTGGCCTCTGCCTTCAGATGCTGCTCCTTCCTGCTACAAACGGGCCGGGGCTGAGAGTTCGGGAGAGAAGGCGCAGACGTGAGCGACGTGAGCTTTCCAGGGACGTAGGGGCCTGGCTGTCCTGCCCTGCCCTGTACTCCTCCATGACTGTGGAGCCCACCATGGCTAGGCTGAGGTGGAGGCCTGGCACCCGGGCTTTTGGCTCCACCTTGGGCGGCTTCTCCAAGCCCTGGTTCCCCCTCGTTACACGGCAGAACAGCAGCAAGAATACAACTACCTCCCGTAGCTCACAGAGGCATTTTGAAGACAACACAACCAACACGTGAACCCTGGGCACAGAGCCTGGCCCAGGGAGTGCCGGGACGGCAGCGCCTGCACAGAGCATCATCGGCGTCACCAGGGCTGCTGAGGCTGCTGCCCACACTAGGC
Organism: Cryptoprocta ferox; assembly: GCA_028646485.1. Classification (NCBI taxonomy): domain Eukaryota; kingdom Metazoa; phylum Chordata; class Mammalia; order Carnivora; family Eupleridae; genus Cryptoprocta; species Cryptoprocta ferox. The sequence goes on from CM053564.1 coordinate 37,617,192, forward strand.
ATCCTGACCGCAGGCGTTCACACAGGTCACTCCGTGGAGGGAGTCCTTGATGTCCGCTGTGACATCAAGGGACCTAGAAGCAGCCCTTCTTCTCAGCTCCCCTGTGAGCGGCTGCGACCTCTCAACTGTTTCCTCTCAACAGAGGGAAGGTGGAAAGCTTCACGAGGAACCCATGCCTGCTCCAGGCCTCCTCCTCTTCCAGAATGTTCCACGAGGAGCCCACACCCACCCCAGGCTGCATACCCTCTAGCTATCTGGCCCCAATCCTCCCTCATGAGTCAGGGGCTACGTGAACCCATGCTGGTTGTCCACACGCCTGCCTCCCGCAGTCCTCCGGAGATAGCCCAGCCGACTACGGCTCCCTTTTTTATAAGATTCTCCCAGGAGGAGATGGAACTTCCCTTCCTGCACAGACGGGGAAGGGGGTGCTGTGCTCACAGACCCTTGGCAGGTCGGGGGTGGCTTCACCACGCCTTGGCGTGTCCCCTGTATCCCGGCAGCCCCAGGCCTGTCACCCTTGTCCTTCGTCTCGCCTGTGTGAATAAGGTTCTCAACCCACCTGCTCCAGGCAGCCCCAGATCACAGACAGGTCAAGCGGACCCTCGGGGAAGCCCCCAGCAGGACAGGACATCTGTCCCAAGCAATGGGAGCAAGAGTCCCAGAAACACCCTGAACACAACATCAGACCTTCAGTCACAGGTTACACACTAGCAGCCATATTTTGTTTGGCTCATGACGTATTTGGAATCCCTCTCAGTTACCATCATTCTCAAAATCTGAAAAGTAAGCAGATAAGGTATCTGTATTTCTAGCTTAATCCGAGAATTGAATGTCAGGACAGACGGCCAAGATCTGCTGAACGAAAGCCAGCTTCCGTGCCCAGCAGAGCCCTTGGTGGCAGCTTGCTACCGTCCCACCACCCCAGAGAAGCAGGCTCACACAACTTGCACGGTCCGTGTGGGCACTCGGGGGTGCAGCAAACCCTTGCCGGCGCACCTGCAGCCTTGTTGGGGCTAACAAAGATGGCGGAGCAACCTTGGGCCACATGGGATGCCCAAGCCCCAGGACCATCAGGGTGGACATCAAAACCATGAAGCTCCCTGTGAATTTTCTTGGGATGGCCTCGCTTTCAAATACCCCTTCTCCGCCATTCCCACAAATTTTCATGTGCCAGTGCGTGCCTTAATAGTTATTTTGGTAGCATGGTCTCTGCTTTATTTGGCACAGGAAACTACAGTTGGGGGGTCCATCCAGCCCACTGTGAGCTTTATAAATAAAGCTTTATTGGCACACAGCCACGTCTGTTTACTTACAGTCGTTTGGCTGCCTTGGGGCTAGGACAGCAGAGCTGACTGGCTGAGACACAGACCATACGGCCTGCAAAACCTAAAATATCTGTTGGCCTGGCCCTTGATAGAAAAAGTTTGCTGACCCCTGAGCGTGCAGGAGAGGCGAAAGTCACCTCTTCAGGGGCATTCTTTGGCATCCACATCTGGGCTCCTGGTTTAAAACACCTATTATGCTCACTGGGGTAGGGATGATCTGCCAGTGGATGAAGGCAGAGAGGGGGCACTGGGGAGGCCAGGAAGAGGAGGGGGTGAGGGTACAGGTCCCTTGTGCTGCCCGCTTGCCTTGATAGGGAGAAAGCCCAGAGTAGTCACCCATAGTGCACCCCGAACACCTCTGGGAGGAAACACTGCATTTTCCACTAGAAACTGGGTGCCTGCGTGGTCCAGCATGGACCCGTCCACACACCTGGCACCCTCGTCCCAACCAGCCCCCAGCACTTACTTCATGGGTTTGAACAGGGCTTGCCCATAATTCTGGAACGTCATGATGAGCTTGAGCTGCGTGCCTCCCGACTTCATGGCTGCAAGAGAGAGGGGAAGAGACACCGGGTCACTCGCTGCCCTCAGACTCGTCCCTCTGTGGGCAAGTGAGCAGCTCCTACCCTGGTCCCGTGGCCTCACCTGGGCCTCTGGATGTGATTGAGGGCCCCATTCTGCCTGGGAAGTCTGGGGTTTCCTGCACTGACACCGATACACATCCCAGCCTGATATTTAGGTGTTGGAGGTGGGCACAGAATCTCTCAGTCTGACCCACACACCCACCCACCCACACCTACACACCACTGCTTGCCCAGTGTAGGTTTCTGGAGTTCTGTGGGAAGCCTGAGCAGCGTTAGTCTGAGGAGACCCTGAAGACCCCTTGGCTGGAGGCACCTCATTCATCATAGGGGCCATCCGGGGGCACCATACTGGAGGGCGCCGTACTGGAGGGCGCCATGCTGGGCGTGCACCATGCTGGACAGCACTGTACTGGGGGGCTTTGGTGCGGAGGAGCCCTGAGGCTGGAGTCTGCCCAGCTCCCTATGGCCTGGTGCCCTCGAAGGAGTCCTCATTCTCCCAAATGTCGGTTTGTGTTAGATGGCGTTTAGATGCTTGCCCAGCCTTCCTCACGGGGCTGTGACGAGGGTCAAGACAAATAAGGGAAATGTATTTTTTGACTTGGCAGTGCCTTAGGTTGCTCATATGCGGCATGGGGATGGCCATCCCATCTACCTCCCAGGACTGCTGTCGCAATTAAGCGGGTAATGCTTGTGAAGCATCTAGAACCGACTGCACGGGCATAAAGCACATTCAAGACGGCTGACGGTCACGAGCGTGGAGAATGACCAGGAGCTTGAAGCTCCCTGAGCGTCTTCAATGGTCTCAGGGCGTCTGTGAGGGCCGAGGCCCAGCCCAACCCCCCAGGCTCCCAGCCAGGCCACGGCCCACTCCTTCCTATGCAGAGTCCGTGGCCGGTCCTAGGGTCCAGGTGATGCTGGAGGCATAGTGCCCCCAGACCAGCCTGCAACATGCATCTGTCCTGACACTTTTCCAACCTGCGCCCCCCTCAGGAAAGCAAAGCCAGGAACAAATCCCACTTCACTCCAAAACACTGGAAATAACCCCAAATGCCCAAACCCAGGGGCAGATGCACGATGCAGGTGACCCCACGTGAAGGAGTACTGTGCAGCCTTATCACTGGCTCCACGGAATGTGTACTGACACAGCGAACGGCTTAGTATTTTATGACCAAGCAAACATTTACGCTCGGTGAGCTGCCTCTTCAGAAGGTGTGTACCAAGCGTGTGGGACAATCTGGGTGCACAGATAAGCTTCACTGGTTACCCCCCAAGAATAGAGCCACAGATGATCTTAATTTCCTTTTTCCCTTATCTGTGCTTTCTAAACTTCTACAATGAACATTTATTACATCTTTAATAAGATGAACACAGAAGTGATTATTAAAAAAAATTAGAGGCCCGATTAAGCCCCATTCGATGTCCCCATTTCCATGTAATAACCGGGGTCACTGGATTTAATTATTCCTTCCAGGGCCAATCAGGGACAGCGCATCAGCTCTTCCCAGGGCCTGTAATCCTGGTTTTCTTGAATAATAAATTATTATGCAAATCTGGCCCGTTTAGTCATTCTCTTTCTGGAAGGCGAGTCTCAGTGCACTGCCGGCCCTTGCTGCTGCATTACTGGCTCTTCCCTATGGAGCAAGCGAATAACTAGAAATCAAAGCACGTTAGAATCTGCCGGTGACGAAGGACTCCAGGAAGACCACCTGCTCCAGACACTGCCTTTCTCTTGTCTGGGGACGTGGGCCTTCCCATCTGCCAAGCCGGGGTCCACAGCCCGAAGACACTTGGAATTCTGCTCGAAAATCAAGTATGGTCTCCCTGCCAAAGCCCACGGCAAACCACCTAAGTCATGGTGAAGATCACGTGTTCACCTGGGCTGGGAGAGAGGCCAACACTGCCAGGAGCCTGTGCTCAGAAGTGGGTGGCCTTGCTCTGCTGCAGAATGGACCCGGGGAGGTGGTCAGGGCTGAGGGCCCAGGTGGCAGAGCCGGGACACCAACCAGGCGTCAAGAAGTGGGGATCAGTTTGGGGCTTCCTCCTCAAGGCAGACTTGGGGACTCTTGCCCCAGTGCAGGGTTGCGAGGCGCCCTAGAAGCAGAGGCAAACCCAAGAGGAGGGGCCCAGGTGTGCGGCAAGAGCCCCGCACGAGAGCCGGTGGACGTGCCCTCACCTGGTTGGGTCTCCACGTTTCCCAGGGGACATTGGCCCATCAGTCTTAGAGGGGACCCAGCTGAGCGGTGAGCCCGTTGTGGGTGTGAGGCCGGGCTAAGGCCAGGGCCGTCATGGCACATGTCCCAGACGCCTCCTTCCTGAACCAGCCCCATCTGCCACCTTCTTTCCACCTCCGTGGCCCCACCCAATCTGGGCCCTACTGTCATCAAACCACGAACACACGAGGGGCACCTAGTGGTGTCCTGCCTGGTTCCCTCCAGCCCCACTGATGGTGCCTCTCGCCTCTCGCCTCTCAATATGCTCTCTCCTCCCACACCCACCACTGCGGGGGGGTGTACCATTCAGACCATGACATCAGCTGTCTCTCCTGCTACCCCTCTGAGAACCGTATCCTCCGGCTGTGCGTTAACAGTAGGGTTAACTCAGCACTGAGTAGCGATCGTTAGTGACATGCATCAGTAAGCACACGTTAACGCGTATTAACAGAACACCCTATACTTTATTATCTAAAGTCCGTGGATGCTATAATTGCATGACCACCAAGACGCTTGGACACTCCGGGGTCTGGCTCACTGTCTTTCCCCAGAACACAGCTCTCCTCAGAAGAACCGTAACAGGTTTTACATTTCTTGGGATCCCCCGAGGAAGGATGGAGTTGGGCCAAGCACCAAGAGCAGCCCTGGGAGAAGGGAGACAGCCCTGAAGGGACACAGGGTGCTGTCCAGGCCAGGGACGCCACCACCACCACACCAGTGGGGTGTGAGTGCGAGACACAGACCCCTGGGCTCTGCCATCACCAGGTGTCCTCAGCCTGGTGTTCGCAGGGACGATGACCTGGGTCTGGCACACTGGGAGCAGCCACCATTCAGCTCTTTGTTTCCCATGGAAACCAGGGTCTCCCCGTTTCTTATAAAAACCCCCAACCCATATTTTGATGAGCCGCCTCCTGACTCTTAAATGAGCGAATTTCACTCTTAAGAGATCTGTGGCCCACATGCACGCGCCCATGTGTTCCTCCAGGCCACCAGTGGGGGGCCTCTGACGTCACTCCCCTTGGCCTCTGTCACCTCATCTAGGAAGTGGGACCCATGTTTGTCCTTATCACAGTCAGGCAGGTAGTCCAAATATTTTCACAGCCACTGCCTTGTTTGAAGGGTCAGAGGAAGTAAGGGCCTCGCCATGGATGGCTCACATTTGAAGAACGTGACGCCAGGAGCTCTTGTGTCACCCATTCTTCCCCACCCACCCCACGCGCCTCATCCCCGGGCAGGACTAGGATCTGACCCGTGTTCCAGAACCCTGAGCGCCAGGCAGAGCCCCTTATGCTGCCTTTGGGCATAGAGGGACGTGGACCCTCAGAGAGCAGCATGGGGCGTGTCCCTTGGCCGTCACTGCTGTGCACCCGGTGCTGGCATCGAGGGGGCTGCCCTGAGCGAGGACCTGGAAGAGGCCGTGAGGGCCTGAGTCCTCCTGTCCCACGTGCGTGCCGCCTTGGCAGGCTTGTACCTAACTTCCGTCCCTCACGGGCACCCCCAGGACGTTTGAGCTGTAACTGCCCCCAGCCTAGACTGCTGTGTATACCACGCTCTGCAAGACTGCTCACTTCTATTTTGATGATTAAATGTACTTCAAAGAGAAAGCCCAGCACAGCCCCAGCGGGAACCCAGCACCCTCCCTGGAATGGGAAGGAACACAATGGGAATCATGCCTGTGGGACTCGGCAGCCCTGGCTGCTGTCTGCTCAGGAAGGAGAAGGCAGGTGCCCAGGGGCACTTGAGGGGCTTTTGTTCTTGATCTTGGACCAGATGGCTGGAAGGAAAACTGACAAGGGGCTCAGCTATATCACCTTTTCTGGCGTGCTGCCTGTAATCATCCTCGGTGGGGGGTGGGGAGGGCTGTGTCCTTCCTCCCCGATGACCTAAGGTGCCTCCCGCTGAGGGAGCCTTGTCACTTGTCAGTTTACAGGCTGGAGAGCCAGCACCTGGAGTCTGGGCCCCGAGTGGCCCCCAGGGCAGGAGGGGGACTGTGGCCTCTCTGGGGCTGGAACTGCCTTCCCGAGGAGCTGGCCTCCGGCCAATTAGACAGGGCGGCCCCCAGGGGCCCCCAGGGCAGCTGCCCACCCTGGGCCACCCCAGCCGCAGCCTTTGTTCCTGGAAGCTTGCTGGCCAATCAGCCCCGGATCCAGCTAGATCAGTTAGCGCCCAAGACTTCGGTCTTAGGGAGCAGCTCTTTGTTCAGAGACCGACCACGGTCGTGTCCCAACCTGGATGGAGCAACCAACGGTAGCATCTTCCAGCCGGAGGCTGCCTGAATCCTCTCATGCTGGTGTGACTTCTTTTCCTTTTTAAGCAATTCCAAGTACAGAGCGGTTAATTGTGTCATTTATTCTTTGCATCCGTAATTGTGCACGATAGCGATTTAATTATCACCGGCCGGAGCCGAAGGCGCTGCAGGCCTGATTTCCAGCTGAATAGAGGTAGATAACGTCCCAAACCTCTTTAAAGGCAGTAAACGGCCATTACCAAGCAGCCAGGAGCCCGGCTATAAATAAATCTCAGTCGGCCACAGCAGCTGTACCGAAGGCCACACGTGCTTCATGAAGTGGATCGAGTGGTTCTGAACGGGGGCGATTCGATGGGATCCTTCTGAGAAGAAGGTCTGCAAGCTTGCAGGAACAATGTTTCCAGGCTTCCATTTGATAGCGGGGTGCAAAACTTGAAGATGAAAGGGGCTGGATGGCTAAAGGGACAGAGCTCTTTCCCTGTTTGCAGAAGTGGCTTCGGAAGTGGGGTGCATCTCCAGCTCTTTACGTTTAGACTCTCCTGTCCACCGCCAGTGTGGGTCAGTGTGATTTCTATGTCTTTCTCCCATTTCACGTTCAGGAGGATGGCGTTGCCGCACCCGGAGGTGGGCCTGGGCTCCGGTGCAGGGGTGCCATCCAGGGCTCCCCACGGGACCTTCAAAGGCTGTGCCCAACTCTGGGTCACAGCAGTGACAGGGCAGCAGACAGCTCCTATTTCGGGCCTCCATTTACAGATCTGCCCAGCTGGCTCTCCAAAGCCAAGGGCCCAGCCAGGGGCTAATGTCTCAAGAAGCTGGGTTTTTAACCAAAACATCCAACAGGACATGGGGGCAGATGCCACCCAGCGAGCAAGCATCTTTGAGGGATGCCTGTGGCTAGAACAGGGCCAGCCCTCTCCTACTGCTCCCTGCGGACCAGAGCCTTTTCACAAGTGGGAGCTCACCTGGGAGCAGGGGGTGTGGGCCGGGCGTCGGCTGAGGCCCCCACTGGCTTGTCCAGCACAAGCTTCTCCGGGCAAGGAGGCTCTGGTCTGCCCCTGGAACGCCGCCCCGACACACACACCTGCCTGCAGAGACGCTCCCTAGCCTCTATTTTTACGTCTTTCTCTTATTTGCTCCCTGAAGCCTCTCGGCAACCCCATGATATAGGTTTCATGGGGCCATGCCGCTCATCAGATGACAGAAGGCACAAATAATATGTCCATCCCACATATTAGGTAGCGGCCCAGATAGGTCTGGGCAGAACCCCATAATTAAACACACTCCCCCTTTCTCAGAGGAACACGTGAATATTCACTCCAAAGGAGAAAAATAAGGATTCATAGGCAGCCTTGTGAATTTAGGTTTTGCCCCCCCGTAAGTTCAGGTTGGGTCAGGTTCTGCGTTGAACAAGGATTTCAGATTTGCAAGTGGAGATTACAGGGTCTAGGTCATAACCATCTTTCTGTTCCACATGAGAACCCAAAGCACTAGAGATTGATCTGCTAGCCCAGGTTCACGCCAGGCACCAGGGGCGTCAGTCAGCCTCCCAGCACCGCCCAGGTCCTGCACAGTGATGGGAAGGACCAGTGAGGCCAGACAGTCCCCCCAGAGACAGCCGGGCAGGAAATCGCCCCCCGTTCACACCACCAGGCATGGGCCAAGCTAGACAGCCCTGTCCAAGATCCCCAGCCCTGGGCTCGGTCCACCGTGGTCAGGCAACTTAGCCCCCACTGCCCAAGGCAGACCAGAAGTGGGTGGGAGATGCCTGAGGGCCAGGCCCCTGGGGGGCAGAGAGAGCAGGGTGTCTGGGGTGGGCAATGTGCCCGTGAGCCCCAGAGGCCTGTCTTCTGCCTGAGCTGCTCCCTGAGCTGCTGGGCCCTGTCCTCTGTACGTGTGGGTGTCCGAGGAGGGCTGGCGGCTGTCTTCCCTGAAGGATATGGTGAGGCTGGCCAGTCTTAGGAGTCCCAGCAGCCCTTCCTGCACCCCTGACCTCGCACTTGGGAGGGGTGGCCCTGCATGCACGTGGTGTTAACATTCACGTGCTCGCTCGCACGCATCATCTTATTAGAATAAATGCAATGTACCTGAGCAGGCACAAGCCCATTTGACAGATGGGGAAACTGAGGCAGAGAGGGCCCCCCCCCCAACGGACAGCAGCAGAGCTGCTCTTTTCCTATTGTATTCTCGAAAACCATTTCCAATTTTAAAATGTCGTTCTTCTTTTCCCGGAAAGCCCAGCCCTCCCTGCACCCTTCTGTGACACCGCCGATACTCCATCTAAGCCCCAGGTCAGACATTTTGGTAGAAGGTCCTCTGTGCCCCTCCTTCCAGACGGAGGCCTCCTCCTTTCTAAACCCTCTTCCTAGATTTTGTGCGAAGAGTGCTCAGAGCATGTGTCCTTCCTCATTGTGAGTCCATTCCCTGGCCTCCCTGAGCCTCTCGGGTCGTCTGCGGCGGAATCTTGTTGAGGTTCATTCATCCTCAACCCACTACCCAGAAAGGGGCCTGGAGTTCAGGAGGTGCCCAAGGAAATCTGCTGAATGGGTGAGTGCGTTGGTCAGTGCCCTGGATTCTTCTTTACTGGCCTCGTCTACTCTCAGGAGTGAAAGGGGCCCCCCGGCTGTGGCTGTCACGTGCACAGCCTGCTTCCCAGCCCTGAAAGTGTCTGATGCCTGCGAGAGGCAGGTGGGAGGCCGGGCGTCCCACCGGGACAGCTGGGGCAGGGCTGGGGTCTGGGGAGGTGCTCTCTCAGCGCAGCGGCTAAGAGAGGAAAGCACCAGCTCGTTCCTGCCAGGTCTCCTTCACGAGGGTGAGCAACCCCAGCACGTGTCCAGGCAAGTGTCCGGCAGACAGCTCGGTACCGGGCAGAGAGAGCTGGAAACAGCCCCTAGGGACCCCTGCAAAACCCACTCCCCAGCCTCTCTCCCCTGTGTCAGCAGCTGGACGGAGCCCCAGGGCGCTGGGACCCTTTCAGCATCAGGGCTGCTCGGGAAAACACCAGAAGGCTGTGTCAGAGAACTGCCTGACACGGGGCGGGGCGGGGGGGGGGCACCTACACTCATGTTACCCCCGACTGGCCTCCCTCCACGCCTTCCTGGCCGTGTGTACCTAGGCTGGCTCCTGGCAGAGCCCCCAGAACTATTCTTTCCACCGCAGGGCCTCAGCCCAGCCCTCACTGCCTCCTTGAGCCCCTCTGAGCTGCTGCCACCACCAGTGACTAATGGGGACCGTCACAAACAATTGCGTACAGGCCTGAGAACAATGGCACCAAGACCTCCATGCTCAGACACAGCTGCTGACACATTTTCCTGAAGTCAGTCATCGGATGCCCCTTTTTGCCCAACTCAGCAGATCCCTAACTACTCAGAGATGTTGCCTCTGAATTACGGAGTGCACGGGCCTCCACCCCAGACAGAGTCGAGCCCTGATCACTCCTCGGGCACAGGACATGGCAGGGGCACCTGGCAGAGCTCTGAGGCAGAGCTGGTCCAAAACCATGAGCCTGTGAGCTGTGCATCGTGTCTCCTGGCTGTGCTGAGGGAGGGGCCCGGCCACCAGGGGCACCTGCCCCTCTTCACCCCTGGAGGGGAGCCTGAAGTGCTCCTCCGGGGCCTCCCCTCCTCACATGGGGAAGCAGGATGCAGCGGCACCCCCCTCCCTCTCCAGCTAGTCACGCTGCCGGCACACACAGGGAGGCAGCCCCTGGCCGCTGACATCCCTCCCCTCCCAGAAGGTGCCGCATAAATCTCAGGAGGTGATGCTCCGGCAAGGGGCAATGGCTCCCCAGCTCTCCTGCGGGGGGGAAAGGCAGCCCCAGCCGACCAGCCCCAGCGGAGGGCACGGGCACCTACCGACGCTGGTGATCTTCTGGGCGCTGAGGTCGCGCAGCAGGGCTTCGATCGCTGGGCTGTGTCTGGAGTACAGCTCATATCGGTTGATGCCGATGTGGAACTTGAGCCAGTTGGGGTAGGAGTCCACTGCCGCCTCCCCAGTGGGCAAGAATTCTTCATTTTCTGTTCCTTCACGTGGCCTACAGAAAAGGAAGGTGACCGGAGTCAGCAGGGAAAGAACGGAGGGGTGAAGTCTGGATGAATGAGGGGGGGCTGGCGCCAAGGCCAAGGTTTTAGCTTTGCATCCAGACAAATGCAGATTTAGTCAAAGGTGCCTCTGCTCAGACAGGACCCTGTGGGTGTCTGCACTTCTTCTGTGGCTGTTGTTAGACTAACTAATAACATATCCAAAACCTGTAATTCTTACCTACCCTCGGGAGACACCCAGACAGCCATAACTAAATCGAGACCGAGCCCGTAACATCAGCACCAGGCCCTGCCTTGTCTGTCCTGGGGTCACCACAGCAGCCCAGCAAGCGTGATGTCAGCCTGGGGTGTGAGAGGCCGTCAGCTCTGCCCAGGGGCAGAAAGCGAGCCATCTTTGACGGTGAACTATGTGCACATGTGGGCACACCCCGCCTGTCAAGAGTCCTTCCCTGGGCACTCCAACAACCAGGGGTAGAAATGATGCAAGAAGCTAAATTTGATTTTAACGAGAGCAGTCTTGGGTGGGGAGAGAGGAAGGAAGGAGGCACTGGCTCCAGCTGAGGCCCAAGGTGAGGACCTGCCACCCACATGGCCCGTCCTAATGTCTCTGGAGTCAGGGGGCCAGGCTGGGGGAGGACTGAGACTGTTGTTGGCCCAGAGGGAAAATGGGACTTCTCGTAGCTCTAACTCACCCGCAAATAGGGCCCTTGCGGCTCCAAGCCCTGTCCCACAGGGGCCATATCACTGGCGATCGGCTCTGGGCTCTGTCTCTCTTGGGAAGAGCTCCAGGTCTGGGCCACTGCTCTGATTCTCAAGTTTCTGAGCATTTCCTTCAACCTGGCCAGCAGTCATAGCTCAAAGGCCACCGAACACCTTGGTGTATTTAGACAGAAAAGCCTGGGCCTGGTCAAATTTCAGGGTAGAAAGGATTTTTATGAGATGTTTTGGAAAGCTGGCCTTTCCCCTGCGTTGCTTGGGGAACCCCCTTGCAGGCAGGTATTTCTTCCGGCCTGGCGCTAGTTAATATTTCACTCCTCTGGGTTGCAGCATCTGCCTGTTCTGATCCGCGTGGCTGAGGAGGGCCTGGGGGGAAGGGTTGACACCAGGACGGTTTAAAGAAACACTCCTGGGATGCTTCTCACCTTTTATGAAGCTGTCACCCAACACAGCTGGCCCTGTTCCAAGGGAGGCTGCTGTCTGCGCCCTGGCTGGGAGTGCCCCTTTGTTACGCCTCGTTGGGGCCAGCACGCCCCTCTGCTAATTTTGTTCTCGGCGACTGGCTCACAGGGCTTCGGCAGAGTTTCCTGATGTGCCCACTAGAGAAATGTCGCCGGGTGTCTGGAAGCCTGGCGGCCAGCAGCTCCCCAGGGAAGGGTGAGGGAAAGGCTCCCCTCTCATTCAGTCCCTTGCCAACTCGTGTGTTGCCAGACTCGGTTTCCGGAGCCAGTGACCAGGACCTTGCAGGCCAGCAGCCCTGACCCTCCCTCGGCCCCACATGGAACAGCCCCCAAACCCCGCAACAGCCCTTCTCAAGGGGGCCGTCATTCTGGAGACAAAGGCAGTGCGAGCAAGAGGCCGGGAGCTGTCCCACCCCGCAAAGCTCCCTTGAGTGGGGGGCTCTGCCACGAGGGTCCATACTTTCTGGTTCCTGACCCTCTGGGCCTCTTTACACAATGCCTGGGATGTGCAAGGCCGTTTCTTGGGAAGGGGAGCCCGGGTTGAAGGCTGGTTGAGGGGTCGGGGCCTCCCAGCACCCCCATCTGCCGCCCCTCTCCCCTCCATGCGCCTCACTCACCAGTCAGGATTCTCCGCGGCTGCCTTGGGATTGAACCTGATGTCCCTGTTCACACTGAAGAGGACATCATCCTCCGTTAGTGGTGGGATGGCCATCCGGTAGAGTGGGTGTTGGAACAGCCTAGCCAGGAGAGAGCTGTCCCCGCTCGGGCCAGGGGGTGGCACCGACGCATGGGGTCCAGGGTCTCGGAGCAGCGGTCGGTGCGCCGGGTCTCGAGGACGGAGGCCGCCGGGATCCTGCCCCTGCAGGGCTCCTTCGGCCGGTTCGGCTGCAGCCGGCAGTTTCTCCAGCGAGTGGGATGTGAGGTTGGAGGAAGGGTCGGAGCTAAAGTCCTGCAGGATACGCAGCGTGTGTTTGTTGGGCCAGCCCGCGTCTCTGGCCGCGGCGGCAGCGGCCGGGGGTTCCCCGGGGCGGCCCCGCGCCTTCGGCCAGCCAGGCGCCGCCGCCTCGCCCGCGGCTTGCGCGCACGAGCAGCCGGGCTCCCCCGAGGGCCGCACGGCGCGCCGCTCCAGCTTGGGCAGCAAGTCCAGCACGATGTGCAGCGCGCAGGCGACCAGGAACACCATCAGGATAAGCACGCGGAACCTGCGGACCAGGATCATCTTCATGGCCGCACGGCCTGGGACGCCGGGCGCCCTCCGGGAGCGCGCTCCGCCCGCGCCCCAGCTAGTCTCGGTTGGGCACGAACAAAGTGCCGCGGCGCGGGTCAACGTCCATCTGGCGTCTGGCAGCTACCAGCTCCGGGGCTGTCCCCTGGCCCGCACCACGTGCAGGGCGCCCACCGCCACAGCGCCCGCTCGCCTGCCCATCTCGGGGCCGGCTCGCCTCGCCTCTCTGGAGCGGCCGCGCCCAGCCGCCCTCGTCCGCGGAGCTGGGGGCGCAGCCGGGTGAGGCCCCGGGCACGCAGCGGCCGGCGTGGGGCCTCTGCGCTCATCGGGCGCGCAGGAGCCCGACGCTACGGCCCATCTAGGCCTGGGGGCGGCGGTGGAGACGGCGCGGCGCAGTTCCCTCAGCGGTTCCGTGGGCCGCGCTAGGCGCCGGGCCGGCCAGCCGGAGGAGGGGCGGCTTCTTCGGGCAGGGCTCGTCTCTGCCGCTGCGGCCCGGAGGCGGGGACCTGGAGGCCGAGCAGGGCGCAGGGGCGCGGGGATCAGGAGGGGACGGGCGCCGGGCTGGGGGGCGCACGGAGCGGCCGGGGAGGTCCCCGGGCAGGTGCAGCGGCCGTCCCCGGAGCGCAGCGCCCGCGCGGCCGAGCCTCTGGGCGCCCCCCAGCCCGGGCCGCCAGATATCCGAGAGCCGCGGAGCCGCCCCCCGCGTCAGCGCCCGCAGATTGGCGGAGACGCGGCCCCGCGAGTCACGGCCAGGCCCGAGCCGACTCCGCTCCCTTTCTCCTTTCTCCTCCCATCGGCCGCGCCCCGCGCTGCCCCTGCAGCTCCGGGCCCGCTACGGAGAGGGCGCCTTCCTCCCGCGGTCGCCGAGAGCAGTCGGAGACGCCGAGAGACGCGGGCGCTGTCGTCGCTGGGGCCTCAGGCCGGGCCGCCGCCAGCTGCAGCCTCCCGGCTCCTGCCCAGAGGAGCGGCGGCCGGAGTCCAGGCCAAGTCCCTCCCCGGGGCCGCTGGGCGTCTGCGCCGCCGGATGAGCTCCCCGCCGGGCGGCGACCTTGTGCCCCCACCCCCCGCCCCCGCCTCGGGCGGACCCCGGGCTCCCCGCTGCTGCCGCCGCGGTAGAGACGAGGGAGCTCGGTATTTGGCCCAGATAGCAAATCGGGGTGGGGGCGGAGGGATGCCAGAGCCGCGGGGAGGCTCCTGCACCGGGCTGGGGCCCCACCCCACCCCAAGGGGACAGGCCTGCGCCTTAGCTCCGATGGCGCCGGCGCCCCCCCCCCCCCCCCAGCTAAGATTTGCTGGGCACTGAGAGGTACCTGGTGTTTGCGGAGGCTCAGCGCCCTGGCTCGCCTGTGTGTGTGTGTGTGTGTGTGTGTGTGTGTGTGTCAGTGTGTCCTTTGCTTCCATAGATGCATAAAATCTGCCACCCAAACCGGGACGTGGCACTTCTATGTGGCATCTTCCGGGTCCACACAGCTTCTGGGCCCCCAGCCCCCAATAGGGAATATTAATGTGAAAGTCAGTCTAAAGTCCTGGTGAGAAGGGTAAATGACCCTGGCCAGGGAAGGCTGTCCAAACACACCGGCCATCAAGCAAACAGGCCGTGCCCTCAAGGCACTGCAAATTCTCAGCCCCGCTGGCAGGGCTGAGAAGGGAAAGCAGTCTCTGGTGGGGGGGTCAGGGGGTAGCCCCTGCCTTCCCGTCCACCTGCTGTGCTGCCTGGACATCGCACTGCCCTCTCTGGACTTCAGTTTTCCCTTCCGTGCACTCGGGGTACTTCATCCCTGAGGCTCGTCATCGAATCTCCATGCAGACATGTGCCCAGTGCCTAGCATGTAGTAGGCGCCCACTGGATACTTGTTGATGAGGCAGAGAAGTCCCAACTGATCAGTGCAGTGAGGGTCTCTGAGGCCATTGGAAAGAAGTGAAAGCCTGCTCAGCGCTTCTGGAGCTGGAGCTGGAGGTTAGAGGGGACTGGATGTGGCCTAGGAGATGAAGTCTCAATGGAGACTGGTGAGAAAGCCCCTCCCCTTTGCCGCCTGGGGAGTGAGAGCTTGAGCCCCACAATGTCTCCCTAGGCCCTGGGGTTCTGCAGCCTCTGGCCCCCCGGCCCTTCCCTGGTCAGTGTCCTCAGGGTGGCCGTGGGGTGGCTCGCCCCCATGACCCATAGACATCATGTAGGGGGGCCTCACGACGGCTCCCAGTGCGCTTATTTTCACGTCCCACCCCCACCGAATTCTCCTAGGAGCTGAGGTGTCACTGGGACTCCTGTTGACCACTGGATGGCTCCCTCGTGTAGTTCTTGGTTCATCTCACCGTCACCTTGAAGAAGCGTTGTCTCACTGTCCACATGGCTTCAAAGCATCCCCACCCCATTTCCGCAATGTCCCACCTCTCTGTTGTCCTAACGATCCCCTCAAATGCACAGGCCCCACTGCATAGGAGCCTCCCACGGTGCCTCGTTCACAGCTCTGCCCTGGTGCAGGCAGGTGCTTAGAGCAGACCAAAGCCGCCATCCAGCTTGGCTTAGGCGTTAGCAGGCCAAGGTGCACACGTGAAACACGCCACAGGGGACAGAGCATGAAAACCCTTGGCCAAATTTTTCTGCCTGTTTCCTTTATACTTTGCTCTGAGGAATAATTGGATTTGGTGCAGTTGATCCATGGAAGTCACAAAAAGCAAACACACACACTTACACCCAGAGAGGCGCATCCAGAGACACACAAGACACGTCCACAGAGACACACATGCACGTGGGGCCCGAAGCTGCCTTAGGCTTCTGCCTCTTTGTCCCTGAGCAAATGCCAGGTGGGCCAAGCCGGGGTCTCCGGGAGGGGCCCGGGGAGGCTGACATGAGGCCTTGTCAGACTCCAGGGAAAGATTCTGGCAACTTTTTCCTCCTCAAGGCTGGAGCTCCAATGAGCCAACGCAGAGTATGTCGGGCTGACAAGAATTCCGTAGAAGAATGAAGTCGCTGCAGCAGAGAGGGCGTCGGGCATTCTGGGTGAGGGGAGGGCTTTTTGTACAGAGTGGCCAGGGAAGACCCCTGAAAAAGTGACATTTGGGTAGAAATGTGCCTGTGAGGTCATACGCAACTTGGAGGTCTGTGGGAATGGTGGTTGGGCAGGGCGCCGATAGGGCCAAGGTCCGGGGATTGGAGTGCATCTGGCATGTTCTTCAAGGTTGGAACTGAGTGAGGGGAGCCAGTGGGCCAGAGTGGCCACGTGAGGCCAGCATCCAGCAGAGGCCTGGGGATGAAGGGGGACGTGCGGCCTCAGGACAGGAAAGGCTGGCTTGGGGCTGTGCCCACACAGCCAAGGGGGGCAGCC
The DNA here is from genome assembly GCA_028646485.1 of Cryptoprocta ferox. Taxonomy (NCBI): domain Eukaryota; kingdom Metazoa; phylum Chordata; class Mammalia; order Carnivora; family Eupleridae; genus Cryptoprocta; species Cryptoprocta ferox. The sequence goes on from CM053564.1 coordinate 37,633,322, forward strand.
AGTTAGGGGTGGGAGGTGGCGGCTCAGACCTGGGTGGGTGGGCTCCCCACGTCGTGGGCTCAGACACCCCCCGAAGGTAGAATCAGGGATCAGCCATGGGGTTAGGGGAAACGGAGGGCCCCAGCTTTGGGTACGCAGAGCCATGGGTAGATGTGCCCACAGGGCCAGGCGAGAATGGGCGGCAGGCCCGAGGCCTGGGCCCCAGGACGTCTGCCCCTGAGGCCAGGAGCTCTGTGACCTGCCCGGTGAACTAAGAAGGGGAACCATGAGCCAGGAGGCCATGATGGCCCGCTGCTGTGGCCTGAGGCTGGCTCCTGGTGGTCTTATCCAGACGGCCCTGGAGGGGTGGAGCAAGGCTGCCAGGAGTCCTGAGCGAAGCAGGGGATGGTGGAGACCGAGGGTAGATGTGACTTTTGAGGAGCTTTGTGTGGATAGGCGTGGAGAAATGGGGCGGTGGCTAGGGCAAGGCAGGCCCAAGCTCCCTTCCCGCACAGCGTGAGTGCCAGGCACTGAGCTCTGGCTTCTCGCTTGAGCAGGAGGGTGGCCCCCAGGGCACCATCCAAGGATATCAGCCAGGAAGGCCCTGCAGGGGTGAGGGGAGGGCGATAGGCTGCAGTGGTGGGGATGGCGAGGTCTGGGCCAGCAGAAAAAGGGGGTGTCCAGTGGATTGGGGAGGAAGGGGCTTTCCAGGCAGAGAGGGAGCAAGCAGCCCAGGCACAGGATGTAGCCGTAAGGTCTCTGGGATTCTTTATGGCTGGGTCCCTGGGGACAGGCGGCCCAGGGGGGCACCACCCGCTCTCATGGGTTTGGGGCAGCTTAGAAGTCTGTCCAGGTTCCCCCACTAGCAAGTCACTCCTCAGTCTTGGTCAAAGCACACAGGAAGTGAGCCTTGTGCCCTGAACCTCCCCCGGGTGCATGAAGCCACCAGCTGGCCTGGCTCAAGGGCCACTGTCAACACAGGGCTCCTGTGGGTGAGTGGTGTGAGAGCCAGAGGAGCAGCGGTGCAGGAAGGGCATGAAGGTGACTGTGGGGTGAGGGACGGGGACGGTGCCGAGGGGCCCGCACAGCGGTCGTCCAGAAAGTGGGCCCCCCCGACAAGGGTAGGGGGGGAGAGACCTGGGGGGGTGACGAGCTGAGGAGGCAGAGCTGCCAGAGAATGACTGTCCTGGGAGCTGTGGGCTCGGCAGTAGAGGATGACGGGTTCTCCTGCCCAAATGGCCGGGGAATATTCCAGAAGGGCCTAGGAGGGAGGCCCAGAGGGACCCACCCGCTAGGCCCTGGCACCCATACTTCTCAGAAGCTTCGATGTTTTCCTAAGGATTAGTCATCCAGGACCCACCGGGGAGGCTGCTGGGGGTGTTTACCACAGGCCAGCCCCGGCCACAGGCTATTCTGGGCGCTGGAGGCGGGCGGGTCATGGTCTTCACCAGGCACCTGTGCCCAGGCGTCATGGGGTGTGCAGCTTTAACCCCGTTTGGTGGAACTGGACGCAGCGGGCGGGGCGGTGGGGTAAGGGCCTGGGCCTGCGGAACTTACACAGGGACGTGCCACCAGCAGGAGAGACACCCCCACCAGAGAAGGTGACTTGAGACCAGTGTCCTCTGTGCCGGGGCAGAGGGAAGGGAAGCGTTCAGTGGACAAGGGGGACCTCTGGCCCATTTGTTCCCCGGCCACAGGGCCACAGCCTGAGGGACCTTTGGAAAACAGAGCATCTTTGTTCTAATTTAAAGCATCAGGTCAAGAAGCCAAAAATGAACAAAGAAAAGAAAAGAGCATGAGTTTATGTTGTCCGTTGTGGATTGCACAAATACATGATTTATATTCTACCGTACATGGAACGGCCATGAAAACTGACCATCTGTTGACCATAAGGAAAATGTCAAGAAACTGCCAAGGCAGGTAGATAATCTGCAGTCAGCTCAGCGAGCAGCGTGCGCACCACACACACATTCGCACCAAAGCATATGTACGTATGATCTGCAGTCTGTTCGTGGAACACACGCAATTTAATAAGGACAAGGTCTGCGCTTTGAAAATGTTCCTACCTGGAAATTAGTACCACAAATAAAAACACTCACCTATATAATTTGGGGGTCGTGAAGGAGACCAGAAGGGAAATTGCATGCTGTTTAAAAATGAGCACGAGTAGGGGCGCCTGGGTGGCTCAGTCCGGTTAAGCGTCTGACTTCGGCTCAGGTCACGATCTCACGGTTCGTGGGTTTGAGCCCCACGTCAGGTTCTGTGCTGACGGCTCAGAGCCTGGAGTCTGTTTTGGATTCTGTGTCTCCCTCTGTTTCTGCCCCTCCCCTGCTCGTGCTCTGTCTCTCTCTGTCTCAAAAATAAATAAACTATGTAAAAAAATTAAAAGAAAAAATGAGTGTGAGAACAGCACCCGTTAAAACCTGCCGGAAGCCACCAAAGGGGCAGGCAGAGGGGGTGGGGAAGGTGGCCACGCTTCTAGAACTCCGTATGACCAAACATCCCTTACCTGAGCTTTCGATCCAGGAAACTCGAAGAGCGATAGGGAAACGCCCAAATAAAGAGCAAACGAAAAGCAAACGCAGCAGAGAGAGAGCAGTGCTGGAGGCAGCTAATAAGATGGAAAAGGCCAGAGGGACAGCCCGTGAGTTGTGACAACAGAGCGAGGGACAGAAAGGGGTGCTGAGGAGAGTCCTGGGGTGAGGCTCAGGGCTGGGAGTGGGGCGGGCTTTAAAGTCCCCAAAGAGACGGGCCACGCAATACCAGCCTGGTGGCACAGACAAAATAGGCATTTTATTTTATTTATTTACTTTTTTTTAATTTAATGTTTTATTTATTTTTGAGAGAGCGAGAGAGAGCGTGAGCAGGGGAGGGGCAGAGAGAGAGGGAGATACAGGATCTGAAGCAGGCTCCAGGCTCTGAGCTGTCAGCACAGAGCCCGATGCGGGGCTCAAACCCACGAACCATGAGATCATGACCTGAGCTGAAGTCGGCCGCTTAACCGACTGAGCCCCCCAGGCGCCCCACAAAATATGCATTTTAAAGAAAAATTCAAATGAACTCTGAACGATGGGGCCAGACCCGGCACCATAGGAGAAGTTGAAGAGCGGTCAAATCTTCATCCCTAACACAGAAGCCAGGCCCGGTTTGCCTGACCTTGATCAGACCTTCAAGGAGCCGGTGTTACGGAAACTGCTCCAACGTGGAGGTAAGGGATGGAAAGTCACGGTCCTTCAGGGACTCCTGCGCTCTGATGTCCCCAGCTGAGGCCATGCCACCTTCAAGCAGCGATCACTGCTCACTTCACAGACGAAGGGGAAAATCCTCTGATCTCCCGGGAGGTGCTGAAAATCCACTTTGTAAAATTCAACACTTAGTGGTGTTAAAAAATATCGGCCAGTCACGAAGAGTAAAATTGCCTCTTTCCAACTGGGGCACCCACGGGAAACTGCAGCTCCTTCCCATTCACCAGAGGTTTGTTACAAACACCGCTCAAATGAGGAGGAGCCATGTCCTCGTGGCCTCGGAACTTTCTGGGGCTCTTTTCCCCCCATCCTCCTGCTCTGGCCCTAATATCTGGATCACTAAGCATATCCCTGGCCCTTTCTCAGTCCCCTCCTACCTCCCACTGCTCCTTCTCTGCCACCGTCCCTGGCCAGTCCGATTGCCCAGCTCCTGCACCTGGGGACGCAGGCTCAGTCCCAGGACCCCTGTCTCCACGTATCCCTGGTCCTCTCCAGTCCCACTAAATATCTTTGGTGCAGGGGCACCCCGACATCCCCGTCTGCAGAACTACTGCTCCACGGGCTCTCTGCCCTTGGGTGACATGAAAATCTCAAACCCGGCATGTCCAAGACCACCCCCCCCATACTCCTAGTCAAATATTTGCCTAGGACAAAAGATTGTGGAATCATCCTGGACATAAGTCCTATTAACGCAGTTTTCAGCACATGTCCTCACCACCGCCGCTGCCGAGTGAAGTTGCCACTGATGGCCTGGACTGTGGGGACAGCCTCTCCCTGGTCTCCTGGCTTCCATCCTTGCCCTGCCCTCCTGACCCCCACTGCACGCTACACTTGGCATCAGATTGAGCCTATTAAGACAAATAGAATAGGTTGGTTTTCTGTTCAAAGCCATTCAGTTGTGCTCCATCCAAAGCGCTGGCCATGGGCTGCAAGGCCCTCAGGAAGCTGTCTCCTCCCCACCTCGTTGACTTGTCTTGTACTCCTCTCTCCTTTACTTCCTAGGCAAGCGGGCACCCACCCCGGGGCCTTTGCATGTGCCTATTTGCCCAGATATCCGTAGGCTTCTCCCTCACTTCTTTTAGATCGCCACTTCAATGTCAAGTCTTGTACCCTTGCCCTCCCCTGACGCCCCTCACCCTGCTTCCTTGTTCTCCATAGCCTGTCACCGCCTGACGTCATTTATGTGAGGCCTGAATTTTCATTTCCGTGCCACGTGTTTAGTCACATCACTAAATTTCCCCCATCTAGGAAGGAGCATGGTGAAAAGATTCACCGTGTGTCTCTCCCCCTGGTGCAAGCCCGGCAGGGCCAGACGCAGGCTTCCCACCACCGTCTCCAGAAGGAAGGAAGCCGTCATGAAAGACCTGGACGACACCCGTGTCTGCACTCTGTCGTGGAGGAAAGTGAGCTGGCGTCGAAGTCTTACACGATAAAGCGATGCTCTGGAATTTACGCAACAATCACACTTTGCCTGCTGGGAAATAGGGCCAGTGTGGCGCTTCGTGGGACAGAGGCAGCAAGCATGGTGTCAGCCACACAGACGGACCGGCCGCAGTCCGGCACTCAGTGTGTGGGTCTTAAAAACCAGTCGCTGGAGCGCTGCCGCTTGCAGGTGTGAGAAGTGCTCACTGGCGGCTCAGCAAGCTGCCCTCCGCAGGGTAACCTGGTGACGGGGAAGCAGAAGGCAGCAGTGATTCCTCATCGCGGGGCACAACCAGTGTCAAGGGATCTGTCTGAGACGGTGCCTCCCAGGAAGGAAGCGAGTTCAAACGCAGGCCACGGTGCAGGGCTCCTTCCCCGGCGCTGTGGAAGAGCACGCGTCTGACGCCCCAGAAGATTCTCATGGTGTGTCACCCTCTGGTCATGGAAAACACGCTTAGTGACCAGAGGATGGTAGCTAATCCATCGTCACGTGGAACATCCCAGAGTCCACATCGTCAGCTCCCGACGACAGGAAGGAAGGAGGACGTGTCTGAGGATCTTCTCGGAGTCTTCTGGGAGGAGCACAGTGGGTCCCCAGGGCTGGGATCAGGCTGACGTCTGCTCTGGCCAAAGTGGCACGTGTTCCTAGACGTTGCCTTCTCTCTGCTGCGCTCTCTTTCTTCTCCTGAGGCCCAGGGTGAGCCTCGCCATCTTGGTGAGCATTACTCCCCAAGGGACTGGTTCTGGCCTCCGCGGGAGGCCGGGCCCCACTCGCCTCGTCACCCGGCATGCCCACAACACTCGGCCTGAGCTCACCCAAACGTGTCCTGTTCTGCGGCTGTTTGCTGAGCACCTGCCGCGTGCCGGCCCTGCTGCTGGAGCAGTGAGCCAGGTGGGGCCCTGTCACATCATCCTGTCGCCTCGAACTCATGCCAGGAAGAAACTTACAGCAATGACTGAGCTTCGAAGCCAGCAAATTACGATTTGAAGCATTTCAGAAAATGGCAGGGCCTCTGCTTCCTGAGCCCTCTGCAGGGCCCTGCAAAGCCAGGACCTAACAGGAAGGGGCCAGGGGCACTCAGGCCCCCTCCCTGTCTGGGAGGCCGTTCCTGCCTGGGGACCTGCTGGGAAGAGCCCAGGGACACAGCCTCGGGTGGGGGAGGGCTCCTTACCCTGCTGACACTGGCTTTTGAAAGCAAGGGGCAGGCCCCCACTGGGACTGCAGCATCGCCAGTCCAGACACTGCTCCAAATGCAGCCCCTGGAAGGACAGAAGCGCTCGCCGTGGGACCCGCCGACAGCCACCGACAGCCGCTACTCTGCAGTAAATCACCCCGACAAAGTGGGTGTTACTCCTCTTGTTACTTTTTATAAGAGGGCGGAGGCCTGTCGGGTTACGTGCTGCCTCCCACAGCTGCATATTCGGTGGGGCTGCAGTTCAAACCCCACGACAGGGCGCTTGTCTGTGGGCAGGCAGAGCGGGTAAGCGGTGCAGCCCTCACCAGCCAAGCGATGTCTTGGGCCTCGGTTTCCCCGAGCTGAAGGGGGATGTTTACGCCTCACGGTGTGGCGAGGACTCATCTGGCCCCTGTCTTGGAACGCCTGGTGCCCCTCACACACCGTTGCTGGTGCTCGGAGCTCTCCGTTCGCACGCGGGTCAGTCCCTACGCTTGGGGCAACTCCTCTTTGCCTGGGTGGCTGATTAGGGGTAAGGCCCGGGGCCAGATGAGCCGCATCTGCATCCGGCTGCTGCCACGTCCCACTCGTGAGACGTGCGACCCAACTTGGCTTTCTGAGCCATGGCTTCTGCCCCGAGCAGTAGTGGACAGACACCCCTTCTCCTCCCAGGGCTTCGGGAAGGAGGCTGGAGAGTGGGCGCCACGTGTCCGATGGGGAGCCAGAGCTCTAAGTGGTCAGGGCTTAGCACAGAGCACGCTCCATGCACACGAATGATCGCTTCTGGCTCTCCTCGTTCCAAATGAAGGCTTCAGCTGAGTGCAGTCATGCGGGAGCCATTCGCCTTTGAACAAGCACCCCCAGAGCCTCCGTGAAATGCCACCAGGAAGCCTGTGCCGCGTTCTAGGTCCTGCAGAGGCTTGGCCTCCCAGAAAGCCGTGGGTGGACACAGAGTGGCAAGAGTCTGGTGGGGTGAGATCCCTGCTGCCTGGGGACCCAGGGGGCTCCTCGGAGGGGCCGGGTGATTCGGCAGGTAGAGAAGGTGGTGCTGGCCCCTGGGCAGAGCATGCGGGTGGGGAGAGACGTCCTCACACCTGCTCTCCCAGACGCTCTCCCGCCGCTTCATGGGTCCCACGCTGGCTGGATGCCGTCCGCTGGGCCAGCCCCGCAGTGGGTCCCAGCGGGCACTGGCATGCGTTTCCCTGTGGACACAGTTCAGTGGAGATGCCTTTACATCCAGGTCGCAGGCCACTTAGGACGCTGCCTTGGGACCTAATTCATCCGGGGCCATGGCCTCTGGGAAGGGAAGGGTCTGGGGGAAGACAGGGACAGAGTAATTGAATATGTTTTTGATCAGATGGTCTCCTTCCTCTCAACAGTTGAGGACATGATTCTGGTGTCCATCAGTTCTTGCTCATCTGAATGCAGAAAGCCAAACTGGATAAAACGTGCAAGACATTTTTACCTCCAAGTCACCCGTGACGTGTTCCACCTTTTCCTGGGTAGAGGGGACTAATTTTAGAAAGACATTTTTTTGAAATTAAAAGGCATTTACCACACGTTATGTTATGGATGACGTAATTTATAGGTTTGCCAATTAGAGATGAAAATGCAGATATCGGACAAACAAAGTCTGATATTTGGAGGCGAGTGCAAGGATCAGGTGAGAGACTAAATGACAACGAAATGTCTTATTAGAGCCTTCAGGTTCCCGGGTGTGGAGCAAAAGCCCCATGCTGATACCCGCCAGGTGTGGGGGTATCACGTTCGCCCTGGGGGAGAGCGTTGACCCCTGCAGCTGCTCCAGGGGCACCGCAGCCCCCGCCCCTCCCCCATCAGGGCGATGGCTTCGGGCAAGGCAGCCAGTACCGATGGCCTAATCATGAAACTTCCAGGTCTCCTCCCATTGCTCGGCGCAGCCCAGGGGGCCCCTCCTCCTGAGGGTCCCTGTCCTCTGCACACCTCAGGCTCTGGCTGGGGCACGTGGTCAGAGGGCGTCCCCGACAGCCCTTGCCAGGGAGGATGCCGGCCCTCCTCCACCCAGGCAAAACCTGCTGTTCCCAGCGTGACCGTGGGAACAGATTCTGGACAGGGCCGAGCTCCTCCCCCCTGGTAACGTGGGGGCCCCTAGGACAGCTGGCGTCCTCCTAGGCCCCCGCCATGCCGACGCATCCGATGGCAAAGGGCATGGCAGCTGAGCACAACACTGCCACTGTCACCCAGGGGACAGGGCCCTGTGCTCCCAGGACTGTCAAGCACATTCTGGATGCTTTACTGCTGCTAATTGCGGGGGGGGGGGGGCGCGGGGGGAGGGGCATCAGACACCCAGCCTGCTAATAGTTTTGGATATGAAATTACTGCACACGGATAAATCCTAGAAACAGCTGCTTAGAATATTCTTTATGTTGGAAAGTATGCTTTGAGGTCATTACTCAGGATTTTATAGGCCATTTCTTGGCTGAGCCCCAGGGATGGCTTATGGCTTTTTGAAAAGGCGACGTCACATTTTATGAATGACAGATGGCTTTTATCACACCTCTGCATTGTCGCCATGGTACTAGGGCTGTGGTGATGCCCTGTGGCCGTGGGCACCCGAGCGGGTGCAGCGGGCACGGCCTGCAGGTCTGGCCTTGAGAAGGGGTCCCCGGACGCCACCGACTGAGGTTCATTGCCCGCTCTGTTTTCCTGCCCGCCGTGTCAGTGCAGCGAGCACAGCTGCTGGTGCCCCCGTACCTGGGCACAGCTCCGAGGCACAGCCCTGAGGCGGGCAGTCTCCGCAGGGACTGGCAGCCACCCCACAACCCGAGGGCCCGCACCAAGATCTTTGTCCTCCCTCCTCCCTCCTCGGCCCATGGCCATCTGCGTGGACCCACCTGGCCAACCTGTTCTCTTTGTCAGAAGACAAAAATCAATTCTTGTTTGTTGAGCTCCTCCAGTTCAGGCCTGCGTCCAGTGGTCAAGACCAAAGAGCCCATTCTCTCCTGTCACTCCCCTGGGTCCCTGCTGGACGGGTGGCTGTCTCTCAGGGCTCCCGTAACTGTGGCTCAGATCTGCTCTCCGGCCTCCTGGCACCGCGGGATTTGAAAAGATTTCTTAGTCCATGGATATCACAGCATTTGGTCTAAAGAGGAATGTCTTAAACACCCCAAAATTCAGCTTCAGCTCCTTGTCCAAAGGCTTAAAGGAGAGCTGGGCCCCCCACAGAGGGGTCAGCCCCGGAGCCCACACTGCATTGCTGGGATAAGGCATGGAGGAAAAGACTCAGGAGAATCAGCCGGGGCAAGCGAGGAAGGGCGTCCGCAGGATGAAGGGTGATCTAGAAGCCTGGAGGCAGAGGGACTGCGGTAGAAACAGGAATTGGAGCAGGTGTGCGTGTGGGTTCCAGAAGCTTCTCAAAGGGATCCCACTGGGGGCCAAGCCCGTGTCACTGGCACCGGGGCTGGAGGACAGCCAGGCATCAAGGTAGCTCACTTTCTCTCGGAGCACTTTGTCACCTGGGCCTTGGGGTCAGCACCCCAGGGACCCCTGCTGGCGCCCCACCCTGAACCTCCCAGACCACCCTCCCCACCCCTTAGCCAGGTGACGTCTCTCCCACCACTCCGAGCAGAGCCTGCTCCAGACCGCTGCCCCCAGATGGGATCTGACCGTGGCCCACACCAGTGCCCTTCAGGCAATCTGTATTTTCTGAGTGGAGCCAGGGAGAGGGCCCTGGACCCGCTGGGGGGACACTGAGTACCCTTTCGAAAGCCCCTGGCCATAGCCCTCAGGGGACCCGAGGGAGTGCTCGAGCTGCCTTTGACCCTCCCTGGAAGATGTGGCCTCCTCCACTGGTCTGTCTCCCCCACCTTCAGTGGGCCTGGGCCCTCCCTCGAGAAAGCATGTGCAGAGACGTGGATGTTCTCAGAGGCCTCAACACTTTGGGCATAAAGACAGGAAAATGAGAAGTGGAGACCCAGGGGCTGAAGGCGGAAGCACATTGGATGCCCGCAGCGACTCGTCGGCAGTGCTGACACCTGTGGGTCCTTGGGCTCCAGGGCGGGGTTCCCCTGGGCCGCCCACACACTTCACTGCAGGTGGGCTTGGGGGATCCCCAGGAGTTTTGGGGGGTGACCTTCCCAGCACAGGCTGCCCAGGGACCTGGAATTCCTCCACCCTGCCTCTGGCCTTGGGCTTGGCAATAGGCGGGCACTGCGGGCAGCAGAGGGGACGTGCATTCCTGACGTCCTGGGAGGTGACCGAGGGGGCCACGCAGACTGCAGGAGGGCCCTGGCCTTGGGACTCTGATGTTGCACCACCACCGGGGAGACCGCAGAGGGTGAGGAGCAGCCCTGCACAGCGGCCCGAGGCCAGACCCGCACCAGGCACCCGACCCTGCTTGCTGAACCAGGGACAGGGTCAGTGTTTGGAATCTGGTTATGTTGTTTTAATCACTTACGGACTAAAATCACTGAATGTGGAAGAAGCTGACCGTCCATTCCTCCTTCCACGCTCTGGCCCCGAGCTCCGCTGCCACTCATGGCTTCTGTAGGTAAACCGGGTGGTAAGACCCAGGTCCAGCGAAGGTGTCCAAGTCCACTTGGGTGGTCCAAGATCAAGTCACTAGCCCCCATGTTTGACGTCTGGGGAGGACTGGCTTCCTGGTCACCACACCGCCGACTTCACCCCGTGTCCTAACACGGCCAGAAGGACAGAAGAGCTCTCTGGGGTCTTTTCTTATTTTTTCTTTCTTTTTTTTGATGTTTCTTTATTTTTGAGAGAGAGAGAGAGAGAAAGAGAGACAAACAGACAGAGCATGAGCAGGGGAGGGGCAGAGAGAGAGGGAGACACAGAATCCGAAGCAGGATCCAGGCTCCGAGCTGTCAGCACAGAGCCGGACACAAGGCTCGAACTCACAAACCGTGAGATCATGACCTGAGCCGAAGTCGGATGCTGAACGACGGAGCCCCCCAGGCGCCTCTCAGGGGTCTCTTCTTATAAGGACATGAATCATATCCCTGGAAGCCCCACCCTAAAGTACCCCCTCCCAACACACCATCCCATTGGGCCTCGGGTTTCAGTAGAGGAACTGGAGGGGGAGGGGTGCACGAGAGCATTCAGTCCATAGCAGAAGCGGTGCAGGAAATGCACTGGGGTTTCAGCTCATCCCAGAGTCCAAATGCATCGGTAAAATAGAAGGGGGTTGACCCATGCCGGGACCACCCACCGTCCTGCCCACCTGTCATGTAAACAGCGTGAGAATGCATGAAGGTGCCTGGATCAAAGGGGCACCCCTGGGCTGACCCGGCATCAGAGGGATGGGACTGGGGAGTCTGGGAGTGAAGGCGGAGGCCCAGCCAATTCCTCTCCTGGTGGAGAAATCCAGGGGGGGTCCCTGGAGGAGTCCTCCTAGGGACAAGCGCCTTCTGCCAACCCCAGGTGCTGGCCTCCCAGCCGTGGCCCCACTCCCACTTGCTGCCGCAGGGTCGGTGCCCGTGCCCTGTCCAGAGAGAGGACAGTCACCCGCACTTGCGCCATCTGCAAACAACCCTGGCCATTCCTCTGTCCCGGTGAGGGTGCGGGTGAGTCTCGCCGGCGGCCTCAAGGACCCAGTGCCCAAAGCCCAGGCTGCGCCAGCCCTAATACAGGCTGCCTTGGCAAGTTATTCCCAGTTCCGCGGATGGGCCATCTCTCCGGCCAGGGGAGCGATGCTGCTGGGCTCTCCAGCCCTCACCTCGGGCCCCTGAGGCTTTCGTTCAAGCCCCTAGATGGGAAACATGGGTTTCTGCAGCAGAAGAGGGCCGAGGCTCCCCATGATTAGGCTTTGCCGTCACATGGTCACAAATCCTTCTGCCATTGTAGCAAGTGACAGAGAGGCTGTGTCCCCATGAAACTTATTGCGTATGGACACTGAAAGCTGGATTTCATATAATTTTCATGCATCACAAAATACTCTTCTTCTTTAGTTTTTTCCCAATCACTAAAAAATATAGACATCATTTTCAGCTCACTGACATGAAGGATGGAGGCTGAGCAGGGCCTTAGATCTGTGGCTTCCCCCGGTCTTAGAGGATTCTTTCTAAAGAGATCATTTGGTTGGCATATTTTAAATATAGAGTATTTTATAAAGTCTCCATTGATACACATTTAAAAAAATTTTTTTAACATTTATTTATTTTTGAGAGACAGAGACAGAGCGTGAGTCAGGGAGGGGAAGAGAGAGAGGGAGACACAGAATCAGAAGCAGCTCCAGGCTCTGAGCTGTCAGCACGGAGTCCGATGCGGGTCTTGAACCCATGAACTGTGAGATCATGACCTGAGCCAAAGTCAGACGCTCAACCGACTGAGACACCCAGGTGCCCCTTGGGATGCAAATTTTAAAGACTGGTTGCTGAAAGCCTAAGAACCATAAGGCTGGTTTTTGACCATTAGAAACTGAGACAGCACGGGGCGCCTGGGGGGCTCAGTCGGTTGAGCGTCCGACTTTGGCTCAGGTCGTGATCTAGTGGTTCACGGGTTCCTGCCCCGTGACGGGCTCTGTGCAGACAGCTCAGAACCTGGAGCTGCTTCGGATTCTGTGTCTCCCTCGCTCTCTGCCCCTCCCACTCACACTCTATCTTCTCTCTCTCTCAAAAATGAATAAATGTTAAAAAACATTTTTTTTTGGGTGCCTGGGTGGCTCAGTCGGTTGAGCGTCCGACTTTGGCTCAGGTCATGATCTCACGGTTCGTGGGTTCGAGCCCCGCGTCGGGCTCTGGGCTGACAGCTAGCTCAGAGCCTGGAGCTTGTCTTCAGATTCTGTGTCTCCCTCTCTCTCTGACCCTCCCCTGCTCACGCTGTCTCTCTCTCTCTCTCTCTCTCAAAGATAAATAAAAATATTTTTTAAAAAACATTTTTTTTTTAATTAAGAAACTGAGAACTCATAAAGCCTGTGTTTGCTGAAATGCATTTGGTGCCAAAAGCCAGGAGTGCAGGCAGCACAGCGGGACCTGAGAGACCCTCACCAGGTTCTGGGGACCCGCTGGCCCCGTGGCCTGGCAGGCCGTCCACTCGCCTTCCTGGCAAACTCTTACACATGCTTCAAGAGCCTCTTCAGATCAAGTGTCTCGGCACCTGTGAGCCCGCCTGATCTTAGCTTGCATCACTCTCCCTGGTCTCCGCTCCCTCCCTCCTCGCTCAGCCCAGCTGGGCACCTCCGTCTTCCACAGCCTGGGGTGCAGCTTGGGACCCGTGTGCTGGGGGAGGGCCCTGGCCGAGGGCGGTAGGCAGTGCCGGCCAGAGGCTGAAGGAGGCCAGGCAGTGTGGACCTGGGAGTTGATGCCTGCTGCGTGCCTACTGTGCGCAATGCCGGGTGCCTTCTACTCTGTTGGGTCACAGGACACCTCTTGGGGGGTACTCTCACCCCACCTGAGATGAAGACACCAAGGCTTGGGGTGCAGCCTGACCCCAGAGCCCGTGTTGTTCCCAGGGTAGCTGCGCAGAGTGCGCAGGAGCGTAAGCAGAGGCCCTCTGTAGCTGAAGCCACATGCAGGGCCATGAGGGGGGCCAGAGGGGACCCTTCACTGCTGGCCTTCTTGGAGGGGGGGGCCCTAGCCTCGGAGCCTTCTCTGTTGGGAAGACGAGCAGCCACCCAGGGGTCCATGCCGTGTCCCGCCTCCTGAACTTGAACTTGTGCATGCCCCTCTTCAGGCTCGTCACATACGGCCTTGCTCCCACCTTCTGGGGTGCAGGGTGCACCGTGATTGGCGGGAAGGGCTGTGGCATAGCATGTGGGCACATGAGGTCTTCCGAGTCCTGGACAGGAAGGGACCCCAGACCCCAGCTCAGCTCTATGGGCTGAAGCCTTGGTTTCCTGTGGGGGCAGGAGCTGCAAGCCCCACCTGCACATCGCGTGTCAGATGTCTGAAGGTGCTCAGAGCACGGCACCCACCCAGAGGAGACCCAGCCGGTGTTGGCGGAGGGCCCCCGGGATGGCCTGCGGTGGTGCCCGTAGCCCTCACAGGAGCAGCACCCTGGACTCGGAGAGAAGGCTTTGAACGTGAGGCCCCCAGTACGGGCAGCGCACGGTGGGGTATCTGTAAGCATGGGACCCCGGGAGGGGGGAGGGGCCCCACCGTCCCTCAGCAGGAGGAGGAGGAGGGCGCAGGTGCAGTGGTGGTCAGGCCTCAGCTGAAAGGCTTGGCGGGAGCCTTGGGGCCCTGGGCGTGGACTGCACAGCTTGGGGGAGACACCAGATGGCTGAGACCGGCCCCTGTGTGACGCTGGCTTTCACTCGTGGTGTGCCTCAGATGGGTGGCTTGCGCCTCCTCTGTCCTGGTGTGATTGTGGGAGCAGTGGGCCAGCAAGGCTAGGCGGACACGAAGCACAAAGCAGAGGTGTCTCTGCTGAGGTTGGGTTGCAGATGCCTCGTCCCTTTCGGGCCTCAGGCCTCTCTCTTCACTTAAACCACCTGCTTCTGGCCCGGGGCGACTCGCACGGATTTTCTATTTTGGGCCTCAGGAGATGTCTTTCTTCCTTTTCTTTCCTGTGGAGCCGGGATGTGCTCGGAGAATGGCCCGGCAGGCGCATGATTTTGGAAGCGTCAGGACTGGGTGATAAGTGGAGCTGGTGGGTGCATGGTGCCTGCCTGTGTGTTGGCCTGCTGTCCGGAACCTGGCATCCACATCCTGCTCCACCTTGAGTAGCTGATGCTCCTTTTTAAAGCAAGACGCACGGGTCCCTGCCACCCGTCTATACCACCAGACCCCGTGTTAAAGCCGGGGCCTCTCCTTGTTGTCATTTCCCGGCTGGCCAGAGGAAGCCCTGTGAATCCCGTTAGGAGTGTCAGTCCCTGTTCACCAGAAGACTGAGGGCCTCTCTACCAGGGCAGCAGGACATGCCAGCCAAGGACTGCGCCTCCTCGAGACTTACCGGCCAACCATCACCTACGGCGAGCCCGGTCAGGGGACATAGGGTAGAGAGTGCAACTGAGTATCTGGGCAGGCCCACACGTGCACCGACGGCCATGTGCCTCTCTGTATACATGTGTCTGCGTCTGTGTGTGCACACGACACAGGCCAATATGTGGTGCACGGGGGTGCGCACATTTATGCACACTCAGACGCGTGCATATGTGCTTTTGCACCTGTACGCACGTGCACAGGTGTGCACACAAGTGAATCTGGAATTACACAAAAGCTAGGGAAGCAGGGCGGCAGGGCCAGCCACGCCGGCGTCCCCATGGCCACAGCAGACAGGTGCTATCAGCTGCCGCAGGCAGCTCCTGGGGCTGATCCAGACCTGCCTTGGGGTAACCTGTAAAAGACAGAAAGTCAAACACGCCCACCCCATCTCAGAGCACACCACGCGCTCCCTCCAGGGCTCCTTCCTGGCTCCCCTGCATGGACCCGTCCTCCCTGGCCGCGTCCGCACACACCGAAGCTTGCGAGAAAGCGCTTTGGTTTGTTTCCCACTGACACTCTCCCCATCTCAGCACCCGGAGGTAGAGCTGTACATGTGAGCCTTGAGGAGGGTCCTGGAGTTTACAAAAGGAGCGCTCGATCTCTGCAGACCTGCGTCCCGGATGGGGACAGCATCGCAGCTCAGTGCTGCGTGCCGTGGGTGGTGGATGCCAAACTCTCTGAAGACCCCCGGCCTCTCTCCGTGGCTCCTGAGGGGCGGGGGCTCCTCTTGTCTGGAAGGGGTGGCCGTGTGTGTGACCGAGAATGGAAAGAGGCTGGAGTCCTGCCCCCGCCGTGTAGGAGAAATGCCGAGGGCCCTTCCGGATGCAAACCTCTCCCGCAGCAGCCAGATGCTGGGGTGCCGCCACTTCCCCAGCCCTGCCCGGCACAACCTTTGTGTGGGACACGGGGGAGGACAGCCTGACACACAGCCTCCCAATCGTGCTGGAGGACCCCGAGCCTTCACGGTCCCTTTGCAGGGGGTCTGTTCGGGGGAGCGGGAAGGTGGGGGATCACTCCTGACACAGAGCCAGGCGTCTGGTGGGGCCTCGCTGGCTTCTGGCCAGCACAGGTGACACGAGCACTTGGAGCACTCCCCCTGGCACTGCCAGCCAGGGAGCACCCAGAACAGAGCAGGCAAATCTCCTGGGCCTGAAGCACCCTTCCAGCTTTCCAAAAAGAAAAAGAAAAAAAAAAAAAAAGCAAAAGACAGGCAGAAACTTTCTCTCTCTCTCTCTCTCTCTCAGGCCAAGGATAAATTAGCTAAGGACACATGCAGCGCGACAGTCATCTATCACCACGCGCCGGGGAGGACACTGGGAACCTGTCCGGACTCAAGGTCAGGAGCTTCTGCTTTCCCTCATTATTTCTATTTTTAACAATTGTGTTCAGGCCTCTTGCAAAAATAGCAAGAGGTGAGAACATTTCAAGCACCAGCATGCCCCCTTTGTCAGAAAACCACAGGGATGCAGGAGAAACCGGCCAGGATTTAGGCAGCGTGGGGTTGAGTCTTTACCACGGGAGCTGAAATGGCCCCAGAGTCTCCCTGGCCCATCTGCTCACTGCACAAGTGGGTAAACTGAGGCCAGCCAGGGCAGGCATGTGCCCGAGGTTAGTCAGGGTGTGAGCCTGAGTGCCCAATGGACAGGGGAGCAGCAGCAACAGGCCGCCACCGCGGATCCCCAACGGCACAGACGCGTCTCCTGAGCAGCCCTGAGACCTTGGGACTCTGCGCTCCAGTCCCCATCCTGTCACAGAAAATTAGGACGAGCCCCTTGGGGAGGCAGAATGAGGAAGGCGCACACACGTGCATGTTTACCTGTGTGTGCGAGTGCAGGCCCGTGTATTCAAGTGCACGTGCGTGTTGGAGGGGTGTGCACAGGCCTGAGAATCAGCCTTCTCTGCAAGGATCAGGAGGTCCCAGCCCCTCCCGGAAGGTGGGCGTCCACCCCTGTCCTGGAGCAGCTGCGCTGAGACGAGGAAGCCCAGGCTCACCTGTGGGAGCATCGGGGCAGCGGGTCCCAGTCAGCTAGGCCCAGGGAGTCCGGAGAGGCACCCTCCCCTGGCACCCCTGCGTCCACACCCCACTGCCCTCCCCACTGCCCTTCCACCGTTCAGTGCATCATGTGGCCTCAGGCCCTTGCGGGGAGAACAGGGGAGAAGCCATGACGGGATAGCAGGCACACCCTCAGGCCGTCCTCAGTCCCACAAGCTCCCCTCACCTTTGACTATGCGGCCTTCCAACCCTGACCCCTGGAAAGAGTCCTCTGGGGCTGATGGTGGCCTTGTCCTGACAAGGAGGTCTTTGGACCTCCGGCCCACCCACCCCTTTGATAACTGACCAGTCGTCCCAGAGTGCCTCCGAGGTGCCCTGAGGGCAGACGACTTCGGCTACAGTCTGATGTGAAAGAGGGCTGTGCAAAGTCGTCAGGCCCCAGGGGATAATACATGGGGTGGGCAGGCTGGTGGCTGATATGCGTTGAGCACCTACTGTGTACTGGCTTTCTGAGACTCCCTGTCCCCTCACCAGTCTGACGGGGGAGTTGGGGTGCACAGCCTCTGCCTATAGAAGGAAGACAGGGCTGAGGAGCCCAGAGAAAAAGACTCTCAAGTGTGAGAAACTGCCTCTGCCTGGGGTCAAGTCACCATCTGAGGGTGGCTCCTGATGGGGTCTTGGAGTGGGAGGGAGGTGCCCCTTTGGAATGACCCCTGCAGACTGGCAGCCAGGGAAGGCAGACCCATCCCTGACCTGGCCTGGCCACAGCATGGCCTCTGGGCTGGCAGTTCCGCTCCTCCGTCGGCACCCAGGCCCTTGGAGATGCTGCTCTCAGTTTCCGCCAAGCGGGTCTCTCCGTCAGCAGCTCACAACAGGATGGGCTTCCTCAGAGGGAGCAAGCCAGGCCTAGGGGGAGAGAGAGCACCAGAGGCACCAGTGCATAGTCTTCTCTACCCAGTCTCCAAGGAGGAACCGGCCAGCCACTGGAAGCAAGCCGCTGGGTGCAGGCCATACAAAGCAGGGATGGGAGAGCGGGCAAGATGGCGGAGAAGCAGGGAGCTCTGTGATCCACGCACGCCCGCATGGATTGAACTGAGAAGGACTGAAGTGATAAAAATCGGATTTGCAAGTGGGGGGAAGAAAAAACAGACGCCAGAAAGAAGACAACCTCAAAGATGCCTGAGTGAGTGATTGTGAACTGGAAATTGGAGGACGGGCGGGTCCCGGTGGCGCAGGGGGAGGGAGCCCGAGCCCAACACAGGGAGAGTGCGCTGTGCCCCGGAGAGACCAGGGGAAGAGAAAGAGAGATGGAAAACGCACCTAGAACCATCTCTAAGGGAGGAAAAACTCGCCTGTCTCCCCATATGTAACTGCCGGGCGCCGGGAGAGAAATCTGTCCCATCTGGACGGCGAATTCTTCCTTGGCGCAGCGGTGGCGGCATCCATTCCAAGCCGCACCGCGAAAGGCGGCGGCACGGATAAAGGTGGCGGCGGTGCGAAAAGCGGCGGCGGTGCGAAAAGTGGCGGCGGCGGCGATGAGAAAGGCGCCTTGAAAAGCGGTGGCGGCGGCGGCTCTGCGAAAAGGGTGGCGCAAGCCGGGCCGGGAGGCCAGCTGCCAGCGGGAACGCATCTCATCCCCGGTGACGGTGTCGAACTGCACGGACTGGGATTCGGAAGCGAGGCGGAGCTTGGAGAATACAGTGTGGCTCGCCCGCGGCACAGGGAGATCGGACTCAGAAGGGCGGCTCGCGACGCTTGGTTCCGGCAAAGCTTTGAAGCGCTGCCATACTTCTCCCCGCAACCACCAAGGCGGGGCCTCGGAGAGGGCAGCCCCCGAGACCTGACCTGATGCCAGACCGCGCCCATCCGCACAGGGGAGTTGTCTTTTTTTTTTTT
>CM053564.1:37652449-37671471 GCA_028646485.1 Cryptoprocta ferox
AGTCAGGGCTGTGGGGGGAGTCAGGGCTGGGTGTGGGGGGAGTCAGGGCTGTTGGGGGGAGTCGGGTGGGTGGGAGTCAGGGCTGAGGGGGGGTCAGGGCTCTGGGGGAAGGGGAGTCAGGGATGGGGGAGTCACGGCTGCAGGGGTGTCAGGGCTGGCGGGGGAGTCAAGGCTCGGGTGGGAGAGTCAGGGCTGGCCTCTTGAGCAGAGTCTGCAGGGTCAGTGACTACTGAGGGGGTTTGCTTCTCAGCCAAGATGAAAACAGACCTTCTCAGAGCCCTGGCAGGCTGAGGAAGGGGTGTTTGGTTAAGCAAATACCCTTTGTCACCAGAGACAAGCATCATCTGCACAAGGACACTTCCAACGTGTGTGGAGCCCATTTGTCATCCTGTCACGAGCAGCCAGGTCCCGAAGGTGGCAGGGGTGGACCTGGCATCCTGACTGCCCCCGAGGAGCCAGGCCTTTGCTGGGCCCTCAGAGAGCCATGCTCAGGTGGCCTCAAGGCCCTGCTACATGTTCATCTTTGATGAACATCCGTGTGCCCCACACAGGTGCAGAGTGAGCAGACCTCCTTGCACCCTCCATGAGCACAGCACACTCTGTGCCTCCTTTCACACCGTCTCCTCCGGAAATGCATGAGTACTTGCTCCTCCCTGCCTCCACTCCTTAAAACACTAACCCCACTCCCAAGTCCTATTCAGATGTTACCTCCTCTAAGCACATACCTCCCACCCACTCAATGGCCCAGCCTTGTCTAGTGGCCCACACCCCCCTCTGTCTGCTTCTTGCCATAGGTCTCTCCCAAGGTCACAGGTGAGGTGCACAATCAAGGGAGGATGGATGGCTGGATGGATGGATGTGTAGGTGTGTGGGTGGGTGGGTGGATGGATGGATGGATGGATGGATTAAATGGATGGAAGGTGGATGGAAGGTGGATAAATGGGTGGATGGATGGATGGATGGGTGCATATAAGCACGGGGTGGATGGGTTAATAGATGAATAGATGAATCAATGCTTTTCTACAAACCAGCCACTCCCCCCTGCCATTAGGGTGGTCTGAACAAGACCACCCAATGGCTTTTACTCCCTTCCTTCCTTGTCCCAGCCTTTAGTCCTGGAAGGAGTACATAATGACTTCAAAGTGGTACCTATGTGCACTTTAAAAACAGTTAAAGATTGCCAAAATATAATTTTCAAAGAGGTAAAATCACAACTCTCAAGCAACTAGAAAATGGTCACACATCAAAGATTTCCGTTAACTCCTTCATCGATGAGGAAATCAGCAAGATGTTATGCCTGGGTGTTGAGAGCATTTGGAAGGCAGGATGTTTACAGGCAATTTAACAAAGAAATGTGATGATAAGAATTATGGGTCACCTGTCCCACTGGACCCTGTGACGTACCTGTGACGTACCAGAACCTGAGGTCTGTACTCACCAGTGAACAAGAACATGAACTAAGTGCCCCTGGACAGGTCTCGGAGTCCCCACCCCCCCACCCCCGCCGGCAGTTCTCGACTGTTCGGCTTATTTCGAAGTCTCGGGTTCTTTTTATGACAGCAGTTGTGTATTCATTTTTAAGGTATGTTAGGAGACACGTATCACTAAAACATCAAACCCATGACTGAAAGTTTCCCGTGTAAATACATTCCTTTGGTAAACGTCAGTTATTTTAAAAGAAGATATTCTAAGTAAATAATTGTGTAGAAACTGAGCAAATGTGGTGAATAATACAATCCCAGGACGCAGTGCTTCAGCTGATACCAACCTCACCTCACAGGTCGTGCGAGCCTCGTGGAGGGAAGATTTCCTTCTCGGTCTCTCTCCCACCAACAGCAGCTCGTGCCTACAACATGGTATTTCCTCAGGCTTCCATGAAGCCCAGGGCCGGGGACCTAATCTGGAGAGAACGTGGACAGCAGATGCATCATGCGGTCAGTGCAATTGCTCCAGGCACTACAGAAACCCTGGGGAAAGTCACCAATGTCACTCCTTTATCATTTCAGAGAAGCCACACCCTGAGTCAGGCTTTGGAATTGCTCTCGGGATAACAGCCTCCTCCCCACAATGCCAATTTGTCATTTTTAGCAGAATGGCCTATCTCTGTCACCGACCTAAATTTGGGGCGTTACGCCTTTGCATTTTGTTCTCTGAGAAGACCAGCGGCTTTCAGGAGGGCCCTGAAGCCTGTCCCCACCTCTGGGAAGGCTCTGGGTCCCTCAGGGCCTCAGATCCAGCTCCCTGCTCAGACGTCTGGTCCTGAGTCATGGGAGCATGATGTTTTCTCTCTGCATAGGTTGGGTCTAGATTTCAGGTTTTTAAAAATAAAGATGCAGGCCTTCCAAGCCCTTCCTGGCGAGAGGTGTTTTCACAGCACAGTCTGCAGCACCAGAGTGAAGGCTTCCGTGACGTGTGACAGGGCTGTGCCGCACCGCACCGTCCACCGTCGGCTCGGATCTGGATGTCCCCGTGCGCACTGCCGGCAGCCTCCTGGGTTCCCTCTTCTCCAGGGCCAGGCAGGGCTTTGTGCAGGAGATGACCGTCACAGCCTCTGGCCACCATGGCCGCAGTGGCCTCCAGCGTGGTGAGTGGTGCCACATTCAACAGAGGGGCGAATCTGATCTCAGCTTCCTCACACACAGTGAATCTGTGGTCCTGCCTTTCCTTGCACTCCAGGTTCCAGAACTTGGTACCGAAGTCCTCATTCGTTCCTGGCGGCGCACTGCCGCTGTGCTCAATTGCCAGGCTTGCATCAGGCTGCCTTCCTCCCAGGCACGTTGGAGACATCTTCATTCTCAGAGGCAAGGGTGCTTTGAGGCTCTAGACCAGCCCATGCTGCTCTGAGAAGCCCCAGGCCTGACCCCGGGGACCTGGACGGCGACCCATCCCAGCAGTTTCCTGGCGCCTCCGTGGGTAATGTGTAGGGGTGGGTGAAACCGGGGGTGTTTGATGCTGCCCAGGGTTTAACAAGTGTCAGTGTCACCTGACCCTGGAGACTTGCCTTGGGCTCTGGGAGGGAGCACACTGCTTGCGGGGATGGCGTGGGGCAGGGCTTCCTCTTCAAGGCTGCGTGGCGGGTCCCAGCACACGTGGCCTCTGAATACAGAGGCCCCGAAAGAGCTGTCTTGGGTGCCGCCTTAGTCTACACTGTGTATCTCCCTGTTGCATGATCGGGGGCACAGCTCCAGAGAGGCTCTTGAGGACCCTCGGAGATGGCAAGGGAGCTAAATGTTGCAGCTCCTTCCACGGGCTGGGCTTGCCCACCTGAATCCAGAAAGGGACTGTCTCCTGTTATGCTCCTGGTCACCCAGCCAGGAGGGATGATCCTGCCTGTTTTAAGGATGAGCAGACAAAGGCTTGGGGAGACAAAGGTGGCTCTCCCAGAGTCACGGGGCTGGTATGTGTCAGAGCCTGCACTGTGTCGTCACTCAGTATAGAATCAAGCATACAGTAAGTGCTCATAAATGCTGATCCCATTTTCCTTCCTCAGCAGTAGTGGATGTAGATAATGTTTCTTTTCCTGACCTGGTCCCTGTCGTCGGGGCCAGCAGAGTGGGGTGAATGGCTGGGGTAGAAACCCACGTTGTCCCCAGGAGTCTTTGCCCAGGTGCTTGGCGGCCAAGACCTGTCACCCAAGCCCCTGAATGTGGTCCTCTCACTTGGGTTCTGGTTCCTGCCTGTGAGCCTCATGGCCTTGGACTCCTGGGCAAGTACCCATGGGAATGTCCCCTGAGCACCTGGAACTCACTTTCCCCACCCTCCTTCCCACTCCACACAGAGGCAGGCGTGAAGGCTCAGGGCAGGGATCCTCAAACCACTCTGTCCAGTCTTTCTGCCTAGACACACCCACCCCCCTGCCCAGGGACTGGGATTCAGCACCCTCCCCATGGGACCTTCCTCCTAGCATTTCTGGCAGGAAGGCTGGAGCTCAGGATGGGACCCTGCCCCTCCCCAAATACACCCTGCTGATTTAACTCGGCCTGAAGGGTTAAGGGAACATTCCCGGTGGGGATGGAAGAAGTGTTGGGGGCAGCCGGCTCAGGAACGACCTTGGGGCAAGTGGGGGCAGTGCTTAAGGGGCTGTGCGTTGCCTCAGGGAGTTTGAATTTAACCTTGGAGCAAGGAGCTGGGGATGCAGTCTCATCGGGGGCATGACACCCTAGCTGCTGGGCACACATGGCCGCAGCAGGCCTGAGGTGAGGCTTGCGGCTGCCGAGGCGGGAACACAGTTGGTTACATACAGTTCAGCAGGGACCTCTCCTGCCCTTGGCCTCCGAGGGCAGGACTTGTCCGTCAGTGGGATCTGGGTGGGTGTGATGTTGGCCAGCTCGGCAGCGTGCTTGAGGGCTTGGGTTCTCCTTTTGTGCTTCTGCTGCCGCCATGGACCCCGAAGAATGAGGGACACAGAGCAGACCTGGACCCCAGCGGGTGCCGGGACTCCCACACCTGTGCGGCAGGATGCGTGCTCGTTCATAGAAGCCGCTAAATTTGGGTCGTTCACTCCATGGCACATTTGCATCCACAGCCTACGGAGAGGAAATTCTCCAGAGCACGTCAGATTAGAGGCTGGCCTCCTCCCCTGTTCTCCCCCCGCCACCTCCCCAACCATTCACCCCTCGAGCCTCCAACCAGCCTCCAGCCCAGGCAAGGTCTCCACTGGTCTTCGTGTCAGGGTTGTGCAACATCTGCTTGTCTGGCCAGCTGCTCAGGGCTCCGTGCGCCTCACACACGGCCACGCTGAGGGGTGTTCGCCGTGCAGCTGCAGATAGCAGGGGTGAAGGAGCCATGCTCAGCACAGATCGAGTGGGCTGGTGGCACTCCAGGCCGCGGACAGGCACCCTAGAGCTGGTGTGTTCCAGTGGCCCTGGCCCTGTGTTCCTGGAGAAGTTAACCTGCCTCTGAGCCTTTGGCAGGCTGGGGCACCTCCACTGCTCCCCTAGCCCTGGGGCGAGGGTGGCCAGCCACAGAGACCCCACGGATCTGGCCCACGTGGCTCTGATTGTCAGGACCAAGGAAGTGGTCAGACCCCACTCGTGTTCACGGTGAGGCTGGGAGGCAGCGGCTGTCCCCACAGGGAGGCCACAGGTGGACAGACTGCCTCCAAGTGACAAACTCCGCAGCACCTCCTGCCTGCAGCTCTGAGGGATGGGAGCCCCCGCTTGGGTTGGGCGAGCCGTGTTTGCGCCGTGCCGGGTGACCGCCAGCCCTGGAGACAGCACCTTGCCTGAGTGCCTTGTGTGAAGCTAGCTAGCGGCACAGTTTGATATGAAGCTCTGATTTCAACCCCCGGCTACCGTCCGAAACGGTTGTGTGTTTGCAGATCGTACGGGAACTCTGCTGTAACCTTGTCCCTGCCACTGCAGCCCAGTGTTGCAGGGACACAATCTGAGTGGTTAACTTAACCCTTTCAGGGATGCCTTCCAACGTGTCTGGTTTGTAAAGTGTTTTTGAGCCCAATAGTTTAAAGACCACTGGCTTGTCCCTTGGGCTAGAAGGTAACTGCTGTGGCCCTAGGTGTTTACCCAACCAACCTGTATGTGAGACTGCTCAGTGATGTCAGACCCCCAGGGCAATGCTGAGGGGGACCAAGGGGCACAGACCCAGCTGCACCAGGCTATGGGGACAGTCAGCCTGTCTGGGCTGGAGGCTTGGCAGGAGAACCTCATCCTTCCCAGCTGGCGTGTCCCCTCCTGTAAAAGGGTGGTCAGAGGTGGAGGGGAGATGGGGGTGGGGTCATAAGAGGCACTTGGCAACTGGCCAGAAGCAATATCTCTAGTCGCTTAGAAGGGGAGTTCTGTCTGGGGCCCGGGGAGGTTGTCCAGCCGTGGGATGAAGCACCAGACGACCACTGTGTGTGGTCGGCTCCAGAGCCGAGTGTCCTCTACAAATGACCCTCACAGCCGGGACAGCATCGTCCTCTCTTAGGGCAGGGAGGCAGAGGGAGCACAGCTGCCTGTAAAAACATCTGCTCTCCAAACCCCTGGCTTCCCTAGATGGTTAGGCTGAGAGCTGATTGCTCCGTTTGCTGATGAAGAACTGGTCGTTCACCAGCTTTGCCTGCAGCCCTGTCCTGTGGGACCCCAGGAGTCGAGGGCGACGTAAAATGAGTCCCCGTTGGCGACAGTGTCTACTCCGAGCACACAGGACGGTGTCCTTGCAAACAGCTCAGGCCTCACGAAAAGACGCTGATGTGGGTGGCCGTCCAAAGGAGGATGTTGGGCTGGTGACGAATTTGCTCCCTGAGCCCCAGGAATCTTCCTCCAGGAGAGCTGAGGTGCATGCTGGTGGAACTGGGTGCTGGGGGCTGAGCGGGCCCCCTGGGGTGGCCAACAGAGGCCTCGCTCCTCGCCCTTCAGGGGCGGCGCTGGGCTCTCCCGCGCCCGTGTCCCTGTGGACCATCCCCCTGGGCAGCACTCCACGGTGGAGGTTCGAATCTTGTGTGGCCGGCCAGTGGAGCCAGCAGCCGAGAGGAGTGCCCTTGACAGTGCTTTCATCAGGAAACCTTCAGACACTGTAAGTAGACGCCTCATATCAAGGTAAATGACTACTTTGCTGCCTCTGATAACTATGATTTCTTTACCTTCCAGTAAACAGGGACCTGGGATTTTTATTTTTACTTTTCAGAGTGAAAGATTGCTCAGTGAATCCTTCCCCCGGGGCTGCCAGGACATCCTCTCCCGCAGGCTGCAGGGGAAGGGCTGACGCATAACCTCGCTGGGGGGGTCTCTGCCTCGACACCCCAGGGCCCCACCCCAAATCCAGCAGGGACGGGACACCCACCTGAGGAGCCAATAGAATCAGAACAGGGTGTGGTGGTGAGAGCCTCCAGCACGTCCCCATCAGGTCCCTGTGGAGGTCCCAGTGCCATCCAAACCCGTGAATGTGGCCTGGCCTGTCCGCAGGGCTGGAAGGCTCCCAGGGAACCGTACCACCACCTCCGATACTGGTTGCAGAGAGTGGCCGCAGCCTTCCTGGCCTTGCGTGAGCTGTGCTGGGGCCACTGTCTTCTGTCCCTGCCACCCGCTGTGCTCTGGAGGCACCTTGTGGGGGCCTCTCCAGCGGAGGCTGGCCCATCAGAGCCCCTAGTCACTCTGTCCCCACGCCTGGCCCGGGAACAGGCCATCTCCCAGGCTGATGTGAACGCACATCTGGGGACAGAGGTCACCGGCTCCAAGGGTGACCCCAGCCCTGGGGCACTGTTGCTGCCTGGCTGCCATCTGCGAGGGGCTTCTTGAGCGAGGTGGACACACAGAGAGGGCCCAGGGGACACGGTTTGGATCTTAGGAAGTTTTCAATGACCTGAGCGAACAAAATTAGGTTTTAACTTTTCTTTGGTCTGGTTTAGTTTGGCTTTGATTTCCATCGCTTGGAACCAAAAGACTCTCTAATGCCAGACCATGGGGGAAAGATGTTACTCCAGTTTGCATCAGGGAAGTTTGAGGCTTTGAAGGTGCATTGGACTGAAGGCTTAAGTGCCCCCAAAATTCATGTGGTGACTTTTAAGTTAAGAACATTCATGTGCTGGGGCGCCTGGGTGGCTCAGCCGGTTAAGCATCTGGGTTCAGGTCATGATCTCATGGTTCGTGGGTTTGAGCCTTGCGTCGGGCTCTGTGCTGACAGCTAGCTCAGAGTCTGGAGCCTGCTTCTGATTCTGTGCCTCCCTCTCTCTCTGACCCTCCCCTGCTTGCACTGTCTCTCTCTGTCTCTCAAAAAATAAAGAAAGAAAGAAAGAAAGAACACTCATGTGCTGGGGTTCAGTGGGGATTAGAGCTTTTATGAAAGGGACCCAGTGAGCTCTCCGCCCTTCCCTCAGTGGGGACTGTAGTGAGAAGCTGGCCTCCCTTGACCACACTGGCTCCTTGACGTGGGCCTCCAGAACTTGGAGAAATAGATGTTGTTTGTGTGCGGCTCAGGCTGTGGTATTTTTATTAGAGCGGCTAGAATGGACTAGGTTGGACGGGCAGAGGGACTTGCCCCAGTCACCGGCCAGACAGCTGTAGCCTCCTTGACCTCCAGTGACCCAAGTCAGCACTCAGATGTCTGTGGCTCTCAGGCTTGGGCAAACCTTGGATTCCCTGAAGGGGCCTATGTGATGGGCCGGCCGGCCCACTGGCCTGGATTCCCTTGGTAGGTTCAGGCAGGTTCCAGGAGCCTGCGTCGTCTACGAACATCCCAGGTGACTCTGATGCAGACCCGTGTAAACGACGATAAAATCTGCTGCTTGATGCGGGCCGCTCTGGTGACCCATGTTGACATCTCTAGGCCTCGAGCGTTCTCATTGGATCTGCACCGACAAGGACCAGGGAGAAGGGAAGGGCTTGCTGCCCCCCTGGACTCCCCACCAGGACCTGATGTGCATGGGAAGCCCAGGTGACAGTTTTCAGGCTCAGCGCCACACCGGCACTATCCTCGGGCCGTGACAGAGCTCAGCCCCCACACGCAGGTGGGAGCCCAGGAGAAAGACATCATTCTGCAGATCTTTCCTCTTCCCTTTGATTCCTCAAGTCTGTGCCTCACCTTGTACACCATGTGCCTTTCTGGAAGGGGCCTCAGACGGGCCCAGCGTGGAATGAGAATGGGAATCAGAAGCAGGCCACCTTGAGCCACACCTCATAATGAAGGAGGGCTGTTCAGACCTGAAAATTTGCTGAAAG
Source organism: Cryptoprocta ferox (assembly GCA_028646485.1). Classification (NCBI taxonomy): domain Eukaryota; kingdom Metazoa; phylum Chordata; class Mammalia; order Carnivora; family Eupleridae; genus Cryptoprocta; species Cryptoprocta ferox. Next base: position 37,661,104 of record CM053564.1, read on the forward strand.
TCAACAACTGTGATAATCAAAACCGTGCCAGTAAAATTCACATTTCACAGGCTCTTCCTAAATAAAAGGGACGCAAATAATTCAGGTTTAATTGTTTTCCAACAACTAAGGAACACAGCACAACTGCACGTTAGCAGAAGGGCTGACGCAGGAGGCTGGAAGCACCTTGTGTGGGATGCCCGTGCCAGAGGCACACTGTGATAAGGGGCTTCAGCGTCCTCAGTTTAAACCAGTTGTTTGAAGTCATAGACCGGGGCACCTGGGGGGCTCAGTCGGTTAAGCATCTGACTTTGGCTTTGCCTCAGGTCATGATCTCCCAGTTCGTGAGTTTGAGCCCCGCATTGGGCTCTGTGCTGACAGCTCAGAGTCTGGAGCTGCTTCATATTCTGTGTCTCCCTCTCTCTCCGTTCCTCCCCCTCTCGCACTCCGTCTCTCTCTCTCTCTCTCTCTCTCTCTCTCTCTCTCAAAACTAAATAAACATTAAAAAAAAGAAAGAAAAGTCACAAACCAGGTTGGTGGTTGGGCTCAGAAGAGGTACAAGGCCACATCGGTGGACCATGGTGCCTCACACAGACCCACAGCGGGCTTGCCCAGTACCACTCCTCCCTTGTGTGGCAGCAAAGCACTCTCTCCACAAAGCCGTGGCCACCGCGTCCTGAGGCCCCTCTCTGCCACCCTCTGATTTTGCTTGACCCGCAGCACTCGACACCATGAATCGCCCCTCTGGTTCCCGCCTTTACTCTGTGTCTGGTTTTGTTTGCTCTAATCTGGCCTCCCCCACTCCTTTTCCCCAGAGACCTCAGCAGCAGAGTCCACCGCCCCAGCCCTGCACCGCCTTCCTCCTTCAGCGCCGCCGTCTCTGCTCACCTGCTCCGCACAGCCTCCTCGTGCACTCAGGGCCACATACCCCGGTTGCCTGTGCGGCGTGGCCTGTTGGTTACAGGCATGCTGGCCGTGTCCTCCAATGTGCTCCCCCAGCCCGGCCCGCCACGGTCCCCCATACAGTAAACATCCCGTGGCCTGCTGTCCTGAGAGGCACCCATCCCCTCTCTGTCCACTCAGGTGACCCGTCAACCTCTGATTCCTTTTCCATGGCCCGCGTCTTTCCACTGGTTAGAGTTACTGTTGTCTGCACAGGACAGCTGTGGCTGCCTCCTACCTTCCTCTTTCTGCTGCCCTTGCCCTGCACCTGCTAATAGGCTGGTCACCTCCCTCAGGAGCCTTCCACTTAATCAAAACAGAGCCAAAAGCAAAACAGAGAGAGAGAGGGAAGATGAAATGCGGAGAGGCTTGTGACAAAGATGGCGGTCGCTCAGCCAGTGTCCAGGAGAGGACCTCAGCTGTGGCATTGAACATAGGGGGGGCTTTCTCACACCCATCGAATCTCCAACACCAGTCAGGCATCTGGTAACTCTGTTCAGTCCTGAGTCAGTGCAGACCCACAGGTGAGGGGCCCGGTCCCACAGGGCTGCCCCCACTTTGGACACTCAGCCCACGTCTCAGGTTGTCACCTGTGCAGCTGACCACTGCTGTACAGCTTCCTGCCTGGGTTCCTTAATTTGCCAGAGGGACTCACAGAACTTAGGGAAACACTTATGTGCATTTCCTGGCTTATCATGTAATGAAGGATGTGATAAAGGGCACCAGTGAACAAGCAGATGAAGAGACACAAGGGACGAGGTCCCATAGGTCCTGAGCCCAGGACCTTCTGTCCCCAGCCCAGGACCTTCTGTCACCTCCTGACAGGTGGATGTGTTCACCGGCCTGGAGGCACCGTAGTCCTGTCCTACGGAGGTTATAATGCAGGTTCATCATGTAGGCAGGATGGGTCATTGACTCCATTGCCAGCCCCTTTGCCATCTCTGGAGAATGAAGTGGAGCTGAAAGTCCCAAGCTTTTTTTTTTTTTTTTTTTATTCTTATTTAATTTGTTTTTTTAAATTTACATCCAAGTTAGTTATCATCTAGTGATTTTAGGAGTAGATTCCTCAATGCTTCTCACCCGTTTAGCCCATTGCCCCCCCACAGCCCCTCCAGTAACCCTCTGTGTGTTCTCCATATTTAAGAGTCTCTTATGTTTTTGTCCCCCTCCCTGTTTTTATATTATTTTTGGTTCCCTTCCCTTATGCTCATCTGTTTTGTATCTTAAAGTCCTCAATGAGTGAAGTCATATGATATTTGTCTTCCTCTAGTTTCCCTTAGCATAATACCCTCTAGTTCCATCCAGAGGATGCAAATTGCATCCTAGTTGCAAATATCAAGATTTCATTCTTTTTGATTGCCGAGTAATACCCCATTATATATATGTACACCACATCTTCTTTATCCATTCATCAGTCGATGGACATCTGGGCTATTGTTGATATTGCTGCTATAAACATTGGGGTGCATGTGTCCCTTCAAAACAGCACACCTGTATCCCTTGGATAAATACCTAATAGTGCAATTGCTGGGTCATAGATAGTTCTATTTTTAATTTTTTGAGGGACCTCCATACTGTTTTCCAGAGTGGCTGCACCAGTTTGCATTCCCACCAGCAGTGCAAAAGAGATCCTCTTTCTCTGCATCCTCACCAACATCTATTGTTGCCTGAGTTGTTAATGTTAGCCATTCTGACCGGTGTGACGTGGTATCTCAGTGTGATTTTGGTTTGTATTCCCTTGATGATGAGTGACATTAAGCATCATTCCATGTGTCTGTTAGCCATCTGGATGTCTTCTTTGGAGAAGTGTCTGTTTATGCCTTTAGCCCATTTCTTCACTTGATTATTTGTTTCTTGGGTGTTGAGTTTGGCAAGTTCTTTATAGACCCTGGATACTAAACCTTTATGTGATATGTCGTTTGCAAATATCTTCTCCCATTCCATCGGTTGCCTTTTAGTTTTGCTGATTGTTTCCTTCACTGTGCAGAAGTTTTTATTTTGATGAGGTCCCAGTAGTTCATTCTTGCTTTTGTTTCCCTTGCCTCCAGAGACATGAGTATGAAGTTGCTGTGGCCAAGGTCAAAGAGGTTCTTGCCTGCTTTCTCCTTGAGGATTTTGATGGCTTCCTGTCTTATGTTTAAGTCTTTCATCCATTTTATTTTTGTGTATGGTGTAAGAAAGTGGTCCGGGTTCATTTTTCTGCACGTCGCTGTCCAGTTTTCCCAGCACCACTTGCTAAAGAGACTGTCTTTATTCCATTGAATATTGAAAGTCCCAAGCTTCTGATCAAGATTTGGTCTTTCTGACTATCCCAGATAGTTGCCAAAACTGCCTCATTGGGACGAAAGATGTTCCAATAGCCCAGGAAATTCCAAGGAGTTCTGTGCTGGGAACTGGGGCCAAAGTCCGAATATTAGAATAAAAGATGCTCCTTGCCCCTTTACTTCTTAGGAGAGTATGAAGGTTTAGGAGCTGAGCACAAAGACTAAAACATATATTTTCTACTGTTTCACATCACAACCAGTATTGAATCCCTCCTTTCTTCTTAGTAACAGTTCTCCCACCTGAATTACTGTTGCATTTCCCAGACTCCCTTACAGTCAGTGTAGGTGGGCATGATGGTGTGTAAGCAGGGATGGTGTCCAAGAGCTTGTGGAGACCTCCCTAAAGACAGGGAGTGACTGGATGTGAAGGCTGGAGCTCCAGCAGCCACTGTGCAAGGGAGAGGAGAAGCCACACACAGCGGGGTGGAGGAATTCCTGGTTGCTAGTGACCCCACTGCAAATTTCATGTGAGCAGGGAATGCCAACCTCTGTGCTTCCTTCACCGGAAAGAGGACGCATTTCTGGCTTATTTTAGCCAGTTTTAATTTGGCTTCCTGTTTATGCAGCTGAGCAAATCATAGGGAATTACAAACACTGGTGGCCAAGTCTGCGATTATTACAAGGCTGTCTCCCTACAGTGTAACATTTCTCAGAGCCTGCTTCAGCATCCTCTGTCATGTCCCAGTTTTCGTGGTGGCCCTTCTGGGACAGGCTTCTGTCCAGAGAGAACTGCTGATCACTCTGACCGTGCTGCCTTGATATTCAGAAGTTACCTCTCACATGTTCAAGGAAATCCACAGCACCTGTCTTTGGTTCTGACTCAGTGTCCCCTGACTTCATCCCCCGCTAACTCACAAGTGCCCCTCCCCCACTTAATCAACATAAAGTCCCACCTTTCTCATCTTGTCAGCTGTAGAAAAATTAGTGCAGTAACACAGTTCCACATCTGGCCGCTCACCGGGTGGCGTCGGGTAAGCTCTGGGCTGCACTCACCGGGTGAGATCTCCTGGACCAGCGTCCTCTGCCTTGCCGACCCCAGCCTCCCATCACAGGCCTTCCAGGCCTCCTGTTGTGTTGCGATGTGAACAGAAACAGAACCAGGGGCAGCAGTCACCAGAGGATCCTGGAAGAGGGACATGTGTCGCTGCCACCTGCCCACGGGCCATGTTTATGCACACCCTTCACACTTGGCATCGTTACGTTGTGCCTCCTGACAGTCCTCGATATCATCTCATTTTGGCGATAAAAGGGAGGTGACCTGCCTAAGGACGTGTAGCAGGTGCCTGGCAGATCTGTCCTGTCATAGACCCGTTATCTCAATCGCTGCTCTGTGTGCCTGGGCTTTGGATCTACTGTCAAGTCCGTGCCCAGGGTGTGCTGTGCACTCTCAGGAGACTTTACCTCCTGTGCGCTCTGAGGGAGTGTGTCCCCTGCCGGTGGGGCCCTGAGCTCCATGTGAGCCTGGGGCGTAGGTTTGACAGAGCCCTGCAGCCTGGTTCCCAAATGTATTGCCATGCTGATGTCCCCCGCCCCAAATATGTCCCACTCCGAAGGCAGGTCCGGGACACTCCAGGACACCGGCTGCAGGCTGTGAAGGAGAACGAACCGGAAGGCTACTGAGGAAATCCATGTTCTCGGGCTAACCTCTTTTGGAAAAAGGCCAGGCAATCTTTCTCGACCTTCTGTGTCACAACAATTAAGCATCTGGTTTATGAGCCATTAAGCTGACTGTGCTCATTGATGATATTTTAGGTTTTGCTGGAACCTTCATCATCTTTCATAATAACCCGACAATGGGTCATCCATCACGTTTACAGCTTTGGAAAGAGAGGGCAGAAAGTGTCACATCCTGTAAGGTCTCCAGTAACGTTTATTGTTTCCTTAATTACACCCCGAGAGCGACGCTGTCCCCGTGGATGGCAGAGAGGTGCTGAGGAAAAGCTCTTGCAGCTGCTGACGGGGCCTGAATGGGGCTCACACAGGCGGCCTCCTGATTCCAAAGAAAATCCAGAGGTGATCGGAAAGCCCTCCTCCCCTCCTTCCCTCCAGGCCTCACTGCTCGCAGTCATGCAGTCTCTTAGACCAGTCCCAAGAGGAAGCTGGCTGTGGCTGGGTGGCCTGTTGGGTCTGTCTCTAGCTGCACAGACTTCCCATGACCACCCCTCACTTGATGTCTCTGGGATTATCCTGGGCGTTGTGAGTTGCACCCATGTCACACACACAATCCCCTTGTACTCCATGGGGGGAGGGGGGTCCATTCAGAAGCAGCCTGGGCACATCCTCCTGCACCGTGAGACCCTCGGGTCCTCCATCTCTGGGCTCCAGGAGGGCCAGGCTAGCCTGGTCTTGGCATTTGCAGAGGTGACCGTCGCCATCCACACTGTGTTCTGGGCAGGGACTGGCTACGTGCCCCCGGGGCCAGCCTTCGGCCACCTCAGGAGTGCCCAGGAATCCGTATTTTCCCAGATGTTTCTGGAAAGACCAGACCCCTGAGGTGCAAGCAGTAAGCCTGCTTGGCGCTTTTCAGTTCCTGCTGCAGGAACTGCTCAGCTCCCTTGTGAGCCCAGCTGTGGAGCAGAGCAGGTCCCAGACCAGGAGAGCGTGGCTGTGGGGGGGAGAGGACGGCTCAGGGAAGGGACGGAGTAGCATCCTGGAGATTCTGGATGGTGAGAGAAAGGACGGGGTCACAGGAGAGGACCAGCCTCCTAGAGACTGCTGAGAAGGAGTCTTATTTAATCTCTTGTACCAAAAAGAACAGCAATTATAAATTTTAAGAAATAAAGCTACTGGTGTAAATATAAAGAAACTTAAATGTGGCATGATTTTACAGAAAAAAATGGCACATATGGAAAAAGTATTTGGCCTTAGTGCTGGCAAGGTTTCGTTCCCACTGGCTCAGGCTCGTGCTTCTGGGCCAGCAGGGAGGGACTGCTGTCCTGGCCCGTAAACACACTGCCACATAGACACCTGAGACGGAGGGAGACTTAACTATGGTTACGGAACAAAAGAGACATCCTACCAGCTTTGCAATATAAAAATAACCATCTGATAGGAGCCAGGAGAGGCAGAGGGACCGCAGGGCACCAAGCTTCTCACGTTGTCAGCGATGGACAGAACACAGGTCTGGTCCCACATGCGGGGATGGCTTGCACGATCCGGTTCTCCTTGTGTGAGGCACACGCGCGGTCCTGCCACAGGTGCGCTCACTCCTGCCTCGTCTTCAGATGCTCGCTCTTGGCCCGGGGGGTTGCCCGTCATTTTTGGCATCTCTGTTCCCTTATTTCCAAGGCCCACTTGTCATGCAGCACTCTAGCACAGCTTTTCTCTCTTACGATCCATTTATCCCAAAGCTTTTCGGTAGCATCGGAAATATCAGTTTAAAAAATTAGCCAGAGGATTACTGATAAAATAGAAACTATTTCGCAAAGAAATTTCCTCTAAAAATGTAGCAGTTTCTACTCTCACCTCATTTAGCAGAGCACAGTGGAGACACTTGGACCTGCATCCAGTGATGGTCATTTCTAATGCCTCTTCTGCGTTTTTCCCAGGAAATACTCAAAAATAGAAAATAATCTATGACAATAGAGAGGGTTGTCTGAAAAGAAACGTACACATAAACCAGTCTTCCCACGTAGGCCAAACAAATTTTCTGCGCAAATAATTCAGATAAACCAGGATAAATGGTGTATTGATCGTGAGGGAACTCAGGACCAAGCCATCCGGGCTAGATTTGTTGCTGATGGATCTTGAAAAGATCGTATCGAAGGATTCTGTGAGCTGTCTCATCTATGTCCGTCATTATTCCCTTGATCTCTGAAATGCTTTCAGCACCCCAATTAGGGGCTTCTGGAAGGGCTGCGAAGGTAGTTCAATGGACTGGGTCTTCCCGTCCAGGGCTACTTTACTGAACTCCATTAAAGTTGCTGATGATGAACAGATCCTATTGGTGTCACATGCACTTGATTTCATTCTCCATTTGCAGCAGTGAAAATTGTATAATGGCATTGTTAAGTATCCCAGAATTATAATTAATTCTAATTAGCTAATAAAATCTTAGTGCACTAAACCAGATGAACCAGAACTGAAATAGCCACAATTATCATGTTGTATTCCCTTTTTAAGAGAAAGAGACAGATCGAGCAGAAATATACTCTAAAACCAAATTATAATAGAAATTCCAGGACACTTTCTGGGACTGATACATATCTATCTTGGGCTAACATTGCTCTCACCTGTAACGCAGGACACATTCAAATTTGCCCATGGGGACCTTGCTTTGGCTGCTTGGCCCCTACAATCTGCCAGGTCCAAGTCCCTCTCGCCTCCCCCCTACCCTGGGGGTGCCAGGTCCCTCAGCTTCCTCTGGAAGGCTCTCTCTCAGCCTCCACTTCAGCCTGGGCCTAGACTGTTGATTCTCGTCCCAAACACTGGGCTGCAGGCGTGGCCATGATTCTGACCTTTGCTTTCACTGTCTTTTGTGAACACATCACCCCTGCATATACAGTGATTGGGACAAGACATATCTCCCACTCCCTTCCCCAACCCCACGCACCCGATAGCCACAGCCCCCCGAATCTCAAGAAGCACAGTGGTGAGAGGCTTGAGCCCTCAGAGGGCATGGAGTGTGAGGGAGCTCCCTGCCACCATCACGGTGGGCAAACTCTGAACAGAAGCCTCTTCAACCCCACTCAGTCCATGTCTCACGTTAAGGGTAAAGGGGGCATCACTTTGACCCCCTCAGCCCCAGGCTGCACAGAGCCTCTGTGGCCATGGTGCGTGTACCTTCTCTCGCATTTTTGAGTGCAGGCTTACTTAGCACCCCCCGGACTGACACTGGCGTCTGCACGGCACGCTGGGCCATGGTCCCCGGCTTTTCCGAGCCAGCCTCTCCCACCCACTTTCCGGACTGTGAAGCACCACGCGTTCACGAGGCCATCAGAGGAAGTCTGGCCGCCCTCCTCGGTTGGAGCAAAGGCGGTGATTCCTGCGACACCCCTAGTGGACGCCACCCCCCGGGCAGGTTTCCCCATCTGAAAGCGGAAATGCTCCAGTCCCTTCTGGTGCGGAACTCTGACCCCACACTCCCCGCAGAGTCCGAACCCGGCTCCTGGCGGCTGAGAACCTTGCGGAGTAGCGACCCCCCCCCCCCCAAAATAAAAAGACCCCGCAAAGGCAGCGAAGACCTTCGCTCGCCAAGGGCTTTTGGAACCCGAACGAGTCCAAGACGATCAGTGGCACCACGAGGGCATTAGTGTGACCGTTCCTGAGTACTTCCAGAAAAGATCAGTGTTTATTTAAGAAAACCTAAGTCTAATGGCGTCCCTGTTACAGAGAGCTTACACTAAGCATGACAAACTCGAAGAACTGTGGGTCCGAGTAGTAGCAGCCGGCGAGCCTCACTTAAACGCGCAAACTCAGACGCAAACACGCCCCCCACCCCGATCGGGTCTCGCGCACGCGCAGACCCGAGCGGCTCAGCGCCGCCCCACTCCACCACGGGAGCCGCCCGCACGGAGAGGCTCAGCGCACGCGTAGAGTCTCGCGCAGGGCGCCGCACTGCACCCTTGTGTAGCCGGCTGAGGGAGGAAGGAGAGGCTCTGCGCACGTGCAGAACGCGGTGCGGTACGACACCGCCACCCCAGACGGCTGAAGGCGGTGAGGGGCCCCGCGCACGCGCAGAGCCACACAACATGGCTCCAGGAAACGAGAACGAGAGGCGGCTCCTGCGCTCTCGAGCGGAGACCCGGGACGGGGGCGGCGACCGGGCCAAGATAGTGGTCGGGCGAGCTAAGGGGTGGGCCCACCGCAGGCGGAAAACCCAGATATTGCGTGTGCCTCCGAACTGGGCGGGCGACGTGTAGCCGCACAGCGCGAAACTTAAGTGTGCTGGAGGAGAAAAGGCGATAAAGACTGCGCTGCGCAGACTCCGCAGGCAGCTGGCCTTGCGCAGGCGCGGAGTGTAGCTCAGGCCGGCACAGGCGCACTGTGGCGGAAGCCCCTGCGCAGGCGCGGGCTGGAGGCCAAGACTCGCAGCCAGGCGGGCGGAGGGGAAGGCTTGCCCTCGGTCTCAGCGCGTGTCGCCCATCTCGTCCGCGGGTCCCCCTTCCGCAGGTGTTTATTGGTGCCAGTTGCGCGCTGCCGCCGCGGGGCAGGAGCGTGCGTCGGCTCGGCCCGACTTGGGCCCGGGTTCCAGTCGGCGAGCCTCAGGGTGACGCGCTGTGCGCTCAGGGTGCGCGCAGGCTTGTGACTCCATCGGGCTGCGACGGGACGCCCCGGGCCCCCACCGGCGTCCCCCGCCCAGTCACCTCGCGAGAAGGTGCCTCCCGTCCCGCCCGTCCAGGTCCCTTCCTCTCCTGTCACCGCCCCCTCGTCCCCTCTCCGCCCCCGTGAACGTGGCAGCTCCAGTCGTTAGCCACGACCCCCTTCCCGGGCGGCGTGGTGCTGCTGGGTGTCCTCGGGAGGGCCCCGCTGCCCGGCGGCGGCCGCTCTGTCCTCGCCCCCAGCGGCCGCAGCGCCCCGGTGTGCCTCCGCGCCCGTCTTGCGTCGCTTGGCCCCCTCCCCGCGCGGGAAACCGAGCTTTCCCGGGATGGTGGGCGCAGAGCACGCGGCCTGACGGTGCGCCACCGTCTTCGTGTTCGTCGGCCGCGTTCCTCCTCACGTGTTTGTGGGCCGCTCACGTCACTGTGTGCACTCTGCTAGGAAGTGACTTTAATTACTGTTCCTGAAGAAGCAACTTGGTTGAGAAAAATAATGTCCTAAATGGAAATGAAGAACACAGTGGACTTTCTGGTATTTTTCAATCATGAGCATAGATTCAGGTCTTAAATAGTAATTTCTTAATCGTTTCGTAATTACGTCCATGCGTTATAAAACCACGTACCTTTACAAATCTTGTGTAAACCCCTTGGCAGTTCTGCTTATCCTCCACCCCCACCCCCGCTCCCAGTGAAGAGTTGGTATTCTAGATAAATCCAAAAAATTTTTTTTTATCATTTTCCATTTCCATTTTTGTCTCTTCAGGAATAATTGGAGTTGTTAGGAAGTGTTAGATAAACGTGTTCAAGTGTGTGAATGACTGGTTTCAAAGTAATAAAATTGTACTTTTTATCACCATAGCGTCTAT
>CM053564.1:37671571-37739480 GCA_028646485.1 Cryptoprocta ferox
CCCCCCCCCCCCCCCCCCCCCCCGTTTGTAACAAGCCTCTGCCCTGCTCCATACATTCCAGGCTTAGGGAACTGCTGTGCTCCCCCTGGTCGCCGAGCTGTTTGTCGTGTGTCTGATGCCCTTTCCTCTGCTCCCTTGTTCCTCCATCTGTACTTTGTCTTTGGAGACCTGCCTCAGACACCATCTCCGTCCGACACGGAGAAGACGTGGATCCCGTTTTGTGGACATACCGTGCTCCGGTACGTGGCACTTGCACGACCCGTTACTGATGCCAGTTCTGTATTTCACTTTGTGTCTCCTCACCTCTTCTAAGGCATAGGACGGACGTTGTATCTTATTTATACTTCCAGGGCTCGGAGCTAGCAGACAATAAATACTTGCTGCCTCATCAGGTGAACGAGTGAATGAACGAACGTACTGTTTTCTCAAGTTTCTGTCTTGTTCAGTACAGGAGAGAGCAGCAAAGCAGGCAATTAGAGAGAATGAAGAGGGTGTTGATGTTGTGGAGACAGTGCTCCAGGACTGCAGACACAACGTGGAGGTGTGACTCGGTTGGTGGCGCTGCCACAGGAGAGAGGAGTTACATCATGAAGATGTATGGAGCCTGGGCAGTGTTTACTTCATTTTAAAAATCAACTCTCTGAGGTATCACTTACATAAAATAAAATGCAGCCACTTTAGATGTACATTTTGACGAAATTCGGCAAATGTGAGCATCCATGTAACCATGACCGCAGTCAAGATGTGGAACCTCTCATCACGGAGAAGTTGCCGTCTGCTCCTTTCTAACCAGTCCTCATACCCCAGTCCCAGGCACCTCTGATCTTTTTTCCCTTTTCTTTTTTCTTTCTTTTCTTTTCTTTTCTTTTCTTTCTTTCATTTATTTCTTTTTCAGAGACACAGAGACAGAGCGTGAGTGGGGGAGGGGCAGAGAGAGAGGGAGACACAGAATCCGAAGCAGCTCCAGGCTCTGAGCTGTCAGCACAGAGTCTAACATGGGGCTTGAACCCATGAACCATGAGATCATGACCTGAGCCGAAGTTGTACACTTAACCGACTGAGCCCCCCAGGCTCCCCATCCTCTTTCTGTCCCCATGGAGATTGGTCCTTTTGTTGAGGCCCCTGATGCGTGGTAAGCCAGTGATTGGTTGACACAGGTTTTGAAGCACAGAAAGCTTTATTATCAGAAGGGCAGCCCAACGAGGACGCAGGGGTCATTCCCAAAGCTGCCTTGCCTTGTTGAATCTAGGGGAGTTTATATGTGATTGGTTAGGAATGAGAGTACATGAAGGGAAGTTTCTGGGCTTCTTGGAAGTAGAGGGCAGTCTTGAAACCACCGAAGGTGTGCATTCTTCTGGATGGTGAGGTGCCATTTGGGACCGGCCTGGTACATCAGATAGTTTTAAGAAAAATGTTATCATCTGTTTTCCAACAGATTCTTATAATCAATGTGCAAACAAGGGGTAGAGTGAAAAGGGCAAAGTTAACGATGAGTCATGCACAGGGCTCAGGGAAACACAAGAACAGAACAGAACGTGGCGCTCGGTTAATAATACAACCATAGTACACCTTATGCTTTCAAGAGGTCCCAGAACCAAGGGTCCGGCCTCCCGTTCCATAATGTTGTGTAAGTGGAACCACACAGCGTGTACTGGTTGGTGGTTTATTCCCTCAGCGTGTCTTTGCTGTCAGCCAACCCTGGTGACGCAGTGGCCAGTCCCTGTGTCCTGCTGAGCGCTGTCTCGCGGGTTTCTAGCCTTCGTCAGTTTGGGCCATTGCTTGGGCCATTGCGGGCCAGGCTTCTCTGTGGACACACGTGTGCATTTCCCTCGCCGGATACCTACAAGTGAAATTGGACTTTGCTACAATGTAAATTGGGCTCGCTATAGTAAATACCACCACACACCAACCAGAATGGCTGATGACCCCAGGCAGGGAGAGGGATATGAAGCATAAAATGGTGCAGCCGCTCTGGGAAAAGTTCTGGCAGTTTCCTACAGAATTAAATATATACTTACCCATGAAGCAGTAATTTTACTGTTAGGTACTTACCCATGAGAAATGAAATGGTATTTACCTGTGTCTGAAAAAGACTTGTTACAAAAATGTTTACAACTTTGTTCATACTAATCAAACTTGAAGACGGTCCCTGTGACCCCTGTGACCATTTAGAGAATAGCTAAACTGTGTTAAATCCATACAATGGACTGTTATTCAGCAATATAAGGACATGAGCTACTGAGCCGCACACTGCTGGCTTAAAAGAGCACATACTGAATGATTCCAGTTATGTAAGTCTGACCAAAAAAAAAGAAAGAAAGAAAGAAAGAAAGAAAGAAAGAAAGAAAGTAAATCTGGTGGAGAAAATTCAGGAGAGTGACTGCCTTGGGGCTGAGAGTGGAGATCTTGTCCAAAGCGTCATGCGGACTTGCAGTGGTGGCGAGGTGTGGTTCCAGGTGTTTGAATTTGTCAAAATCCTGGATTCTGGTGCAGGGAAGGTTTGTGTATTTCACTGTGTGTGAATTTCACCTCAAAGGAAACTTTTCAACTGTGTGTAGCTATTGAATCCTAATTAATTCTATGCATCTTGAAAGATTAGAAGGAAATTTCCTGATCTCAGCAACTTTGAAATTTGGCCAAAAGTGATAGATCATAGATGCATAGAGTGATGGGAAAAATATAATTATGTGATGAACCAAAGTGGTAATGTAGTAATGGCAATAATAACACCATTCTTAATAATAACAATAGTCATGGAATAGCCACATATGTGTGTACATTATACGTTTTTTTAATGTTGATTGATTGACTGAGAGAAAGCGAGCATGAGCGTTGCAGGGGCAGAGAGCAAGGGGGAGAGAATCCCAAGCAGACTCTGGGCTGGCAGCAGTGGGTCTTTGTGAACGTGAAGTTGTTTTCCCACTTCGGTTTTAGTTCATCCTGGGCCTCTTTTGCTTTTCTGTGGTTGTTTGTAGGATCGTGTTGAGCTGCGTCGGGCCAGCCAGGGACTGGTCCCGCCTGAGAGCTGTGCTCTGGGAGTGTGGGTGCCGGGGCACGAGAGTCTGCTCTTTCGTCAAAGGCTGAGGTGCTATCTCCCTTTGATTCATTCACAGCCCTGCCTTCATGAGGGTAGGGAACACCACTTCTCTCCTTGTTGCCCTGGGCCTGCAGGCCTGCTTGGACAGTAGACTGACCAGTGGCTGTGGGTGTGACTCCAGCCTCCCAGGGAGCCCCGGGTCCCTCCAGGAGCATAAGGAGGAAATTCCCTAAGAGTACACCGCAAATCAACAAAAATGGGGTGTGGGGGGTACCTTGACATTGAAATACATGGAAGCATGCCCTAGTGTGCACCTAGGATGTCTGGGAAAGAAATCAGATGACCTAGGTCAGGGCATCTAGGTGAAGAAAGAATCAGTGTGGGGCCTTTTGGGACTCAGGGTTGTGTAAACCATGTGTAAAACTGCATGTTGGCTCGTGGCATTTTCGGTGGGTACACGGCAGACCCCCTCTGCCTGCTGTTGCCCTGCCCTCTGACTGGGGTGTTTCTCCTGGAGAAGATGAGGGCCCTGAAGTGTCTGGGGAAAGAAACTGGACCAGGCTCAGGACGTAGGCCACCAGGATGCTGGTAGCCAGTGGTCCTGCCCATTGGGGATGCACCCCTGGGCCCAGGGTTGTCCTCAGTGACGTGAGGCCGCCAAGCTGAAAATGGCTTCCACTGTGTGAGGATTCAGAAACCGTGCATGAGCGCGGCTTCTCGGGGGCAGAGATGGCTGTGAGGGCCTGCAAAGGCCCGGGTGTGTTGCCGTGCCCATTCTCCTGTCCCTGCTGCCCACGTTCCTGCACCCGCTGTGCTCATCCCGCGTCCTTAGCCCTCCTTCCACACGCCGAGAATCATCCCAAGTCTTATCCCTTGTCTAGACTCAGGAATGCTAAGGCAGCGCCACGACCCTACACACATTCCTCCTCCCCCTGGAGGGGCCCACTTCCTTGGTACGAAACTGAGTGCTGCCCACAGCAGTTGGGCTTGTCTGGACGTAGCCGGAGTCAGGCCACGGGCCCCTGTGCCTCAGCCACGCGGCTGTATAGGGCGTGTACTCAGAGTTCTGCCCGAGCCTTCATACAGATTCTCAGTCTTCTCCCCAAGTTGGAAGATTACCTTTAATACAAAGTGATCACCAGCAGTTTGAAAACCAGACAGAGGCCCCTCTGAAAAGGCTGTAATCCTGGTGATGCCAACGCTGAAAAGGGACTGGGTCAGAGGGAGTAGCTGCCACGCCTCAGTGTCCGCTGTGTGTGACCTGTCCCTTGGAAGGAGTGTGTTCCTGCAGGTCCTGTAAGCGAGAGTCAGAGTGGCCTCTGCCGCGTGGTCTCTGCCGACAGGAGGCCCCACCTGCGCAAGTGCAAGGAGAACTCCAAGGAAGGGAGGGAGTCACCCCAAGAGGAGACTCCCATAGTGGCTGCGTTTTCCTGGGATGGCCCATGAGCAGGGGGTCCCTGGGTGGCGGGACAGGGGGGCTTTGCCGAGTCACCTCCCGTAAGGCATTAGCTGGAGAAAAGGCTCGGTAGGTAGCCCGAGTGTCTGTTTTACCCCCACCCCGCCTATACAAGCGGCAGGAACTTGCTGGTGCTCTCCGACCTGACTCTCCAAGGGGAGGCCCTCTGGTACCACTGGGCTTGCTGTCTCCACACATCTCTGCACACTTCACCTTGCTGTCCCTGGTCCCTGACCCTGGCATCTTGGAAGAGCACGGATTAACGCAGTGGGAGCCCGGCCGCAGACCAGCTACATAGGAACTAGATAGCAGGCCTTCCAGCTGAGCCTGGCATCAGAGAGGGTCAAGAGCAGGCACGGCTATGCTGGGTCTATGCTTAACCCTGATTTGGCTTGGTGGGGGGGGGGGCAGAGAATCCTACACCAGCACGTGACCCCCACCCCTAGAGGGCCTGTACCCAGCACCTCTGAGCAATTCACTCCTTTATCCCACCAATCAGTGAAGCATCCTTCTTCACTGGGATTTGGTGAAAGCTTCTCTGCATTCCCTTCGGGCACCTCCTGGGTCCCAGGGTGAGGCCGGAATCAGCTCCCCAGGGAGGGCTGGACTCTGAGGCTGAGATCAGGAGGTCAGGTCAGTCTCTCTGTCCTAGGGAGCCTGCTTCAGGGGTTTTCATACCTTAACTCCTGAAAAGAGTGAGTCTGTCCCATCACATCTCCCAGGATCCCCAGTAGTGTCCAAACTCTGGAGTGGACGAGTCTCCATGGCTACAAGTCCCCTCTCTGGGAGATGCAGGATGGGAAGTGACCCGTGGGAGAGCATTGCCTTACGCCACCCAGAACCTGAGCCTGGGCTCCATCCTCTGCTCCCTGTAAGTGTGAGTTAGCCTGGGTCACTGTGGACCCAAGTGTGGTTCAGTGTCCCCACCAGAGATGCATCGGGGTCCCAGACACAGGAGGGCCACCACAGCCTCCAGAGCCTCAGCCACGTGCCCCTGGCCTCATTGCCTCACTGGCAAATGGGATTCAGCCCGTGCATCATGCCTGGGCCTGCCCAGGAGGCACGGCCTGTCTCCAGAGGTCGGCACCATCACTGTCAGCCTGGTGGTGAGTCTCTGCAGCTGCCAGGGGGCTGGGGGCTTGTTTCTAGGGGGAGGATGAGAAGTGAAGTCTGCGGCAAGTGCGGAGGGGAGGGAGGGGGCCTCGCTGGGCCCGTTTGTTTCTGTGATCATTCCTGCAGTCAGAGGCCACATGTCCCCATTGCAGCAGGTGCAAGGTGAAATAGTCTCTTCAGAGAAACAGTGTTCAGTAACATTTTCACATTTATATTCAGCATGTCTTCACCACTGCTAACAGTGGCATCCCTCTGCCCAGCAGGGAGGCCCACCTGGGTGGCCTTCCAGGAGTCCCATCATGGCCCTGGGTTTCCTGTTAGAGAGCTGCGGCCACACAGGCTCCCCACCTGGGTCCTGGGCACCGATCACCCATCGTGAAAGGAGGGTTTCTGCCCTCTGCTTAGAAATATAAAAGATGGGACATTTCCTGTACTTTAGGTGTTCCTGTACTCCCGGGCGCTTATGTGCCCTCAACCTCACTTCAATCTCTGGCTGGAAAAGTTCTTAGTCTACAGTGGATGGTATTTTCCTTTCATACAGGATCCTACCCCTACCCCTGATAATGATGAAAATTATTAAATTTTATTTCATTTAAAATACCTTTAGTCTTTCATTGTGAAAGTAACAGAAGAAGTGCCTTTTAAAAAAATGTATATAATTTCTTGTCAAGTTAACTAACATAGAGTGTATACAGTGGGCCCTTGGCTTCAGAAGTAGATTCCCCTGACTCATCACTTACATACAACACCCCGTGCCCATCCCAACAAGTGCCCTTCTCAATGCTCATCACCATTTTACCCTCTCCCCCGTACCCCCAGCAACACTCAGTTTGTTTTCTGTATTTAAGAGTCTCTTATGGTTTGTCTCCCTCCCTCTCTGTAACTATTTTTTTCCTTCCTTCCCCCATAGTCTTCTATTAAGTTTCTCAAATTCCACATATGAGTGAAAACATAAGATATTTGTCTTTCTCTGACTGACTTATTTCACTCAGCATAATACCCTCCAGTTCCATCCACGTTCTTGCAAATGGCAAGATTTCATTCTTTTTTATTGCCGAGTAGTATTTCATTGTATATATAAACCACATCATCTTTATCCATCTTTATCCATCCATCGATGGACATTTGGGCTCTTTCCATACTTTAGCTATTGGTCATAGTGCTGTTATAAACATTGGGGTACATGCGCCCCTATGAATCAGCACTCTGTATCCTTTGAATAAATACCTAGTTGTGCAATTGCTGGATCATAGAGTAGTTCTATTTTTAATTTTTTGAGGAACCTCCATACTGTTTTCCAGAGTGGCTGGACCAGTTTGCATTCCTACCAACAGTGCAAGAGGGTTCCCCTTTTTTCCGCATCCTTGCCAACATCTGTTGTTTCCTGACTTGTTAATTTTAGCCACTCTGACTAAAATTGTGAGGGGTGAGGTGGTATCTCAGTGTGGTTTTGATATATGTTTCCCTGATGATGATTGATGTTCAGCATCTTTTCATGTGTCTGTTGGCCATCTGGATGCGTTCTTTGGAAAACTGTCTATTCATGTCTTCTGCCCATTTCTTCACTGGACTATTTGTTTTTTCAGGTGTTGCGTTTGGTAAGTTCTTTATCGATTTTGAACACTAGCCTTTTATCCGATATGTTATTTGCAAATATTTTCTCCCATTCCATCTGTTACCTTTTAGTTTTGCTGATTGTTTCCTTTGCTGTGCAGAAGCTCTTTATCTTGATGATGTCCCAATAGCTCATTTTTGTTTTTGTTTCCCTGCCTTCTGAGATGTGTCAAGTAAGAAGTTGCTGTGGTTGAGGTCAAAGAGGTTGTTGCCTGTTTTCTCCTCTAGGATTTTGTTGGTTTCCTGTCTCACATCGAGGCCCTTTATCCATTTTGAATTTATTTTCGTGTATAGTGTAAGAAAGTGGCCCAGTTTCATTTTTCTGCGTCTGTTTTATTTATGTATTTCAATGTTTATTTTTGAGAGACAGAGTGCAAGTGGGGGAGGGACAGAGAGAGAGGAAGACCCAGAATCCAAAGCAGGCTCCAGGCTCTGAGCTGTCAGCACAGAGCCTGACACTGGGCTCGAACTCACGAACTGCAAGATCATGACTTTAGCTAAAGTTGGATGCTTCACTGACTGAGCCACCCAGACTCCCCTCATTCTTCTGCATGTTGCTGTCCAGTTCTCCCAGCACCATTTGTTAAAGAGACTGCCTTTTTTCCTTTGGATGCTCTTTCCTTCTATGTCAAAGATTAATTGGCTATATGTTTGTGGGTCCAATTCTGGGCTCTCTATTCTATTCCATTGGTCTATGTGTCTGTTTTTGTGCCAATACCATACTGTGTGATGATGACAACTTTGTACTAGAGGCTAAAGTCCAGGATTGTGATGCCTCCCACTTCGGTTTTCTTTTTCAACATTACTTTGGTTATTTGGGGTCTTTTGTGGTTTCATACACATTTTAGGATTGTTTGTTCTAGCTCTGCGAAGAATGCTGGTGTTATTTTGATAGGGATTGCATTGAATGTGTAGATTGCTTTGGGCAGTACCAATGTTTTAACAATATTTGTTCCTCTAACTCATGAGCATGGAATGTTTTTCCATTTCTTTGTGTCTTCTTCAATTTCTTTTGTAAGCTTTCTATAGTTTTAGCATACAGATCTTTCACCTCTTTGGTTAGGTTTATTCCTAGATATTTTATGGTTCTTGGTGCAGTTGTAAATGGGATCGATTCTTTGATGTCTTTCTGTTGTTTCATTACTGGTGTGTAGAAATGCAACTGATTTCTGTACTTTGATTTTATATCCTGTGACTTTGCTGAATTTATGTATCAGTTCTAGCAGTTTTTTGGTGGAGCGTTTTGGGTTTTCCATGTAGAGTATCATGTCATCTGTGAGTGCGGGGGCCCCAGTAGGACTCTCAGAGCTCAGTGAGAGCTCACGTACTCAGGGCTGTGGTTTATTACAAGCTAACGTAACACAAGGAGAAGGCACATGGGGCAGAGTCCAGACAAAGCTCCCAGCTGTCTGTGGATGGCGGGCCTCCCAGGCATCCACGTGTCATCACCATGCTTAGTGTCCCGAGTCTTTACTGGGGCTCCATCATCTGCTGCTCATGTGCCTGCTCTGTCTTCAGCCCCTCTGGAGGGTGAGCTGAGACTGAGTGACTGGAAATTCCCACCCCACGTCACAGACTTTCTAGTGTGGCCCAGGGGCACCAGCAAAGGCATTCCAGGGCTTAGCTGTCCCTCCTGAGAAGCAAGGCCAGGTCTCTCTTTGGGAAGGTTAAGGTCTTGACCGCACAGTCATATACAAATGTTTCCCCTCCCCCCAAATGGAATCACACTGTGCACTTTGTTTTGCCACCTACTTTTTCTTTTTTTTTCTCTAACTGGATCCCTTTCCTTGGTCCACAGGCATCGTCTTTTTATGGATTCATGGCATGACAGCTTTGTTCACTTAGGTTGTTTCAGATTTTTCTGTTACCACCATCTGCTTACTCTGATCCCCCCTCAGGCAGCTTTTGGGGAAGAGAATTCAGATACTGGCAAGTGCTTGTGGGTGTGTGTCTCAGTCTGGGGTTCCAGAAGCAGACTATGAGAAGAGGATTTTTTGGATAGTGATACAAAGGGGGTGTTTCCTGGGAGACTTGGTACAGGAGGGGGAAGGGCCAGGGAGGGGGAGTGACTTGGGCTCCATCTCATGGAGGAACTCGGGAGACTACAGGTCACAGCTCACAGGTGTCCCTGTCTGGAGGCAAGGGCGTTCGGGTTCATACTCCTACCTGTCAATCACTAGTTTAGGGTTGTAATCCCCCGGCAATTCTAGCCCTCCCGGAGTTCAGGGAAAGGGGGTTCTTGTGGCTAGAGGGCAGCCCTCTGTAAGTTTGCAGAAGCTGGATGTTGGGAGTGAAGGACCTGGAGCTCAGGTGCGTAAAAATGATAGATGGATAGCAGGAGATGCAGGCAGAGCTCGGACGGCATCTGCTGCAATTAGACCCAGAGAGACCCCAGCATTCAGAGGGCCATAAGTGCTTGTCTCCTGGGGTAAGCGAAGGCTCTTAGCAGAATCCCCTGACCTCACATCCCAGCGGGGTGAGGACCTAGACCAGCAGCAGAAGCCCAGCAAGCACTCACCATCACCCCTGCTGCCTGGGCCACACGTGCTTTGTGTTGGCCTCTGGCAACCTGGGCAGGGTGGTCGGGTCGGCGAGTGTTTTCTCTCCGTTAGATGCTACAGAGTCTCAGACTTTCCCCAGGTACTGTTAATAGATAAGTAGAACACGGTGGCCAGGATAAATGACCCCTGCCTGCAGGAATGCCCTTCCATCTGGCCCTCCCATTCCATTCTCTCCATTTTCTCTCCATTTTCTCTCCATTTTCTCTGTCCCACTTGCCTCATCCCTCCTGATGAAGTTTAGGGGTGATGCGTTCATGGGGTCTGGGGCCGACGACCAAAAAAGAATTCTTGAAGACGTCTTTGGTGCAGAAAGGTGATGTTATTAAAGCACAAGGGACGGGGCCCGTGGGCAGGAAGAGCTGCACTGGGGTCGTGATGGTAACTCATTCTATACTCTCAGGTTGGGAGGGGGTCAGGGGTAGAGTGAACCTCTATGGAATTTTGGAAACAAGGTTTCCAGGACCTTGAGGGTCTAGCTATTGTTAGGGAAAAATGTTTATTACCGTATGATAAAACTTTAGTCATGAGACCCCTCAGGTGTATATCGAGGGGCCAGCATATATCTTGGGGCAGTTGAGACAAAGGATCCTCGAAGTTGGGAGAATGTTAAGCTAAGGTTCTCTTTTGCCCCCAGCAAAGTATCATCCTTGAGGCAGCTGAGCTCCTAGAGGGAGGTCATTCTGCCGGTCTCAAGGATTTCTCAGTGGGCTATAGGCAGTAAGAAAATTTAGTTTTTCATTTGCCTTAGTTTCTCAGATCACCATGGCAAGCACTTAAACCCCTTTCCTTTGTTCTTGGGTAGCAAGAGATGTCCGAGGAACATCACACATATCCCACCAGGGAGAGGGGTGGTGCCAGCCTGTATTTGCCCTCAGCCTGCCCCACGCTCCCTCATGACTTTCATCCGCCCCACCTGCCTCATTGGCCCCATCCACCTCACCCCTTCCATCTACCCGTCTGCTCCATGTCACATGGGCCAGCCAGAGTGTGCAGACACACCTCTTTATGGTTCGAGAAGCCTGCTTCCGGCGTGATGACTTCCCCAGGGGTCACAGCCTCTGCTTTGGGCGAAGGCCAGTAGATGCTCGGAAGGGTCTTGACCAACCTAAAGAGACTGGCAGATAAATTGCTTGCCTTTGCTCTCCACCTACAAAAGGTCTAAGGTCTAGAGAGGCGGTGGTTCCCTGAGGTCTCCCTGAAGATAACTCAGCGAGTCATCATCTTGCTGTTTTCTTTACAATCTGTGGCCAGCTTAAAAAAAAAAAGAACAAAGAACAAAAAAACAAGACCAAACGGCATCACCTTGTATTTATTCCCCTTTCTTCCCGCAGACACTCCTGCCCCTGCCCCTACTCCTTCCCTGGGATTGCAGCCCTCACCCCACCTCCAGTGTGTTGGTCTCTGGCTCAATTTTCTGAAAGACACCACATCACCTCATGCAGAGTCCTGGCCATGCTGAGACAGAACTGAATGTTTGCCCTGTTAGGAAAAAAATGTGACACATTAAGATAGAAAAACAAACAAATCATTGTTGCTCCCCCTCCAGGTTTTGTGAATCAGTTCGGGCCTGTGCCGTTTATTTTCTTTGAGCTATTTTACAACTTTTAAGCTGTAGAAAACGTATAATAATGCAAATAATTATTGCCCATAGAAATGCAAATAAATTTGTCCATTGGAGTGCAATTGCCCTTTTGATATTGACCAATCTCGCACATCTATTTGTAGATTTATTTCAGCATTTCTGATTGCCTGTATAATGAATGTGTCTCCACTCTGCCTTGAACTGGTTATAATATCTTACATGTTCCCTCACAAGTTAAACAAAATATGTGCCGTGTGTTTGTTTTTTATTTGCATTGGAGTCCTGACTTGGAAAAACAGTCGACCTTTCCAGCCCCCACCCCCAGCCATGGCCTGGAGTCTCTCTGGAAAGGTTTGGAAGGGCTTCCCTTATGTTACTTTCAGGCAGAACGCAGCACGTTACAAACTGTCACTCATCTTCTGACTTGTTCACTAGTAAAGGGTGGCAGAAGACGCCACCCCGAGATATGCCACTTTGGCATAAGCTCATTTGAGCAAAAGGCACTTGAAAAACTGCAGGTACAAGAAAAGCGTCCTTATCTCCCCCTTTCTTCCTGAGAGCAGGACACAGACCAGGGCGAAGGTGCCATCCCTGCCCCAGGAAGAAGGAAGCGGTCTTGCCAAGGGGACTGGAGCCCAGGCCCGGAGGTTCTTGTTGAAATAACTCCTATCCAGGTATTTTGAATCCTTTCCCACAGTTCCTTTGTATTCACACCAGCATGAAACCTCTTGGTTTTGCCATTTCTGGGTCTTTATTCTCCTTATGAGGGCTCCCATCTGATGAAAAACGTATGTAAAATAAACTAGTGTGCTCTTTTCCTGCTAATTCTCAGGCCAAGGCCAGAGACCCCAAGAGGGCTGAGAGAATGATTTTCCCCCTTACACCAGACTGAGTACCTCCAGAGCAGGGTCCTGTCTGTCTTGCTTCTCTCCCACTGAATTCTCAGCCCAAGAGCCCCTTGGGCGGGAAGTGGGGTCTGTCTGCTGAGTAAGGGACCTGTGTCCACAGCACTGACCCATCTCCTTCCCGCCTCAGCCCCATTCACGCTGGGACCGGCATCAACACCAGGGGGAACGTGCTTTGCTTACACCCGTCCTTTACAAAAGCACATGCCCTTGCAAGGCTTGAGCAGCTGATAAAAAAGGACTTCTCTATGTATACACTGGCACATACTACCACCCCCTTCCCAGTGCAGCTCCAGGAGCTAAAAATAACCACGTGTGTTCTGCTTTACACAGAAAAGAGGAAATGTGCAGTTTATTTTGTAACATTTACTATTTTTGAAAACCTGAATTTATTCCACATGAATTTTTAAAATGTCTTTGGAGGTGACCTTGGAGAAAAACGCACAATGCAGATTTCACCAAGGGTCCCTCCGTTCTGCAATCCACATCTTCAGGAAACCACTATGGAGACCAGATACACTTGACCATAAGACGAATTTTCAGGAAGCCGCCCAGATGCAGATCACGGGGGGTCGTAGGAGGAACGACAGCTCCCAAAGGGCCCTGGGACCTCGGAACCCAGGTCTCTGCATAGCCTGCCCCTGTGCAAGGAGGAGTGCATGGTCCCAAACCACAGGCTGACTATGGGCGCCCGGGCCTCTGTGATCCTGAGAGATGAGTGACAGATGCCCATCATGCAGCATTGCTCTCACCGCCACTGCGCATGGTCTCCGTGGACAGATGGGAGGCATTTGTGCTAGGCCTTCATTTAGTGATGCTTGTTTGCTCCATAAGTGCGTGTGAGGAGGGTCTCAGTGGTTTCTAAGGCTCCCCCATAAGAGACGGTGGGCAGTGATGGTCATGAGCAGGTTCAATGCTGTTCCCTCTCCTTCCTTCTCACAGGGACACTGGAAGACTAAAAAAACATGTAAAAAACAAATGAAGTAAAAAGAAAGAGACACAAAAGTGCCCACAGCACAGGAAGTTGGGAGCGTGGGTGAGTAATCACAGACCACGAGCAAAGAGCACAGGGACTGCAGGAGGGTGTGTGGGTGTGGGGATGGCAGAAGAGGGTCCCTGCTGCCTCTGGGCAGCTCAGAGGGTGGGGCTGCCTGGACATCTTCTGGGGAGCTCTCCCCTGTGGTCACCACAGGGGGCCCTTCCTGGCAGGACCTCTCCTATGAGATGCACTGGGAGCTGGCCACACAGCTGGCATCGCAGACCTGAGCAAAGGTGTCTGGGGCATAGACCCAGGGTGGTGGACAGGAGGCGGGAAATGTGTAGTATTTCGTAGTAAGAACAGTGGCAACAAAATGTGTAAAATGCACATGTTTCCTATAGAAAGTCAGTAGTAATTTGGAAAATGTGATAGGGACAAACTGAGGCCTGATCTCAGTAGTAACTACCTAGGAATTAACTTACTCAGAAAGACAGTGGCTTAATGTGGAAAATGCTCAGAGTCTCAGTGAGGTTATTAAACCAGAGAGTGAAGGAGACACGCATCACCTGAAGGCAAAGACTGCATAGCAGATGGATTGATTCTCCTGGGTTTCGCAGATTTCGTATGAGTCAAAACAAAATTTTATCTCAACCTTCCAATGCGATTCAAGCTCATCTGGAGGAGAAGTGAACATGAAGAACCATGAGCATTTTAAGAGAATATCCAGAACAGAGATTATTTACCGGACCTCAAACCATAGGATGAAGCTGTGATTAGCCAGAAGATGTAGTGTGCCTGCAGGAGCATCAGCTATGTCAGTGGAAAATCCTAGATCACTCTGGAAAGACTCTGAATTTATGTAATACTTGTATGTGTTCATGTAATAATTTACTAAATGCTAATAGGATCATCATTATTAATGAAGAAAGGTTATTCAATCAATCATATGGGACCAAGAAATAAATTACATACATTAAAATTAGATCTTCTTATATCCCCTTAGAATATGATAAATTCTAGGCAGTTTTGATTTCAAAATAAAACCACAAAAGAAGACAGGACAAAACAGGACAATGTTTATCAACTCTAAGATAGAAATGTCATTTTTAAGAAAAAAATGTAAGAGAGCACACAAAAAATAGATTTGAATTGACATGGAAATTATAATTTAAGAAAGCAAAAACAAGGATGAAAAATTACGAAGGTAATTCTAAAAAATTTATAGACATACTCCCCTCGTATATAAGAATTTCTTAGAAATGATTACATATCACCTGAAAAAGGCAAAAGACATGAAAGACAAACACAAAAAAGATAATAGTAAACATGGGAAAACGTTTAGCGTCGTTACTGATCAAATCAGGTTTAGATAGGAAATCGTTACTGACTTTGAGAGGGTTGTATGCAGTGTTGGTAATGAGGCATTTCAAGTTCTTGTGGCGGTGGTGGCGGAAGACACAGCCTTTCCTCAGCCTTAATTAATGAAAGACATCGACATGGCTCCTCTTTCTGCTTCCCTTTCACTGTTCGGTCCCTTCCTATTCAGGGGATGAGCCCAGGGACAAGGGCAGGGTGAGGGGGTGTCCGGTGGGAGTATGGGCAGCATGGTGCTCACCGCTCAGAGCTGCCTTGGATGAGGCAGCGTCCACCGGGGTGGGGAGCGCAGGTAGGGGCAGCCTGGCGCTCTGCACACACCACCCTGAGGGATTGGCCTGAATACCCTTTCCATGAAAAGAAACGAGGATTTTTTGGGCCGACAGCTTATTTCATTGCTGGATCAGGGAAAGACGAGCAGGAAATATCAGACTGTGCAAGACAGGAAATACTCTCCGAGTGATGGAAACACGTAAAACACCACAGAAGCCTGTGTGCAGGGTCCCACCTGTCATCTCCAGGACAATTACAGCATCACATAAGTAAAATTAGGGACAGATTGCATGTACTAGAAATCACACATTAAACTGTTGTAAAGAAATGTACAAATAAGTTCAAAATTCCATGAGAAATGGGACATTTAAATAGACTCAAAGTTCCTCCTCTCAAAATTCTTTTTTTTTTAAGTTTATTTATTTTGAGAGAGAGAGAGAGAGCATACACGGGAGGGGGAGAGAGAGAGAGAGAGAATCCCAGGCAGGCTCCGTACTGGTAATGCAGAGCCCAATGCAGGGCTCAAGCTCACGAACCGTGAAATCATGATCTGAGCTGAAATCAAGAGTTGGACGCTCAACCGACTGAGCCACCCAGGTGCCCCTCTTTCAGAATTCTCATGAACTGCAAAGGAAATAAGTGGAGAAGACTGGTGGACACTGGTGTAATCAAGTGACGGAAAAGAACATCATCCATAAGGGGACAAATTGTCACCTGATGTGTGATGAGCACAGTCCCATGTACAGCATTCCTGCTAGAGGTGCATCTAATCATGAAGAGACATCAGACAAACCCAAATGGACAGATGCCCTGCAAAATAACTGACCTGTATTCTTCAAATGCACCGAGACCATGAGAGTCAAGACGACACTAAGAACTCCTGACCGAGAAGAAAGAGGGTAAAGAAGCCAGCACACAGCTCTACACTGCACCGTCTTCCTCCAATGGCAATGTGGGGACAAATGGCAAAACTTGGATGGAGCCGAGGATTAAGTTAACGCAGTTTAACAGAATTCGTACAAAGCATCGCGTCCATTTCCCGGTTTGATTTTGATGGTTGTGCCGCCCTGATATAGCATAGTGTCCTAGCTTGTGGAAAAATTTGGGGGTGATGGAGCCTTCCAGTCAGCAGCTTATTTTTAGAGTAGTCAGAAAAAATCCTTGCACCAACTGCACTTGCAACTTTTCATAGGTTTGAGATTCACATGAACACACGCACACATGCACGGGCACACATGCATGCACATGAGCACACGTGCATACACATGAGTACACGTGTGTACATGCATGCAAGTCACACATGAGCGCACATGTACACATGCATGAGGCACACGCATGCATGAGCACATGCACAAGCACATACATGAGTATATGCATGTACATGCACACACACATGAGCACACATGTACACGCATGCATGAGACACATGCATAAGCATGTGCATGACCACACACGTGCACACACATGCGCACACACATGCAGCCTTGAAGTAAACAGACATGCTCTTTGGCCTAGCAGTTCTGCTTCAGGAATCCATCCTGGGACAGTCACTGAAGTCCCCCCCCAAGCCATGTGCGGGATGAGGTTCAGTTCATGACAGTGAAACACTGGAGGCCAGGTGAGTACCTCACAGCGAGGAGACGCACCCTGACACAGCCTGAGGTGAGTACTGAGTCGTCACGAAGAGTCATGACACCAGTGGAGTGTGTCCATAGCGTGATGTCCCTGGAGACAAGTTTGTAGACTAGTAGAGCAGAATCATTGCAGTTCAAACAAATACGCCGAGAGATGTGAAAGCCAGGGAGGTTGAGGGCAGCAGGCAGACTCTACGAGATAGGGCATGCGCGGAGAGGGAAGGGACGGCGGAGGGGGAGGAGGGCGCTCTAGCACCTTTAGGAAGCAGGGCGACGGGCCCTCGCAGGCTTCCTTACGGCTGGGTCTTCCCTTAGGAAACAAGCCCCAGGATTAGCTCAAACTCAGAGCCTAGTGGCCTTTGGACCCTCATTAGCCCCCCAAGCTGGGCACGCTCCCAGGGCCGAGCACGAAGAGAAGTGATCCTTCCAAGGCCGTGGCTCCCGTGGCTCCCATGGCCTGTGGGCTGCAGCTGGGGCTCACAGGGAGTGTTGCGCTCCTCAGGCTGGAGCATGTGCTTCCCACCCTCCCTGTTGCTCCTTCTGCATGCAGCCACCCTCCGGGAGGACAGCACTCTCCCCCTGACTCCCACCATTACTGTCCTCAGAGTGGACCCCATCCCTCTGTGGAGGGGAGCAGCCTCCACGCAGGCCCAGGCTCTGGGAGGAAGCTCCAGGCACAGACGCCACCAGTGATCAGGCGCAGCCAGCAGCTGACACAGGGCCATGCTGACAGGTGCCGTGGACAGCTCTCTTGTCACTGGCTGTGTCCTCCCTGATTAGCGTCTGTGTCTCCAGCCTGCACGTCTCGGGCCCTGCCTGCACCAGCCTGTCATTTGCCAGGAATTGTAGACATGGAGACCATGTAATGAGAAGGTAGCTGTCAGGCTCCGTTAGTCTCCAACACCCGATTCTCCTGACAAGGGTTATAATCGAAGCCTGGTTTGCAAGGATGTGAACCTATTCTCCGGTGGCTGTGAGGCTTCTTGGAGTCTCAGTGTATGCAGCGGGGTGAAGGGGGGGGGAGGCACTGAAAGAGAAGCAGCCCCACAAGTATCTGGGCTTCCACGGCAGGGCGGTGCTGTGGGGCTGGGGTCAGGCTGTAGGAGTTCAGAACCCAGCAGTCACTCACGCGCTCCATGCCTAAGTTTCCCCATCTCTGCAATGGGTGTGAAAAGAATACTTACTACTTCATAGACCTATTAAGGAGCAACTACAACATATAGAAACTCCCAGAGCAGAGGCTGGCCTGGAAGGAACTCACTCTAAAGTGTCAGCCGACTGTAAGAGCAGCCTTTGTTCTAATGACTGAGTAGGCCCCAGGCATGTGTGGGGCCCCTATGTGGCCTCAGGCCCCTCAGTGCAGAGCAGGTGAAGGGCTCTGGGCTGGAATTTTGTCACTGCCCACAAAAAACACAGCCACCCTTTGGTCACTTTCTAAAGGATAGACAGTGAGTGGGGTCCATGGTCACCCCACTCACCCCACCCATCTGGCATGACCTGCTCTGGTGTACCAGGTGTCCCTGTAACTGGATCTCATTAGCCTGGACCCTGAGAGGCCAGGTTGCTGGACTGTGACCTGAGTTTCACAGCCAAAGGTGGACTGACGGATGCATCTAGCAGGCCAGGCCCCTCAACAGCTCTGCTTAGTGGTATTTTCTGACCCATCTGGGAGCAAGGACTGGCTGGAGCCCTGGTCCTCTCAACAAGATTGTTTCCCCTTCCTTGAACTCACAGGGCAAGCAGTGGGGTTGGAGTGTGTCCCTATGGCACACTTGAGAGGGCTCTGGGCTCCCAGGAGAGCCGGGCCAGCAGATTCTCCTCCTGACAGGGGTCTCTGGGCTCCCAGGAGAGAGCCTGCATGGGAGATTCTCCTCCTGACATGTCTCACTGAATGGACACCTGCACTTCGAGTGGTGGAGTGAGGACCCAGAGCTGTGCACTTCCTGGTCAGATAAGGCCCACTCGCTGGCCAGGGGGCCTCTGCCCACCCTCTGCAGTTCTCTCAGGCAGACCCCAGCACAGAGATGCAGGTAAGGCTGGAAGTAGAGGGAAAGTCGTAGCCGCAATGCCTATGTGGGAATATAGGAAAACCTAATCACTGGTAAGCTCAGCATTTGTCGTGTGTCAGGAAGGGAAAAGTAAAACTACAGGTGACCCTTGAGTAACACGGTTTTGAACTGCATGGGTTTTTTTTTTTTTTCAATAAATACAGTACAGTACTTTAAATGCATTTCCTCTTCCTTATGATTTCTTAGTAACATTTCTTCTCTAGCTTACTTTACTGTAAGAACAGAGTATATAATGTATGTAACATACAAAATGTGTTAATCAACTGTTTATGTTATCAGTAAAGCTTCTGGTCGATTGTAAGGTATTAGTAGTTAAGTTTCTGAGGAGTCAGAAGGTACACATGGATTTCCAACTGTGTGGAGGATTGATGCCCCTACCCCTGTGTTGTTCCAGGTCAACTGTATACTGTAGTACCCACACACAGCGAACCCAACACCTGAAATGGAAAGACTGACAGTACCGAGTATCAACAAGGGCGTGTAGCCGCTGAGCTTCTGCAGGCCTGCGGCTGGATGCTTGTAAGTGAATGCGATCTTTTTATTTTTGGGTCTGAGTGCGAAGTATACATGTGTTTTCAGTTTATAAAGCTTTTATGTATGTAAGCTACATTTCAGTAAAAATGTGTATTTATTTTATTAAAAAATTTTTAATATTTATTTTTGAGAGAGAGAGACACACACACACACAGACAGTATGAGCAGGAGATGGACAGAGAGAGAGGGACACATAGAATCCGAAGCTGGCTCCAGGCTCTGAGCTGTCAGCATAGAGCCCGATGCAGGGCTTGAACTCATGAACCATGAGATTATGACCTGAGCTGAAGTCAGACGCTTAACTGACTGAGCCTTCCAGGGTCCCCCAAAATGTGTATTTAGAAGAGAAAAAAATGAAAACCTGTTGGCAGCGGGGTCTGTAGTCCTCTGTAGTCCTGGCCTGGGTGAGGCCCCTTCGTGGCCTTGGAAAGCCCCTTTTGTGCTTTGGGACTCGGTTTTCACAATTGCAAAGCGGAGGAGGCCACATCGACCCTGCTGTTTTCTGTTATCCCCAATTACCACAGTGCCTCTGAAGTGGGACCCACCAATGCACACTGTCCCAGGGCCCCGTTGAGAGCAAAGCCACTCCGGACAACAGTCCATGTTGTAGGGCGGCAGGGCAGCAAACGTCAGGGCCCCCCAGGCTCCAGCACGTGGTGGGGCAGCAGGGCAGCAAACGTCAGGGGCCTCCAGGCTCCAGCACGTGGTGGGGCAGCGGGGCAGCAAACGTCAGGGGCCTCCAGGCTCCAGTGTGCAGGTATTAATACAAAAGCCGGTTTTGCACAAACGCCTGGAAATAGGCCTGGTGCCCCCTGCACCTGCTTACACCGGAATGTTTCCTTCACTGCTGGCCCGGCACAAGTCTCTTGTCAGTATTGTCTGTTCCTTTGGTGTTCGGCATTTTGTGCAGGGGGAGAGGGATACCTGTGGGAGCCGCTCCTCTTGCCAGGGCTCCCTCCGCGGGCCTGGGCGGCCTGTTCTGCATGGACACAGCAGCATTTCCCACCCGGTGTCCATTTGCATCTGGCCAGCAAGTAGCATCAAAGCCAGAGCCCCTGTCCACAGGCCTCTTCACCATGGCCTTGACCTCAGGGCCCCATGGCCTTCAGCAGCCTGGCTCACTCACCCATGACTCATGGAGTCCAGAGACTCCCACTTCCTTTGGATTGTCTAGAGTCAGCCCATCTGTCAGGTTGATCTCATTTTCCACTTGGAGGGAGTGGTAGGGGAGAGGGGCCTGCAGGTGAGCTGTCCGCTGCTGAGAGGGTGGTGGGCACACAGGTCTGGGCCGAGGCCATGACCTGTACACAGGAGCACCAGGGATATCTGTGCCTACGGTTCCCATTTCCTGTCAGAGCCCTCCCAGTAGCTGAGAAGGAGCCTCTGACCTTTGCCGAAATGCCCATTGGTTCAGGAAATCTTTTACTAATATACAAACGCCCAGAAAACACGTATCAGTCTGTGCTACCGACTGAAATTCTGTTATCTCGTTTACTTTCAAAACATCCCCACGCCCGAGCAGCCCAGGGCTTGCAGGTGGCAATAACGCCCTCTCCCGGAAGAGCAGATGCAGCTCCCTGGGGGAGGTGGGCTGCTAGGCCTCACGGTGGCCCCAGTGCTGGCCACAGTCCCCAGCATCCAGCACCACTAATCTGCTCCTTTCTCCAGTTTCCTTGTTCATTCATTCTTCCATCTGTTCCCTCAAGCAGCTTTACTGCACTGTGATTCACATGGAACCCAAGGCGCCAACTCGGGGGGTGCTCCTGTGTCTTCGTGCACTCGTAATGCGTGCAGCCACTGACCTCGGTCAGTTCTGGAACATTTCCATAACCACAGAGAGGCACCCCACAGTGGCTGTACCGCCACAGGTGGCCAGGAGTAGCGGGAGCCACCTCCGGCCTGGCTCCCGGTGCCATGGGCCCCGTCCGGCCCTTGCCAGTGCCCCAGCTCAGCCGCGGCTCTACTGTGCCGCCTGGCCCTGCCCGGCTCCCGGTACAGAATGCCTGCTTAGGGGCAGCAGTGTGGGCCTGGGGCCTCCTTAAAGTGGTCCAGACCTGGGCAAAACATGCACATAAAATAGGAATCACGTAGACAGGCCTCATCTTAACTACTGGAGTGGCGCCTGCCCCAGGTTCTCCAAGGTCATGGCACACTTTGCCTCAAAACCTCCCGTGGTGGGCGTGGATGCTGGACACAGCATGGGGCCCCAGGGACCCTACCTCCAGTTAAAATGGTTGCTAAGGCCTCTGTGACTCACAACCAGGCCCTCAAGGATTGAGACCCCAGGCAAGTGAAGGGGCAGTTATTCCCACCCTTGTCCACTCAACAGCCTGTGTGACCTGTTTGCCACCAGGAGAGCATGGGCGCCTGGTGGCAGCCACCACCTCAGTGCTGGGGGCCTGCAGTGAAGCTGCACACCCGGCATGACTGAAGTCCCTGAGTCCGCGTGATGGGAGCCGATAGGGGTTTTGCTGTTGCAGATTTGACTGACAGGGTCCGTGGGCACCCGTTTCAGCCACAGTGTCTGTATCTGGCAGACATCTTGGGCTGTGCTTGCCACCCTGTAGTTTCTCTGCCCCTGGGAGCTGACGCTGTCAGGCCCTGGGTACCGCTGCTCTCGCCTTCCCAGAGTCATGCCCTGAACAGACATGTTCTGACATGTCTGGACATGTTCTAGACATGGCCAGACATGGCCTAGGCAGCTGGCTCTGGATTCGGGGGTGCCGCCGGCCCTGCTCATTCATCCAGGAGCTGTGGCTCAAGAGAGTGAAGCATGCAGAGAGCGTTGCCGGCCCGGCAGCAGCCCAGCCCTCAGGCAGCAGCAGCCTCGTGTAGGGTGGGCAGAGCAAGCACTACGGGTCATTATGAGGCACCAGCAGGCTTAGCTGCCCGCGGCGGGCATGGGCCCACCCTCCTTATCCCCCCAGTGCATTGAGCCAAGGCTCCGCTCCGATGGGAAGACAGCTGATCTGGGATGGAGTTCAAGCTCCCTGCTTACCCAGCTTCATCATCCCTTGACCTTCAGGTGCAGCCCCAGGGGGCCCCTCCTCCTGAGGGTCCCTGTCCTCTGCACATCTCAGGCTCTGGCTGGGGCATGTGGTCAGAGGGCGTCCCCGACAGCCCTTGCCAGGGAAGATGCCAGCCCTTGTCCACCCAGGCAAAACCTGCTGTTCCCAGCATGACTGTGGGAACAGATTCTGGACAGGGCCGAGCTCCTCCCCCCTGGTAACGTGGGGGCCCCAAGGACAGCTGGCGTCCTCCTAGGCCCCCGCCATGCCGACGCATCTGATGGCAAAGGGCACGGCAGCTGAGCACAGCACTGCCACTGTCACCCAGGGGACAGGGCCCTGTGCTCCCAGGACTGTCAAGCACATTCTGGATGCTTTACTGCTACTAATGGGGGGGTGGGAGCTCCTGGGAGAGGGAGTCAGACTATGAACATGTTACAAGTCAGGGGGGTGTAAAGTTATTGCACATAAATATTCTGGAAACAGCTGCCTAGAATATTCTTTATGTTGGAAAGTATGCTTTGAGGTCATTACTCAGGATTTTATAGGCCATTTCTTGGCTGAGCCCCAGGGATAGCTTATGGCTTTTTGAAAAGGCGACGTCACATTTTATGAATGACAGATGGCTTTTATCACACCTCTGCATTGTCGCCATGGTACTAGGGCTGTGGTGATGCCCTGTGGCCGTGGGCCTCTGAGCGGGTGCAGCGGGCACGGCCTGCAGGTCTGGCCTTGAGAAGGGGTCCCCGGACGCCACTGATGGAGGTTCATTGCCCGCTCTGTTTTCCTGCCTGCCGTGTCAGTGCAGCGAGCACAACTGCTGTGCCCCCGTACCTGGGCACAGCCCTGAGGCGGGCCAGTCTCCACAGGGATTGGCAGCTAACCCCCAACCCGAGGCCCCCACACTGAGGTCTTTGTCCTCCCTCCTCGGCCCCATGGCCATCTGCGTGGACCCACCTGGCCAACATGTTCTTTTTATCAATTCTTGTCTTTCTGTCTTCTCTGCCTGTAGCCCAGGCCTGGCATATAGGGCAGTGGCAGTGTGCTCTGCAGCCCGTGGCGCCGGGAGCTCCCACTGACTGTGGCTCAGATCTACTCCAGCCCTGTTTTCGTTGCAGCAGAAATATTTTTATTTAATGTTTCTTTGTTTTTGAGAGAGAAAGAGAGAGACAGAGAGAGACAGAGAGAGAGAGACAGAGCACGAGTGGGGGAGGGACAGAGAGCCAGGGAGACACAGAATCCAAAGCCAGATCCAGGCTCTGAGCTGTCAGCCCAGAGCCTGACACAGGCCTTGAACCCATGAACTGCAAGATCATCACCTAAGCTGAAGTCAGACACTTAACTGACTGAGCCACCCAGGTGCCCCACAGCAGAATGATTTTTAACAAACAGGTTTATTTTGCAATCTGGGATTCCAAATCTGCATTTGGCCCAAACAGGTGTGACTTATGATTTTAAAATCAGCTCTGCTCAAAAAATATTTAAAGAAAAGATGGGTGCACATTTGGGGCTCTTTAGATGACTTCGAGAGAGTATCAGAAAGAAGCCCAGGGAATGGGGACTAATCCAGGGCTGAGACTGTTGTTTTTCCAGCAGGTCACAGGGCAATGAGTCAAAAAGCAGACACAGGATGAGTCAAGGCCACAGCCCAGAAACTGCGGTGAGAGACCGGGTGACCCTGGGGACTGGCTTTAGAGGGGCAGAGGCAGGGCTCTGGGGGCAGGGGTGGGAGGGAAGGGGATGGGGCAGGTGGGGAGTGCACTGGGGACAGCAGGCAGGGGCGGGGACAGGGACGGGGGGCGGGGGGCTGTGACTCTGCAGGGTGTCAGGCGTGCCCAGGTGCTGCTCCTTCCCTGAGACTCAGAGCCAGCAGACAGGCTGGGTCAGACGAAGGTTTCCGGGGAGTTCATATGCGCCACACTCATTCTGCAAGGTGGTGGGCCTACTCACCCTCACAAAGTCTGGCGTTCCCCAGGACACTGAACTGTGGTCCATCAGCCTCAAACAAGAGCAAAGCCAAGTGTTAGGAATGAGAGAGAGCTCTTGGGCCCCACGGCTGCTCCCAAGAGGAGAAGGGTGCCCAGGTCGGAGCCGGGGCCCACTTTGCAGCATCCCAGGGGTGTCTGTGTCCCATTTGGCTGGCTGCTCCCCACTCAGGAGCCATGTGACTGGCCATGCTCTTGAGCTGCCCCAGCCAGGGTGTCCCATTGGTAGTGGGGTGGCAAGCACTCCCACCAAGCGTGTGTCCTGAGGCCCTGAAGTCCCTGGGCTGTGGCATGACCAGCAGATCCTGAGGCCCTTGGCTTTCAGCCCAGGTCCCCTACTCACTTCCTCCCACTGTGGGAGGTCGGCAGCTCAGTGGGACCATTGGACAACCCCATGGGGTCTGTGGGGCCCAGTACTGTGAAGCCTCCTTTAGAGAAGGCCAGGCTGGGCCGAATCGAGGGCTGCGTGGGGCAAGCAGAGCCATGGGGCGCCTCTCATTCTCACTGACCATTGCAGAGCTGCTGTGTGCCTCTCTGTGCCCCTCGCCTGTGCGGGGCTGCTTGGAACAGGCAAGCTCGCCTCACCTTGGTCTCAGACTTTCAGAGCTGACCAAGACAAGGGCGGTGGAAGGAGAATGGAAGGCCCCTAACTCATACTGGGGAGTCAGGGCAGGCTTCTTGGAGGAAGAAGGAACATTGAGATAGTCCTGAGGGATGAGGCAGGCTGGGGGCCAGACTGGGGGAGCTGCACCCGGGCCGGAGGGAGCAGGGACCTGATGGATGAGGCAGGGTGGGGGCCGGGCCGGAGGGAGCAGGGAGAGCCCTGTGAGGGGCACTGAGTGGGGGGTGGGGTGGGGTGTTGTCTAGAGAAGCCCCCGGGTGTGGAGGGGAATAGGGGCAGCAAGGAGCTGAGCAGGGGGCCGGGCCAAGGAGTGGCCATGAGGGAGGGCAGGGGAGACTAAGTCAGGTGGTTCCTGGGGGAGACTCTTGAGGTGGGGGTGGAAGGGGGTGATGTTCACGGGAAGAGGGGGATGGCCGCTTGGCAAGAGCTGGAAGTTGTGCCAAGACCAGGAATCTGAGATGGACGAGGCCTGCCAGGTGCCCGCTATCCCAGTTGTCTCTCTGCGGCCCTGGCCCCCCCACCCCAGCCCCCGAGCTCCCCCACCCCGGCCCCTGACCCCCCTGCCCCAGCCCCGGCCCTGGCCCTTGTCCTGCGGACTATGGCTGTTCACGAGGCTTCAGTGTCCCCTACCAGACAGCAGTGTGTTTGTCACCCTTGCACTGAAGCCATGTGACCTTGGACATAGATGAAATGTACGCTTTCCCCAAGTGTGACTCAAACGATGTAAGGTTCATGCCAAAGGCAGTTCTAAAATTGAATGGGTAATTGCTGCTTCTGCTTCCTGTAATGTGTTGTAAGATCACACCACACTCCCTCCTTCACAGAAACTACTAGAAAATCTGCACAGAGTGCAAACAGGAGCCTTTTGAGGGTACTGAGGCATGAACAGCAGCAGAAGAGAATTCTCCTTTTGGCCTCTAGACAGGCCACATGCAGGGCCACATGCAGCTGGGCAGTCCGGGAGCCAGGCTGAGGGGCAAACGGGTCTTTGCGGCCTGGAGAAGGAGACTACGCTGGAGGAGCTTGGCCCCAGCGGTTTGGGGAAGACACGAGCAGGGAGTCTGCATGCCTGCCTGCCCACCTTCCTGCCGACTGGACCGCGTGTACACAACATTCCAGAAGCAAGCAGCCAAGGACAAGACCTGAGCGGATGCTGGAGCTTCGACCTGGGGAACTGAGTTAGCGCAGCTGACGTCACCACCCACTGAACCAAATGAGACATGTCACTGGAGAAAAATAACAGAATCTAGGGTCTCCTCCAGCCACACTCACGATGTGGACTCAATTCACAATCACTCCCAACGTGCAAAAGACTAAGTAAATGGGACATATTCTCAGAGAAAGGAGCGTGAACCAAGAGAGAGCCCAGGCTGCCCCAGGTGTTAGGACAGCAGACAAGACTTGTACTTTGTGCTCTGTGACGCTCGGTGGCTGGCCACAGAGACATTTGGCGTTGAGTCCTCCTGATAACTGACACTGTAGAACTTGCACAGGGACCTTCTTTGTCCCTGAGTCAGAAATCTATTTCATTTCGAAATAATGTAGGTACTCCAGCTCTTTCGGCTAGTGTTAGTGGTAGGTTCTCCAATCTCTGTATTTTTATTTTATATGTGTCTTTATTGTTTTTAATGCTTATTTATTTGAGGGGGGCAGGCAGAGAGAGAGAGAGAGGGAGAGGGAGAATCCCAAGCAGGCTCCGCACTGAGTATGGAGCCTAACACGGGGCTCGATCCCACAACCCTGGGATCATGACCTGAGCTGAAATCAAGAGTCGGACTCTTAACCGACTGAGGCACCTGAGTGCCCCTTATTTGTGTCTTTATATTTAACGTGGTTATGGGGCAGGCAGAACATAGTTGAGTCTTGCTTTCTTATTCAATCTGACAAATTATGCCTTTCGATGGGTTTGTAGTGCATTGTCATCTAATGCTACTGTTGGTTAGAGTCAGCCTTAAATCTATGATCTTGCTATTTTTTTATTGTCCATCACGTTTTCGTTTCCCTTTTCCTCTTAATCTGCCTTCTTTTGAATAACTTGAGCATTTTTTATGATTCCATTTAATCATGTCTTTGCTGGTTCCCTATAACAGTGTGTGTGTGTGTGTGTGTGTGCGCGCGCGTGCGCATGTGTGCATATGTGTACACGCGCTCACAGGCATGCTTTGGGGTTTGCAATGCACAGCTTTAACTTATCACTGCCCATCTTCACAGAGCCTGACGCGGGGTTCGAACCCACGAACCGTGAGATCATGACCTGAGCCGCAGTCAGATGCTTAACCGACTGAGCCACCCAGGCGCTGCTGAAGGACTCTCGTTAACATCTCAGTGTTGATATGCCGGTGATGACAAATTATTGTAGGTTCTGTAGGTCTGAGAAAGTTATATTTTACCTTATTTACACCATTTGTTGCTGGGCATAGAATCATGAATTAATACTTTCCTCTGTCAGGGCTTTAAGGGCCTTGTTCCACTATCCGCCATTGCCCCCTTTTCCAATAAGGAATCTGCCCTTGGCTTTCCCTCGTTTCTTCTGTGGGTGGCATGTATCTTTATCTGATCTTAAGGCTATCTTGTTATAATCCTCTATAAGCAATTTAATTATGATGTGCCTTCCTCAGACCTCTTAGACCCAGGGTTCATTAAGCATCTTGGACATACAGGTTTATGGTTTTTAAAGAATCAAATATGGAAGATTTTCAGTGATTATTTCTTCAAATATTTTGTCCTGTTGTCTTCTTTTCTTTCTCTTTCTGGGACTCTGATGACTTGTATTTTAGGCCATTTGAAATCATCCCTCAGTTAACTTTCTGCTCACATTCTTCACTCTGTTTTCTCTTCATATTTCATTTTGGATGGTTTCTATTCAGTGTATTCAAGTGCATCATCTTTTCTTTCTCAGTGCCTGATCTGCTCTTAATCCCACCTGGTGAATTCTCATCACAGACATCATAGGACTTGTCCCTGGAAGTCTGATTCAGGTCTTTTTCATTTCTTTCCTGTCTCTGCTGAGCATGATCGGGGTTGTACAACCTCACTATTTTCTGGAGCACAGAATGCAGTGACAGTAATGACATTTCATCTTTGTCCACGAGTTACTTCATCTGTGCCATTTGTGTGCCAGTTTCAACCGATGCCTTTTCCCCTCATCACGTGATGTGTTTCCCTGCTTTCTTACATGCCAGGCGATTTTCCTTTGGCTGCTAGACATTGCGTATTTTTCTTTGTTGGCTCTGGGACAGTTTTGTCTCCTGAAACTATTCTTGAGCTGTATTCCTGGGATAGTGGTGTGTGACTTTGAAACAAGACACATTTATGTTTGATGTGAAGCATTGCGAGATGGGATCAGCGTGGACTCAGTCTCTGAGGCTGATCGTGCTCATCTCCTGAGGTAATGCCATTCTGAATACTCTGCACGGTCTCTTCTGCGTTCCGAGGCTTTCTTGAGCCACATGTTTCCTGCTTGGGACACAAAATGATTCTTCGTTCTGCGTGAGCTCCAAGGGTTATTCCCTCTCATTCTCATTTGGTATTTCATTCTGTGCCCTGGTACTAACCCTTGGGTAGTTCCCTTACATTTGCACACAGTTCATAATTCAGCTGAAGACTCAAGGGGACCCATGGAGAATCTGCAAAAGCTGTCTCCCTCCTGCCACCGTTCTTTCCTCTCTGGTGGTCCCCCAGGTGAGCATGAGTCACCTTACCCTTCCAGGACTCCCAGGGCCATCCCTTCACACAAGGAGACCAGCAGCTGCTCCCCCCTGTGCTGAAGCCTGAAATCTCTCTCTACAGGTGGCAGTGCCAATATGGGGCTCACCTTGTCAGCTGCATATATCAGAGGTTACTGTCCTGTGCTGCCTGAGGTCCACCGTCTAAACACAACTGTTCTGTATCTCTCCCCTTCTGCCACAAGTCTTAGTTTTACAGGCAGAAAGGTGAATTTATTCCTTGGTAACTTTGTCTTGGCTGAAAGCAGAAGTTTTACAGATTTTAAAGCAGTTGTCATAAGTATCTTCAATGAAGACAGATAAGTATGCTTGTAAAAAACGAGAAAGTAAGAAGTGTTGGCAGAAAAATCTGAACAATTGAAAACATTTAGAATTCAACAATACAGTATCAGAAATAGCAAATTCACTACATGGACTCGACAGCTATGTAGAGATGACAGGGTAAATAATGAACTTGAATAGAGCAGCAGAAATGGTCTAATGTGACAAACAGAGGGGAAAAGGGTGGGAAAATAACAGAGTCTCAGGCACTGTTAAGATCGAACGCTAATATGCATGCAGTTGGCTTCAAAGGAGGAAAGGAGAGGGAGGGTGGTAGACAGATCTGAAGGATAGTGGCCGGATGCATCCAGGTGTTGGAAGACAGAGATCTGCAAATATAGCTGGTGCCAAGCAGAGTAAGGACACTCTAACAGACACGTCAGAATCACACAGGTGGTTAGCAATGCCCGAAAGCAAATATTGAAAGCAAAGAGGAAAAGCGACATTTTACGTTAGAGGGAAATAATGATTTGATCAACAGCCAACCTCTTTTTAGACTCTATGGGGATCAGAAGAGAATAAGAAATGAGAATTGAGGTGCAGGAAACAAACAAAAAGACCTTATAATCTAGAACCCTATATCTTCTATTTTCCCTGTGTAGTCCCATATGTCCCCCTATATCTCCTATGTCCCCTGTGTCACCCGTATCCCTCTCTGTCCCCCTATATCTCCTACATCCCCCTATGTGCCCTTATATCTCCTATGTCCCCCTACATTCCCTGTGTCCCCCTATGTCCTCTCATATCCCCTTTGTCTCCCTATATCTCCTATGTCCCTTATGTCCCCTTATATCCTTTGTGTCCCTATGTTTCCCTGTATCCTTTATATTCCTCTGTATCTCCCTTATATCCAGCAAAAATATCCTTAAAGAGTGACTATTGAAACGGAACATTTTCAGGTTTTAAAAAGCTTAGAGAAATTATCACCAAAAACAAAACAAAACAAAACCACTCAAAACCCTACAGTTAAAGGAAGTTCTTCAGGAAATTATACCAGAAAAAGGAAACTTAGATCCTCAGAATAGAATAAGTAGCCTCAGAAATGATAAACATATAGGTGAATGTAAAAGGCTACTCATTTTATTTTGCTTGTTCCTCCTAACTTATAAAGGAAAACCTACCATATCATTAGGGGTGTGGAGGGAAGAATGGGTAAAGCACAGGATCCTTAGGGCACTGAAACTGCTCTGTGTGGTGCTATAACCATGAATATGCATGGTACCTTTGTCCAAACTCACAGAATATACAACACTGAGAGTGAAAAAGCCAAATGTGAAGTGTGGGTGACTGATATGACACATTCATCAGTTACAGCAAATGTACCTCTCTGGTGGGGGGTGCTCATAAGAGAGGAGAGTGTGGGGGGGGGCAGGGAGCGTAGGAGAAATCTCAGTACCTTACTCTGAATTTTGCTGTAACCCGAAACTGCTCTAGAAAAATAAAGTCTTTGAATAAAACTGTAATATTTCTTCCCAGCTTTATAAGGTGTGTAGATTGTAGCATGAGGGGCGGGAGGTGTGGCCAATATGGCTGCAATATTTGTACATTTTACCTGAAGCAGTAAAATCTTAATTGTAAATGGCATATGAAAAGTTAAAGATGGATATTGTGAACTCTGGAGAAACAACTAAAAGTAGAAGCCAGTAGGACAAAAAATAAAATAATGTAATCTACTTCCATTATATTAACAGATTAAAGAGAAAAAGAACATGACATACAGAAAACACATTCGAAAAAATTCTACATCTATTCATAATAAAACAAAGTCCAGCAAAGTAAAAGTAGAATTCCTTTAAAATGATATAGGCATCTACAAAAAATCTACAGCTAACATCAATAGCGAAAGGTTAAATGCCTTCCCTGTGAATCGGGACCAAGGCAAAGATGTCCATTCTCATTTCTCCTATTCAACATCATGCTGCAATTCTTAGCTAGTGTGAAATAGAAATAGAAAAATGAATAAAAGCCGAACAGATTGGAAAGGACGAAATAAAGCTTTTTTCATAGACAACACGATATCTATATAAAAAGTACAAAAAAGAAAGCAACTACAAAGGCTACTAGAACTCATAAATGAGCGTAACGAGGTCATAGGATACAAAGTCAACATATAGAAATCATTTGTATTTCTATACACTACCAATAGATGATTGGAAATTGACATCTCTAAATCATAACGTACTTAGGAATAAATCATATATATACAGAATCTGTATGCTGAAAACCACGAAAACTGATGGAAAATATAAAAGAAGCTAAGCGGGTCTTCGTCCGTCTGGGCTGCTATAACAAAATGCCACAGATTGGGTGGCTTAGAAAGCACAGCATGTACTTCCCACAGTTCTGGAGGCTGAAGTCCAAGATCGAGATGCCAACATGGTCATGTTCTGATGAAGGCGTCTTCTTAGTTCATGGCTAGCACCTTCTCTGCATCCTCCCATGGTGGAGGGGACCAGAGATATCTCTGGAGCCTCTTCTGAAAAGGCACCGATCCCATTCACGAGGACTCCAACCCTCATGATCTAATCACCTCCCAAAGGTGTTTGGGCCTATTGTTAATTTCTTGAGGAGCCTCCATACTGTTTTTTGGAGTGGCTGCACCAGTTTGCATTTCCACCAACAGTGCATGAGGGTTCCCTTCTCTACATTCTCACCGACACCTGCTATCTTGAGGTTTTTTTTTAAAAATAATAACCATTCTAACGTATGTGAGGTGATATTATGGTTTTGATTTGCATTTCCCTGATGATTAGTGATACTGAGCATCTTTTCATATATATGTTGGATATCTGTGTGTCTTCTTTTCAGAAATGTCTCTTTGTATCCTTTATTTTTAATCGAGTTGTTTATTTCTTGCTATTGAGTTGTACAAATTCCTCAGATTTTCAACATTAACCTCTTACCAGATGTACAGTTTGCAGATATTCTCTCCGTATCTGTAGGCTGTGTCTGTACTTGTTGATGGTTTCCTGTCCTGTGCAGTGGGCTTTCAGTTTGACTGAATTCCAATTGTCTATGTTTGCTTTTGTTTCCTGTAATTTTGGGGTCATATCCAGGAAGCATTGTACAGGCCAATCTCAAGAAGATTTTCCTCTATAGTTTCTTATAATAATTTTATGGTTCCAGGTCTTAAATATATATATTTAATCCATTTTGCATTGATTTTTACATGGAGAGTAAGTTAAGGATCCAATTTCATTCCTTGGTGTGCGGACAACCAGTTTTCCAAACACCGTTTGTTGAAGAGAGTTTCCCAATTGTGTGTTCCTGGCATCTTTGTCAAAGGCCAATTTCCCATAAATGTGGGGAGTTATTTCTGAGCCCTCTGTTCTGTTCCATTGGTCCAAATATCTGTTTTTATGCCAGTACCGTGGTGTTTTGATTCCTATAGCTCTCTAG
Source organism: Cryptoprocta ferox (assembly GCA_028646485.1). Classification (NCBI taxonomy): domain Eukaryota; kingdom Metazoa; phylum Chordata; class Mammalia; order Carnivora; family Eupleridae; genus Cryptoprocta; species Cryptoprocta ferox. The sequence goes on from CM053564.1 coordinate 37,703,763, forward strand.
TACGTTTGAAATCAGGTAGTTACCTGTGCTGGAAACTTCTGTACTGTCATCTTGGTTCATATTTATTTTAGGTGATAGTGGGCCAGGGTGCTAGGTTAGAAGGCAGAGGTTGTCAGGATGGATACAAAAACACAACCCAAATATATGGTGTCTATGAAAGTTGCACTTTAAAGATAATGACACAGGTAGTTTGAGATAAAATCAAAACCAAAATCATAAAAATTGGGGAGAAGTAAAGTGCCTCTTTATACCTCTTTGTGCATATATCACAAATGCTTCTGTATCCAGAATCATATATGAAGAAACATCTCTTTTTTAAGTTTGTTTATTCATTTGAGAGGGACAGAGAGAGAGAGAGAGAGAGAGTGAGAGAGTGAGCGAGCGAGAGCAAGAGAGAGCACACACAAGTTGACGGGAGGGGCTGAGAAGGAGAGAGAGAATCCCAAGCAGGCTCGGCGCTGTCAACACAGAGACCATTGCAGGGCTTGAACTCAGGAAGCATGAGATCATGACCTGAGGCAGAATCAAGAGTCAGACACCACTGACTGAGCCACCCAGGCACCCCAGGAAAAATCTTGAAAAAACTTGCAAACACTACAGGTGAGGGGACAGCTGGATACCCCCATGCAAAAGAATGAAGTTGATCCCTTATCTCACGCCATAAAATATTAACTCAAAATATATCAAAGCCCTATGTGTAAGAGCAAAATTATAAAATTTGTAGAAGAAAACATAGGACTAACCCTCCATGACCTTGGATTTGGCAGTGATTTCTTTTTTTTTTTTTCTATTTCGTTGAGTTTTTATTTACTTAATTTTTAAATTATTTTTAAAAATTTAAATCCAAGTTAGTTAACATATAGCATAATAATTTCAGGAATAGAATCTTACATATAACACCCAGTGCTCATCCCAACAAGTGTCCTCCTTAGTGCCCTTCACCCCTTTAGCCCTTCTTCTGACCCAGCACCCTGCCAGCAACCCCCAGTTCTCTGTATTTAAGAGTCTCTTGTGGTTTGTCTCCCTCTCTGGTTTCATATTGCTTTTGCTTCCCTTTCCCCTAGGTTCATCTGTTTTGTTTCTTAAATTCCACATATGAGCCAAATCATATGATATTTGTGTTTCTCTGACTTGTTTCACTTAGCATAATACACTCTAATTCCGTCCATGTTGTTGCAAATGGCAAGATTTCATTGTTTTTGATCACCAAGTAATACTCCATTGTATATACACACCACATCTTCTTTATCCATTCACTAGTAGCGCAATTGCTAGTCATAGGTAGTTCTATTTTTAATTTTTTTGAGGAACCTCCACACTGTTTTCCAGAGTGGCTGCACCAGTTTGCATTCCCACCAGCAGTGCCAAAGAGGTCGTCCTCTTTCTCCGCATCCTCACCAACATCTGTTGTTGCCTGAGTTGTTGATTTTAGCCGTTCTGACAGGTGTGAGGTGGTATCTCATTGTGGTTTTGATGTGTATTTCCCTGATGATGAGTGATATTGAGCATTTTTTCATGTGTCTGTTAGTCATCTGAATGTTATCTTTGGAAAAGTGTCTATTCATGTCTTCTGCCCATTTCTTCACTGGATTATTTGTTTTTTGGGTGTTGAGTTTGATAAGATTTTGGATACTAACCCTTTATCTGATATGTCATTTGCAAATACCTTCTCCATTCATGGTTGCCTTTTAGTTTTACTGATCCTTCAGTGTGCAGCTTTTTTTTTTAATGTTTTATTTATTTTTGAGAGAGAGAGAGAGAGAGAGAGAGAGAGAGACAGCGTAAGCAGGGGAGGGTCAGAGAGAGAGGGAGACACAGAATCTGAAGACAGGCTCCAGGCTCTGAGCTGTCTGCACAGAGCCCAAGGTGGGGCTCGAACCCAGAACCATGAGATCATGACCTGAGCCGAAGACGGACGCTCAACCGACTGAGCCACCCAGGCGCCCAAGAAGCTTTTAATCTTGATGAGGTCTCAATAGTTCGTGTTTGCTTTTGTTTCCCAGGATTTGGCAGTGATTTCTTAGGTATGATACCAGAGCTCCAGGAACATAAGAAAAACAGAAAAATTTTCTCCCATAAAATGGGAAACTCTAGTGCATAAAGGAGAATATTAAGAAAGAAAAGGATAATTCACAAGCCACAACCCAGAATGGCAGAAAATATTTGTAAATCATACATCTGCCGAGCCCTCTGTGGCCTGGGGACTGTCCTGTCACCCTTCCTGCTCCCCTCGGCATCTGAGGAGGGGGCCCTGGTCATCTTCAGCTTTGTTAAGGAGGGAGTGTGGGATCTAATTCAAAAACAGTGATTGAGCTCAGAGTCATTTCCATTATCACCCTCAAAGGTCGATTGCCTCGGTGTGCCTCCTGAGGAACACACAGTATTTGCAAATCTCTGAGAACTGTGAAACTGTCTTCACTTTTCTGAAAAGTGTGTCTTATTTACAGTAGTGACCCTTTTTGAGCTGGTGTTCGATGGTACACCCCCCCCCCTCCCCCTGCTCTGGTTTATTTTTCTGTCTGGCTGGTCCCTGCATCTGCCCCATGCTGTGTGTCTGGACCAACCACTCTGATTCCTGGTGGTGTTTACTTTCGTTGGAGATTTGGAGATGAGCTCAGACGCTCAGCCTGTGATTGAATATGATGGCTTTACTTTTCCTTATCACCAGTCCCCACCTCTCGCCCCCTCTTTTCTTCTGTCTTGTCTTGGAGTTACAGAGATTTCTCTTTGAAGAGAAGGTTCTGGAGAAATCAGACAGATACAGAAAGAATGCAGCCCATCCCTGCCTTATGCTGATGGCTAGGAGGATGGAAATGTGGCGGTGAGTGGTTTTCCTCAGTAGAATATTGAAATCCTCTCAGTAATAGATCATTTTGCAGCGTCCTGTGTTTCCTCGTTCTCCTAATCATCTGAATAATGTTAAGGAGAGAAATTCTTTGTCTCATAAAAATGCCGAGAGAGAAGCCCATTTTAAAAGACATTGTTAAGGTAACCCCGGGGCTCACGATGAACAGGACCCAGCGCAGAGCCCCAGACACCCCCTGAGGTCTTCCCACCAGGGGCACGGCCTTGGAGGGAGGGGCAGCACCCAGCACACAGGAAGCAGCCAGCCCAAGGCAGGCAACTGCCTGGGGTCACAGGGAGAGAGAGCAAAAGCCGGTCACCTGCCATGTGGCCTTGGGAGCGTGGGGTGCTCCAGCACTTCCAGGGGGCAGGTGGGAGGGAGCTGGTTGGTTATGGCGAGAGGCTGCACCACACCTGGAAAGGCCGGGGTTGTTCAGTGGGGGACTGAGTGTGGCTTGTTCTTCCAATCATGTGCAAAATGTATAATTTATTCCACAGAAAGTTGATTTTAATGAGAGGCTAGATCATAGGAGAGAGTCATTATTTAGATAATATGCATGTGTCAGGTTAATTTTAAATCAACTTTTAGGTCAAGCTATCTTAATTATTCCATTAAATGTTTTTGACTAGCAATTCCAATAATTATATTAGCATAACACTTGGTAATGTGATTGCCTTTTGGATTCTGTTCGTTGTGATGCCAGAGTGAGCTCCTGGGCACTCTCCCTGTGTGTATGTTAAGTGTGTGTATGGGTGTGTGCACAGAGGTGCTCCCCGTGTATATGTTAAGTGCGTGCGTGCAGATGCTCCCCGTGCGTATGTTAAGTGCGTGTATGCAGGTGCATTCAGGGTACTTTTCCTGATTATTGATGAATGCATTTTCAAGGCGCTATTGATATCAGGGAGCCATGACTTTATTTTTTAAAGTTTTTAAATAAAAATTTAATTTTTGAACATTTTTAGATTTAGAGACAGTTCTGACAATAATTTCTCATATACTTCACATCCAGGCTCCTCTATTATTAATATCTTACTTTAGTATGGCCCGTTTGTCACGATTAATTAATATTGGTTTACTATTATTATAAAGTAACACTTTGTATTCAGATTTCCTTGTCTTTTTCCCCAACATACTCGATCTGTCCCCAGAATCCCATCCAAAACACCACCTTCCAGCTAGTCATCACATCTCCTTAGAAGTCTCTTAGCTGTGACAGATTCTCAGACTTTTCCCATTCTTTGGTGCTCTTCCCAGTTTTAAAGAGGAAGGTCCCTCAGTCCAGATTTGTCTGATGTTCTTCTCAGGATTACGCTGGGGTGAGATTTGGGGACGCAGACCACAGAAGGGAGGCAGCACCCTCACTGCACCCTGTCGGGGTCCACGCCATCAACATGACTCGTCATTCTGGACATGACCTTGGTCACTGGACTGAGGTTGTGACTGTCAGGTTTCTCCGCTGTGAAGTTGTCCAGCTCCGTCTCTTACACCAAACTCCTTGGAGAGCAGTCATTGTGCTGCTTTCTGAGACATGTGGAGTTACAGTCGTTTGCCCCCGGTGTCAGGCTGGGAAGGCTGTGCATACAGGCAGGTGACATGAGCTGAGGCCTTTTAAACGAACAATTCAAGGATATTCAGCCTATTCACACTGCAGTGCAGCCGTCCCCACCGTCCATCTCCAGAACATGCCATCTCCCCACACTGAGACTCTGTCCCCATTACACATGGACCCCCACCTGCTCCCCCATACACAGCCCCACCATCTACTCTGTGTCCGTGAGTCTGACGACTCTGAGACCTAGTGTGAGTGGGTCCCAGTGTGTGTCCTCCTGTGTCTGTGAGTCTGACTACCCCGGGACCTCGTGGGAGTGGGTCCCAGTGCATGTCCTTCCATGTTTGTGAGTCTGATGACTCCAGAACCTCATGTGAATGGGTCCTAGTGTGTGTCCTCCTGTGGCTGTGAATCTGACAACTCTGGGACCTCTTGTGAATGGCTCCTAGTGTGTGTCCATCTGTGGCTGTGAGTCTGATGACTCTGGGACCTCGTGGGAGTGGGTCCTAGTGTGTGTCCTTCTGTGTCTGTGAATCTGATGACCCCGGGACCTTGTGGGAATGGGTCCTAGTGTGTGTCCTTCTCTGCGTGGCTTCTTTCAGCACAGTGTCAAGTTTCACCCATGTGGTAGCACATCACGAGATGTCCTCATTTTTAAAGCCTCAGTACTATCCCATTGTGTGCCAATATTGCTTATCCCTTCATCCATCACCGAGGGGTTGGGTTGCTCCCAGCTCTCAGCTCTGTGAACGGTGTTGCTGTGAATGTGGCTGTACAAATATCTCTTCAGGACCCTATTGCCAGTGCTTCTGGGGATAGACCAGAAGTGGGACTGCTGGGTCACATGATAATCTATTGTGAAGTTTTTGGGGAAAAAATCCTACTGTTTTCCATGGCAGCTGCACCATTTTACACTTCCACCAACAGTGCACAAGGGCCCCCATTTCTCCATGCCCTTGCCAGCACTGGTTGTTTTCTGTGTTTCTGATAGTGACCATCCAGTGGGTACGAGGTAACGAGGAGCTTGATTCCCTTCTGTCCTTCCTTCTTCCTTTTCCTTCCTTCCACTTCCTTCCACTTCCTTCCTTCCTCTTCTTTCCTTCCTCTTCTTTTTCTTTCTTTCTTTCTTTCTTTCTTTCTTTCTTTCTTTCTGTGACATTCTTTCAACTTTAAACATAGTCTATGCTCTGTGCAGAACCCTAGAATGTAAAGTTATGAACATCGATACTAAAATACTTAGAGGAATGAAGCGTGTTTTGGCATCCATCTTCCTGATCTTAGAAACCAGAGAACTGGCCTGAAACATTGCTTGTGCTCATTGGGCTTTGAAGCAAACATGTGTCCATGACGACTGGTTGCGCATCACTGTTGCAGTTCACGATGGTGGACGGCTCAACAGGTTTGCATCAGGCATTTCTACCTTCAACTGAAGCGTAATTATCGATGCATATCAAGAAATGTCCACAGCATCAGAAAACCCAGAGTTTGAGTAGAGACAGAAGTTATGAGCAAACTAGACATTTCAACAGATTTTCAAAAGGAAAAGATGTGTTCAGGATACGTTCATGCAGAAAAATGATGGAAAGACCCCACACAAAATATGCTTGTTTCAAGAAGAGATGCCCAGTGAGGCATGCCATCTGGCCCATTGTGAAGAGGTGAGAGCACAATCTGTTTCCCAGGCCAGGTGAGTCCAAAGAGCTACAAACCTATGGCATCGTTTGTCTTTAGATTTCCTGGATTATCCACAAATCTCCTTATACTCGTGCCCAAGTCCACACAGGCACCACTCAGCTGGTCTTGTGACTTGAAGCCTTGGTAACTTCGCATTCCAAAGATGAATTAATTGCGGTGTCTAGTCAGTTTCCTTCTCCTGGGGCCACATGTGGGACTGTCCTGCTGGGTGACCAGAGGCGTCCCCTGCTCTGGGGTTTATTGGTGGGAACCTCCTAAAGGAAATGAATTCCCCGTTTGTACAGACTAAACTCTTCAGCTCAGCACCTTCCATCTGCATTGGCCAAAGATGGGCATTCAAGATCCTCATCTGTAATGAATTGCTTGGTGTACCCATTTTGGTCTGGCTCTGTTGGGTTTTATAAGTAAAACTCTGGACTGTGCAGCCTACAGAAAATGGCATGCTCTCTCTCCCTTTCCCCGGAACGAGCCCAGGCAGGCAAGGGAGTTAAAATGCATGACTTAATTTGATTCTTTTAATGTCCTGCTGGCTAACAGAGCTCCCCTCTCTGTATTATTGCTTCAAATGCCAGATTTAATTCCAAGGCCGAGGTTGGAAGTGAAAGGTGTTTGCAGTAAATAGCTCATTGAGAAGCATCTCCAACCTCTGTGTGGAGAGGGGCTTTCTGTGGGAGGTGATTTCAATTAACTAGGGACCAGGATTACGCTGTGGGTCCACAACCCATAACTCAGACATCCCTTCTGTCGTCTGCATTGACTTTGGGATTTTGCCCAGCACCTGGGGATGTGTGCCTGCATACTCCCTCCCTGTGACACCTGCCCCAAGGCTACCCTCTGTGGCAGGTGTTACGTGTCCCACCTGAGAGAGGAGGATGAGCTGCTGGACCCCTTCCAGGACCCAGAAGGCAGGCACCAAGGAAGGAGGGGAAGGAAGGGAGAGTGCCCTGGACCTTCCTACCTGAGTGACAGCGGAGGAGGCTCTGAGTGGGTGGGCTGCCCTGTGATGCTGTCCCGGAGGGGAGAGGGTGCCTGGGAGGGACGGAGGGGTGCATGGACACCCGGACCTGCTGAGGAGCTGGGGAGAACACGGGTGGGGCAGACATTACACCTGCATGAGACAGGATGCCCCTTCCCTGGGCCTGGGACTCGCTCCCCCTTCTAAAACAGAGAAGGTGCTGGGCCCAGGGTGAAACTCCCCAGAATGGAATTCCTGCCTGGGGAGGTGGAATTTGCCTCCAAAAGGAAAACTGCGTGGCTCTGGGAGCAGATGCTCCCCGTGAGGCCCCCAGGTCTGCCCTCTGACTCCCCGCCCTCCCCCCTTCCCCGGGCACACAGATGTGGGGGCCGGTGTCTCTACATTCACGGATGAGGGGCCTAATGGGGTCTGGAGCAGAAATCCTCCTGCCAACAGCTCCTTCACAGGGAGATGCATATGCACAAACACAGCATCAGGTACACACACATGTGCACACGCACAGACACACGCACACAGGCACACATGCAGACACATAAACACTGGGGCCTCTCTCCAGCTTGGGGCCCACAGTCTCCTAGTCTGACCTTTACAGTGGAAGGAAACAGAAAAACCACCAACGTCTGGCATCCATGGCATTTAGCTGATTGTGAAAACTGCACACTCACCACCGGAAGAAAGAGTTTCTCATGTTTATCCTCCGGATAACAGTGGATTGAAATCAATCCAATCCCACACTGAATTTGTTCTGGAGAATTTCACGTCTCCCCAGACATGGGGCCCTGCCCAGGGCGGACATCGGGCCGGGAGCCCTTTTGTCCTTCTCCAAGGATGTTTTTGGATCTGACTGCCCTTTTCTCCTGTGGGGTCTCCCTCCAGCAAGAAGAGAGGAATCGCTGGGTGTGGGAAAAGAAATCGGGCCCTGACTTCCCAACATACACAGAATGAGCCACGCAGGGATCCCTGACTTAAATTCAGGGGTGTTCTTAAATCTTTGGAAAGTGTCGGTGAATTATTTGTGACCTTGGAGTAGGCATTTCTTAAATACACGATAAAGAGCTCTCATGATAAAATAAACTTTAGAATACATTTAAAAACCTGTCAGTGAAAATCACCTTAAGGAAAGTGAGGGGGATGCTAAAAGTGAGACGCTCACACCAGGAGGAGCGGACGCACAGTGGCGGCTGTGCTTGCTTCAGCCCGGGACCCACCACGTACCCCTCTCTTCCCAGCAGTCTGGGCATTGGGCAGAGAGGGCATTGCAGGCTCCGATGCGGGAAGCTCCCGGGGCCCAGAGAGACCCTGGGATCCGCCTCCTCTCGGCTCCCCCCATGTCCTCGACTCCCCTTGCCAGGACCCGGTCCAGCGAGAGACAAGCAGGTGGGTGAGTCAGGCTGTGGGTCTGAGTTGTGGGTGCCTGTGTTCCCAGCCGCGGGGGCGGGTGGGGGCAGGAGGAAGTGGCTCTGAGTCAGAGGGCCTAGGAGGCTCATTTCCCAAGACACTGACCTCCCTGTGGCCCCAACAGTAGGCCAGAAAGAGAAAGGTGTGGGCTGTGGCTTCTGACTGTCCCCTGAGCAAGTAGTCACAGACACACGCCCTCAGGCAGAGGCAGCAGCCATCCCTGCTCACTCCTGGCCAATGGCACCCTCTGCTGGATGGGATCCCCAGAAGGAGGTGAGAGCTGGGCCGTGAGAGAGTGGGGCTGCAGGACTCGGCCTCTGAGAGGCAACAGAGTCTGCTGTGGGCCCGCACACGGGGCCTGGGATAGACCCCCAGGCGTGTGGAGATTCTGCATCAGCCAAAGGAAAGTTCTCGAGTGGACAGAGGACTCCTGCCCCCTGCCCCGAGGGTTGTGCAGGGCTGCCAGGATCTGCCCCTGGTCCTGCCACACCCTCCAGGGCTCAGGTCTGCAGAGCCGGTGCTCGGCCACCATCTGACGAAACAGCAAAACAAAAGCACTTTCTTGGTGGCAGGGGCCGAGGGGACGGGGGTACACGAACTCTGCAGCCTACCCTGTGTGCTGACAGGTGTTCTTTGTGTGTTTGAGGGACATAAATATCTTTTATGTCCTAAGACGTCAAGTGCCAGCCAATCCCCCCAAGGCTTTTGTAAGAAGAGCCTGAGTCCCCAGTCCAGGCTGGTGCGGAGAGCCCAGCGGTGCCCAGGGATGGGACTGGTCTCTCCGCAAGTCACCTCTCTGCCGCCCTGGGGCTCTGAGGATCTGCTGACAGGGTGGTGTTGTTGGTGTGGTCAGCGGGCCTTCTCCTCGGCATCCTGCCTTACTTGCCTGAAAGGAGCAGCAGGCAGGACCTGGGCAGACCGAAGGTCCCAACGCTTTCCCTGGTGTCCACAGCTCTGCAGGGCTCACGGAGAGAAGCACCTGATGCGCTGACTCGCCAGGTCCGGGGACTGCTGCAGCCAGGAGGAGCCGGACCGTCCTCCCCCACTGGGCATGAGCCCGGAGGCCGGGGCGCGTGGCGGAGGGCACAGCCTGTGGAACAGGCACCAGAGAAGCCGCGAGCCACTGTCTCAGCTCAGGGTCGGGGGACATAGCCCTGCCCCCTCCCACCCTGTCCTGCTGCACATCCAGCACCAGGCAGGGGAGGCCCCTGCTTGGGCCCACAGCTGACCCCACTCGGGCTTCAGAAGCTGAGAGCTACTGGCGTCTTTATTGGGTCTGAAGTGGAGACACCTGAATCCTATCCTGGGACAATCTACAAAGCAAACGAGAAAGAAGAACGAGCCAATCAGAGAGGCAGGGAACAGCCGCTCATCAACTGTGTATCAGATGTGGTGTAAGCCCCAGGCCGGCGGGGGGGGAGGGGGGCAGGCACCTCACTTGGGATTTAATCTGTTCCCCCTCCTCACCCACCTGGCACGGCTCACCACTTTGCCCTTCCTTCTTCACGGGCAGGTGGCCCAGGTACCGAGGGAAACAAACACCTCAGCAGAAAGCAAGGGCAGAAGCACAGCTTCCTGGAATTGGATGTAAAATTTCAGGCTCTAAGCTGGATAAAATCAGCGAGAAGGATGTGGGAGGAAACACGGTAAGTGAGAGCCAGGGGAGGCCCCCGTGCTGTCGGCACCACAGCTCTCCTGGTGGGCTGGCCTTCCTACACACACACACATACACACACATACACACACGCTGCCCAGACTGGACAGAAGGGGACAGACCCCTGTGTCTTGGGGTGCTGAACGCAGCCAGCTGAGAATGCTGCACGGGCCTCTCTGGAGGGGCTGCTCCAGGACCAGAGCTGGGACACTGGCCACACTGCAAGAGTACCCCTCAGGTAGGTTCAGACACGGGCTTGCTGTCTCCCCTCTGCTCTGTGGGCTGGCAAGGATGACTGGGGCTCCACCCCTCCGTCTGGGAAGACCACCCCCCCCCTGGGGGCCACTTTCCTTGTAATGGTCACCCACAGGGGCCTGTTGGGAGGGAGCCATTGTTTCCACGCCACCTGTCATCAGTCTTTGCCTTTCACGGGCTGTGGGACGGCGGGAGGGGGAGCCTCTCGTGTGTGGGCCCAGGTCCCCCTGAGCAGCAGTGTCTGGTGACGGCTGTGTTCCCACTTTGAGCAAAGTGCTTGGCCTTCCAGGACCTGGTGAGGCCTTCTTACCAGTCACAAGGGGGGTCCGCGGCCTTGGGCAGGAGCAGGACTCTGGAGAGTTCGGGGGCTTTACCACGAACCTGCATGACCTTTGGGTCTGGTGTAGATAAATACACTGAGTGAGCAAACAGGGCAAACACATGAGCCAGCCCACCTCTCCTGGACCCCAATCTTGGAAGAGGCAGTTGACACTGAACTTGCCAGGGTCCCTAACAGACCTGTCCTCTGGGTCCCCATACGTCCCTTCTTCAGGCCCTCCAGCTCCCCTGGCTCTGGGTATGGATGGGGAAGGCTTGAGATGGAGGGTCCCAGGTGAGCACCAGCCTTGCTTCACCTGTGGGGTCTGCTGGGGGACTGCTCAGCTGGCACGGCTGGTGGGTGGCAGGTCACTGGGGTGCAGGAGAGGTGCTCACACTCGGCCTGCCCGTGGTGAGCTCGAGGGGTCCTCATGCAGAGGTCCCACGGGTCAGAGGGTGGAGCACAAGGCTCTTCTAGCGGCACTGGAAAAAGAAAGGAGGCCCTGCTGCCTAACTCCAGCTCTTCCCTCGCTGTCCCGTGGCCATGAGAGCACCGCTGTCCCAGTTGGTTTCTGACCCCTGCGTGACCCTGTTCCCCCAGCATGTGTGGTTGAAGGAGATGACCACGGTGGCCTCAGGCACCGGTGCGGGCAGCTCAGACAGGAACCCCCTGCGTGGCTGAGCCACTCGCTCCTGAGCCCGAGCCTGGGCTGCCATCTCTGCCTGCCTCTCCTGGTGCCTCTGAGGGCCGGTAACACGGCTGCTTGCCGAGCGTTAGACTCCACACCAGCAGCGGTTTTCATCAAGTCCTAGGGGGCTGGTATCAGTGCCACCTGAACAGAACGGCGCAGCTGGGGCCCCCACGGAGGGTGAGCAGCAGAGCTGGGACTCCTGGACTCTGGCCTTGACCACTCCACAGGCTTCCGCAGCCTCCCAGGAGTCTGCGGCCTCGCTCTGGGCTGGGTCCTGCTCTGTCTGAACGGAGCTGTGTGTCAGACCGTGCAGGCACCATGATTCCCACGAGTCCCCGGGGCCAGCACGGCAGTGGCCTGTGAGAGAGGCTCAGTAAGCCACTGTGAGTGACCGGCCGAGCCCAAGTAGACACATAGGGGAAGGAAGGAAGGAATGAGATACTCCCCTCTCTCCCCCAAAACCAAATCTAACACGGTACAGGAGTGGAAATGAACATCCCCCCCACGTTGTGATTCATGTTGTGGGCAGAAGCGTGGCCACCTGAGGACGACGCAGGTAGCAGTCACCACGTGCTCCCTTGGCCACCCACCGCCAGTTGGCAGTGCACCCTGTTGGAAGAAACGGGGGCAGGGCCTGGGGGACCAGGCATCTCTCTGCGGGGAGAAGGTGCCCCTGAAAACCAACTCTGATCGGCTCCATGTTACAGAACTACATAAGCATAAAGAGTAACCAGCTCAGCTCTTGAGAAAACCGGTTTCTTGGGGGGGGGGGGTCATGGCAGCAAGACTCATGGCTGCATGAGGCTGGGCACCTTAGAGGGTGTCAGCTCGGTGAGGCTCTCCCACGGGCAGCAGAGTGGGTGCATGCTGAGACCCCTCAGTCTCATCCACATGGCCCATTCGCCCCTGGGCAATGTCCAGCCACAGGCCTGGGTGACTAGGGGCAGAGAACGCTGGTGGAAACGCAAGATCGTGAGCTCTTGCAGGGAAGGAGGCAGGTGGCCAGGCAGTGCCAGGACACCCAGGTGGCCCAGACTGCCACCCTAACCCTCACCCGTGAGCTGTGCCCATGCCGTGCCTGGATCCAGATGCGCGTGATTGAGTGTGTGGGCCTGAATGGGAGGTGGATGTGGCGTGTTTCTGTGTGTGTGCGCACACGTGTGACTGTGCTGTAAGCAACCCTAGCATCGGCCTTGGTTTTACTCCAGGCTAACAGTACGTCCTCACTTCCCTGGTGCCTCATCTGTACTGGACCTCGCGGGGAGAAGGCAAAGGATGGGTGGGGGGGGGGCTGGCCGTGTGCCGAGCCGCCCAGAGATTGCGGTCAGGGCAGAAGTCACCCCGCAAAGCAGCGGCCTCCATAAGGCCGCACCTCTGCTGCGCCCCAGGGACTGTAATTACAGCCCTGTGCTTCCTGCCCTGCCTCAGCTCCCTGTGGTTCTCTCCAGACAGCACCCCACACCCACACCCGCATCCATTCCCGTCCGGCTTCAGCCGCCAGCCCCATGGTTTGTGTTCCTCTGAGCCCAGCTTGGCTCTGGTTCCCTCTTAGGGCTGCTTCTCCGTAGCCTGCATTTTCTGCTTTTCTCTTCCTAACACGCTTTGCTACATCGTCTTGCAAAATTAAGTCCAAGATGATTTCAGGCAGGTACTCCCAACCCCGAGACAGGTTTTAAAATAGCGACAGGACTAACATCCCACTTCCCGGTTGAGTGCTGTAAAGACTCTGGCAGTTGTGAATGCATTTTCTGCTTGCAAACTTGCTAACGTAAATCCCACAGGGAAAAGGAAATTGCTGATCTATTTTGGAGTGCAAGTAGTTCTTCTGATGGGTTTGCTTCCTCTAGAAGGGTCCAAATAAAGCTCTGCACAGATCCCTGCTTGTTTCCGCCCTGTTGTGAAAGCTGAATGTATGATTCTTCTCCATGGCCTTTGTTGATCAAGGCCAAATTCAAATGTCAGTTACCATGGTGGGAAGTGAGATGCAGTCAGGAAGCATGGGAGGAGGGGCCACGCCGTGGTCAGCGGTGCGTCTGGTTGGGAGGAGTTCTGGTCAGGAGGAAGTCGGGCCCTTCGGTGTTCCCATGAATATCCTCCATCTCACTTCCTGCCAGGTCCCTGGTCTGCCCTGACAGCCACGGCAGGCGACGCGCCGCTCACTGCACTGAACTGTTCACGGAAGCTGGTATTTGTCTCTTTGGCTGTGATGCCCTTTCTTGCTCAGGCTTCCTGAATCCCCTCTTCTCGTGTCTGTGGACGTCTCTGTCCTCACACATCTCTGGTTACCACCTGGTCAGTCCCAGGTAGGTTGGAGACAAAATGGAAAAGCACATGGGACCCAACACTTCCCGGCAGCCTGTCAGTATAGAACTGCCAGGGGATCCCGCAGCTCTTAGGTGGGAGAGCGCTGTGGGTGCACACAGGGTGGGCTCCATGAGAGGCCTGGGGGGGCCCAGGGCATGTGCAGTTTTTAAGATCTGTCTGTGCAGATGCTCAGCCAAGAGGCAGAGAGGAAGGCCTCCTGAGCAGCTGTTTGGAGTGTGGATGCCGAGGGACTGAGATGAAAAGTGTGGCACAGGTGGAAATGGGCCCCATGGCACCAGAGAAGGGACCGTCGTGTGTGAGCAGGCGGGCTGACATCCCTGCATAGACAGTGCCGGCAAGGCCTCCCGCATGGGTCTCAGACTCGCCTGCCCTGCTTCCCCGCTCCTGGTACCTGCCTGTTTCATCCTTGGTGACTCCAGGCCCAGCAGGACAGATTCGCCAGGTAGATCCACCTGAAATAGGTCTCATTTTCTCGGGAGAAAGGACTCCTCCCACTCAGCTCCATGGGAAGGCTTGCTTTACCAGACACCTTGTGAGTGTGTGTGCTCCCTGTGGGTGTTTCCTTCCTCAACCCACCCTGAGAAAGTGTAGCCTGGATTCCTTCCACAGGACGGATATTTATCAGTCCTTTACTAGAAGGGAGGACACTGCCTTAGGTGGTCAGTATCTCCGACAGGGGCGGGTGAGCTCCAGCCCAGGCTCCGCATCCAACGGCCAGCGAACCTGCCGCCCATCTTTGCAAAGGTGTCTCCTTCACTGATGAAAGGTGCCTCAGTTCTCTGTGGCCCTGACTCATCCTTCAAGCCCATTCCCGGGTTGCATGGAAGTGGGGACATTCTGCTCATCCTTCAAGCCCATTGCCAGGGTGCATGGATGTGGGGAGGTTCCGTTCTCCCTTCGAGCCCATTCCCGAGGTGCATGGACGTGGGGACATTCTGCTCATCCTTCGAGCCCATTGCCAGGGTGCATGGATGTGGGGAGGTTCCATTCTCCCGGGACAGCCCCGGGCTCTAGCCTCCCTGTCTGGGGCAGTCAGGAAGCATCCCACCCAGCCTCAGATTCTCCTGGTGTTTCCCTTTTCTTTCCTTAGGGTTCTTTCTGATGACACTTTAGACGATTTCTCTACTCTAGATTTTAAGCCCCTTGGGGCAGGGACCCAGTCTCTATCCCTTGGACACTAACTCTAACATCATCATCATGTTAAATGATTCCTGGGTTTAGCTGTGTGGATCCGGGAGGGCCTGACACTTCTGGCTCATACTCATATGACAACGTGAGTCAAACCCAAGGCTTGTCACTCAGTGGGCCCTGCAAGTCTGGGGGGCCAACACCGAGCCCTGGACCCCACATCGGAGGTGGGTCAGGCCTTGGTCAGTCATATCAGCTCTCAGCACTCCAGGCTCTTCGTCTGCTTGAGGTACAACAGCACCTGCTTGATGAGGCTGGTAAGAAGGCAGATGATATGACAGTGATTTATGGAAAGTGTATAAAGCGTTAGTTCGCAGTGAGTACTCAAGAAATGGCACCAAGTAAATATCATCAATTTGTGTTCTTGAACAAAGTTGGATTGCGGTCATGGCCCCCTGGTTCTGAAAGAGAATCGGTTATGGACGACTACACGGGCATTTTAGCTCATTTTCTTTGCCCTTGTGTGACGCTAAATGAGGGATCCATCTTTCGGACCCTCCACGTTGTCTCTGCCCCCGTACCCACCACTCAGGCTCTCTGCAGCCTCGGGGCAGTTCAGGGATGAGAGGACAGTCTCCCCCGGACGCAGAGGAAAGAGTCGGACCCCCAGGCCGAGCCCTGAAAGCTGTGGACAGGGCAGCCTCAGGTTGAGGGCACCGAAGGCAGCTCCAGCTGTGGGTGTGGGGTGGTTGCCAGGGTGGAGCAGGTGGGAGGACACACCTGCCCTCAGGGCTGTGGGTTTGTGCCCCTTCCGGGAGGCACAGTCTGGGAGAAGAGCGGGCTCCCGGGCACCACTGTGGGCTCTCAACAGGTTCTCTCAGACTCCTCAAGAGTGAGCTTCCATTGCAGTGTCAGCAGCTCAGACATGCCGTCTTGGGGAGTTGGTCTCTACTGGGCTACCTCATTGGCTTAAGGGCCCTCTGTCCCCAGCAGGCTCCCGGTGACCTGGCCCCTGGGTCTGTGCTAGGTGTGTGTGCACACTTGCCTGTTCCTAAGCCGTGAATGAGTGTGAGCGGTGAAGGCAGGTGTGTGATCTCACTCTTCAGGCCTGGTGATCTCCCAGGGTGGGGTGTCCCCGGATGCCTCACTGGCCCCTGGCTGTACCCCAGAGCCCAGAACAAACCCAGCAGTGTCTCCATCAACACTTCTGACGGGTGAACGGTGTTGTCAGCGTTTGCGTTCCCACCAGAAGCCCTTTGATCCCCTACTTCCTGTAAATCTCCAAGTCAGTCCTTTTCTGCTGTTTCTGATCATATTTAGCTTCAGGATGGGCCCTTGGCAATTTGGAAACTTCTGGGTGCCAGGGGCTGTATGTCTGATTGCTGCTGGTGTGAGTAGTAATGAGAAATGTGGCCAGACGTAGGGGCTGAGCATCACGGTGCCGTCAGCTGCCCAGCTCTGCCTTGTGGCCCGGGCCATGCAGTTCTCCGGGCGTGCTGCCTGACACACCCGCCTCCCGGGGGGCCAAGGAGGGCAGACAGGAGAGGGACTGTCTCTGTCCTCTCTTACAGAGAAGATGCCTTTTCCGAATCTCTTCCACTCATGGCTGTCCTTCCACCTCTGGGTGCACAGTGCACTCGCCCTGGACCATCAGCATCTGAGGTGAGCTCACTTGGGGGCCAGGACCCAGCACTGCCCACCACAGACCACTAGTTCTGGCCGAGCTGAGAGGCTGGAGGGCGCCTGAGGAGAAGTCCCCGGAGAGCAACAGCCCCGTGGGCGACGCAGCCCCAGCTCGGCCTCCGCTCCTGCTCCCGGCTGGGCGTGGGCCGCTACGTCGCCGCACAGAGAGCAGCGGCACACGGTGTCTACCCGGAGGGGCCCCGGACTGGGCAAGGCGGAGGTCCCACCTCCCCGGAGTCCTGCCACCCAGAGGGCTGTACGGCTCCACCCATCTGTTCGCCAGCTCACATGGCGTCTGCACCATAGCAGAGCTCAGGGGGGAGGGCTCTCCTCTAAAGCAGACGCTGGGCCCCATCAGGGTGGCAAGGGCGAGGGCTCCTCGTCACTAGCGGTGTTCGAGCTGAGACATCGGGGGCTCGTGCAGGGGTAACGGCGAATGTGGGCCAGATCCTGACGCCACCGCTTGTTAGCTGAGGGTCAGTGGGAAAATCATGTGACCTTCCTCATCCCCACTTCCCTCCTCTGTAAAACGGGGTCACCCTGTAGGTGCCTCCCTACAGGGAGGCCTTTGTTAGGGACTCAGGATAGTCCCAGGTCGTGGTGAGCTCCCCGTCCACACTGGAAAGCAACTGCCCTGTTTTCATTGCTACAAAATTGTTCTCAGCACTGCGGAGGCACTCGCCCTCAGGCTCTGACATCAGGCTTACAGTGTCTGGCATGACCCACCCACCCCCACCCCCGGGCTTTGTGTCTCCCCTGCCCCACCTGGTCTCCTTCTCCAGCCATGCAGTTCTCCTTGTTGCTCTTCAACTTAATTTGCAATTCCCACCTCAGGGCCTTTGCATGTGCTGTGCCTCTAGTGGGTGCTCCTTCCCCAGATCTGCACTGGGCTGGTTCCTTACCATCAATCAAGTGACCCCTCATCACACAGCCTGACCCCAGCCATGCCCCTCCAGCACCCCACCCCAGCAGCTTTATAGTCTGCCTTGCATTTATTATCTTACGTTCTAGGGTTCATTTAAGTTTCCCCACCAGAACGTGAGCTGCAGGAAGGCCATCGCTGATTATCTTTGGCATAATGCAGGGTGGGTACTTGGTACCTGTGTGCTGGGTACACTG
Organism: Cryptoprocta ferox; assembly: GCA_028646485.1. NCBI lineage: Eukaryota > Metazoa > Chordata > Mammalia > Carnivora > Eupleridae > Cryptoprocta > Cryptoprocta ferox. Next base: position 37,721,400 of record CM053564.1, read on the forward strand.
AGTGAACTCAGTGAGTGAATAAATCATTATTATTTGAAGAACTTGACTATGTTTATGTTTAGGCACAGCCCCCCCCCCCCCCCCGGCTCCGTCCTCACAGGCTCAGGGGCAGTTCTCTGCTCAGGAACAGGTACCTTTCAGAGTCTCAGCGGAGACCTAGGTAGCTCTTCAGTGGACTCCAATTTTAAGTAAACCAGTGAGTGTGCCCTTTAAAGGTAACCCGAAAGCAGTTCTGTTCTAACGGGCATTTGTGTCTACAAATTACAGAATTCAGCTGTAACTCTGCACAGCTGCTCTCAGAACTTAGTGCTTAAAAATGGCTTATCCACACATGTCCTTTGCTGGGCGAAAATAGCCTCTCGAAGTCACATGGTCAAACTGTGTCGATGGGCAAGGGACCTTGGTGTGTGTTCAGGACAGAGGGAATCTGCATGTGCTCAGAGCCCCTTCCCTGAGCAGGTCTAGCTGGAATCAAGTGACAGGAGTGTGTTGTCGGCCCCAGGAGCACTCCTGCACAAATCCGGGGTGCTGCTCGAGCCATCTGTGGAAGTCAGGGACCCACAGACGGGACTGTAACAGATACAAAGAGGTAAATGATAAAATAAGTTTAAATTTAATCCCTGCTTGAGGCACTTGGGTGGCTCAGTTGATTAAGCGTCGGACTCTTGGTTTGGGCTCAGGTCATGATTTCCCTGTTCGTGGGTTCAAGCCCTGCATCAGGCCCCTGCTTGGGATTCTCTCTCCCTCTCTCTGCCCCTACCCCATCGTGCACTCTCTCTCTCACAACAATAAATAAATAAACACGAAAAACAAATTAAAAACTCTGCTCCCAAACGGTCCCTATTGGAGCAATTAATACTTAGATACCTAAATTTTACAACTTCTAGAATGTTAACATTCCCAGGCGGGTTGTTGCTGCCATCGGCACTGCTTAGTAGCTGCCATACGTTTGCTCTTGAGTGTAGCGACCACAGGCACCTGCCTCTGCTGTGGTCCTCACACGAAGCCCCAAGAGGGAAGCTCTGGCCGCCGTGGGGCCCGTGGTGTCCTCCAGAGGTGGAGATCCAACCGCACACATGTTCTTGGCAACCACAGGTTTGCACTTTGGTCGCACTTCTGTTTCTTCCCCCTCCTCTGGGGGTGGAGTTTGTCTCCTCCAGAGACAAATCAGTTTTAGTTCCTGCCTCCTCAGGGGGTTGGGTAAGGAGCGGCCGACCCAGACCGTCTCTCCTGCCATAGTGTTCGTCCCCTAGTGCAGTGTCACGGGCACACAAAGACAGTGGCTCAAAGAAGCACAGAATTGTTTTCTTGAAGTTCTAGAGACCCAGGCGAGCTTCACAGGGTAACATCAAGGCGCACGCAGGGCTGGTCCCTCTGGAGGCCCCAGGAGAGAGCGTCCTGCCACTTCTGGCAGCTCGAGGCTGCACCCTGTCCCTTCCTCCATAATCAGTACCATGTTCTGCCTCTGCTGTCACATCACCTGTCCTCTGTCTCAATCTTCTTGCCCCCCTTACGAGGACCCTCCCAGATAATCCAGATGCTTATGTTTATCATACCCACAGATGCCTCTTGCTGTAAGTTCACATTGTCACACGTTCTCATGGTTAGAGACGTGGGCACCTTCGGGGGCCCTTTTTCAGCCTACCACACCCACCTTCGGATGTGAGCCCACCCTACATGCACTTCTTCCCTGGACACGGGCTGGAGCCCAAGCCAAATGTCGCAGAGCCTGGAGTAGGGCCCTCTCCCCCATGTTCCCGAAAGAGATTGGCTCCCACTCCTCAGAAGGGCCTTCCTGAGAGTGGTTTTTAGCCAATGACCAGTCACAATGGCTGCAATCCTCCCTAACCGCAAGCAACCAGGAGGGGGAGCAAGATTGTGCTCTTTGCTCCTTCCTGACAGGGAGACTAAAACGGCCTATCCCTGTTCAGGTAAGATTCCTTGAAACTCTCCCCACTTCCTCATGTCCCTCCCCCCACTGCTCATCATCCCCGAACTTGTCATTTTGTCAAAGATGTATAAAAACACTCTGAGATGTTTAATTTCCTTTCTACTGAGGACTCCAACTGCTACCATGGCCTACAGGTGGAGGTCACGAATGCTGGGAGAAATTCTTCATCTTTCAATGTATCCCAGGCGGCCTTGAAACTTACTTCAAGATGTGGGAGTATCGGATGCCACTATAATAATGCTGCCAGATCTTATGACTCATTTTAATCTTAGTGTTACATTTGATAAACTTAAGTATGGAATCATAAAGTAACATTTTTCTATGAAAAAAAATAATAAAGTAGCCTGCCTGCTTCACTCTAAAACTTTAGAAAGAGCGGACCTTGCAGGCTGTGACTAGGATGCTGGGACTTTGAAGTTTCACCCGCCAAACATGACAAGCCGTGATAGAGCTCTTGCCAGGCTGGTTTAGCTAGTCACTGAGGGGGACGTATCGTCAGCATTGGTGGCAGGCAGCAGGGAGATGAAGGGGAACACAGCATCCTTTATGCAAAAGCAGAATGAGATATTACACCTCGCAGATGGCTTCTGGCATTTTCTTGCTGAATCTCACGTCAGCCACCTCAGCCAATGCTTCGGAACAGCAAGACGGAACAAGAGTCTTTTGATTCGTCATAAAAAATATTGTCATAGAAAAATTTAATGTGAAAGTAGTTTTAGATTGTCCAGATCTAGGAGGAATCTCTAGGTCTTGGCTGAGCTCCTGCTCCTGCTTTTGCTCCTCTGGGTACTTAGCCTGGAAAGCTGGGGTGTAAAATCTATTTTAAATAAAATTATATATTGAAGGTGTACAATGCAATGATTTGATACACATATATAGCGAAATGATCACTACAGTCTAATCAACATATTTCCTAACATAGTTGCGTGTGTGTGTGTGTGTGTATCTCACATTGTCTTTATCCGTTGTTTACCTTGTTTCTAGGTCTTGGCTATTGTAGATAATACTGGAAGGAACACAGGTGTGCAAATATCCGTTTGTACTGCCATTGCTCCTTCACCAAAGATTAATTGACTATATTTATGGGGATCTATTTCAGGACTCTCTACTCTGTTCCAATTACCTGTTTGTCTATTCTCTCACCAACACCACACTATTTTGATCACTGTAGCTTTACAGTAAGTCTTAAAGTTCAATTTATCAATCTCCCCTCACCTCTTTGGGTTTTTAAAAAATTAATTTCTACATTTTAGAATAGTTTCAGGTTTACAGAATTATGGGCACAGAAATCCTCCGTGTAGTTCACATGCAGTTTCCCTATTATTAACATCTTAATAGTATGGTACATTTGTCAGAATTAATAAACACATATTAATACATAATTATTAACTAAATTCCTTAGTTTATTCAGATCCCCTTAGTTTTTACCACGTGGCCTTTTTCTGTTGCAGGATCCCAGCCAAGATACCCCATGGCATTTAGTCCTCATGTCTCATTAGGCTCCTCTTGGCTGTGACAGTTTCTCAGACTGTCTCTTCTTTTAATGATCTTGACAGTTTTGAAGAGTCGTGCTCAGGTATTTTGGAGCTATCTCTCAACAGATTCATATGATGTCTTTCTCACGATCAGACTGGGGTTGTGGGCTCTTGGGAAGATCGTGTGGGAAAGCACCATTCTCATCACATCACATCAAGGGTTCCTCTAATACTTACCACTCATAGTGGTGACTTTGATCACCTGGGTGGAGGTGGTGTTTGTCAGGTTTCTCCGCAAAGTCACTCCCCCTTTCTGCACTGTGCTACAATTTACCAAACTTCTATTTTATGGTTTGTGTTTTCCGTGTCTTCTTTATGGAGTCTTTGCCTAACCCCTCAGTTGAGAAGAGAGGGGAAGGAGGAGAGTCCAGGCCGTCTTCATTACCTTTTCACGTGGGTCCAGTTTTCCTGGCACCGTTTTCCCTGCGGAATTGGCTAGGCTACCTTGTCAGGAATCATTTGGTGGCATCTGTCAGCCGATTTCTGTCCCCTGCTCTGTTCTATCATCTATTATTTTAATGGTGCAGGTCTTTCACAAATACCGCAGCTTTTACAGTAAATTGTGGCACGTCTCCTGAGTTTGTCATTTTTAAAAAATTGCTTTCGTGATTCTTATACCTTTGACTTCCTTATGAATTGTAACATTATCTTGTCAATCTAGAAAAATGTTTTCTATTGGGATTTTATTGAATAAGTAAGTCATTTTGGGAGAAATGGTATTCTAATAACATACACCCTTCAATCGAAACCATGAAATATTTCTCTTTTTTGATTTCTCTCACAAATGTTTTTAGTGTAGAGGTTTTACACAGATTTTGTTAACCTTATCCATAAGCATTTGATGTTTTTGACATTCCTGTAAATGGCATTTTACGTTTTATTTTAAACTCTTCAGCATGTGTGTATAGAAATGCAGTTGATTTTTGTATATTGACTTGGTATCCTGTAATGTTGCAAAATTCAAGGTTTTTTTTTCCCCTGGTGTATTCCTTAGGGTTTTCTATTTGGTTAATCACATCACTTGCGAATAAGGCTATAGTTTCATGACTTTCTTCCTGGTATTTATACTTTTATTCCTTTTCCATGTCTCTCTGCACGGGCTAGAACCCCCAGCCCACTAGAATAGAAGAGGCAAAAGCAGAAACAGAAAGCCTTCCCTTTGTCTCCATTTTGGGGAGGAAGTTATTCAGGCTTTCCTCATCAGTTATAATGTTTGCTGTAGAAGAAAAAAGCCTATTTTAACAGGGTGAGCTGCTTCAGAGAGCAAATTCCTGCCTTTGCCTGCAGGCGGGCCCTTCCGGAGACCCCCATGAGTTCTGAATGACTTCCTGGTGGCCGGGTTGATTGCCTCATGGATGCCTACAACTGGGCCACACAAGCATCTGTCTGGTGTCTCTGTTGAGCCGCATGCAGCCAGAGGAGGAAGCATCCTTGAGCCCAGTGTCCCAGACTCTCTCGGCTCCAGTAGGGGCGCAACGAGCATCCAGCATTGGTCCCTATTTTGCTGAGTCCCCACTAAGACCAGGCAAACTCCTGCTTCATAGCTCAGTCCTAGCGAACAAGGAAACGCTTCCACGAGGCAAAGATGAGCCAGAGAGCAGGCAGGCATGCACTGAACAGGCGAGTGTTGGTCTCAGCTCCCATCCCCTCTGGGCCTGAAGCCTGCATGTGGTGGGGAAGCAGCCGGCTGGACTGACAAGGGCAGAAAACTGCTGATTATGTGGACAGAAGAGGGTCATGTGTCATTTGCAGACACAGCTGCACAGGGCAGACCAAGATGGGCCAGGCAAGATGTGCATCTGAATGCATCGCCCGTGTCTGTCCTTTGCCTCCCCCTCACTTCTCGACTCTGCCGTTGTGGTTGTTCTGCTGTACAAAGGAAGAGACTCCCAAGAGAACCCTTCCATTTGATTGAGTAAACTAGTTTATGGGTCTGCTTGAGGAAACCTGCAAGGAACCGAGAGGAGAAGGGCCATCAGGCTTTGATGTACAGAGCGCCTGGGCACAGCCTTCCAGGGACCAGATGGGGGACTTCGGGAAGCCTCAGAGCTTTTTCGTCTCAGGCCTAGGTAAAGGTCCTCTTGCTCATTTTCTGCCAGACTGGGAGGCAAATGGTCATAAAATGAAAGAGTTTTGGAAGTTACATATAGTACTCTGTCTCTTTTTTCCCTGTGGTAAGATGCATAAGAGCAAAATTACAAATACTATATCCAAGTTACAGGCTGAAGAAAGTAAACAGCAAAGATGAGCTGAGCAGGGCTCTTTTCATCCTCAGAACTGCGGGGCTGTTTTGGATAAAGGACCCCCTATTTCTCTCCTTTGTGCTAGCCAGGTGACACATGCTGACATCAGGAATGATGAATATTATGCTGATTAATAGACCTCCTTACTGGTCAAGTCTGACCAGGAGACAAACACAAGAAGGGGAACAGGGGCAAACACTGGCAAAGACAGGACACATTTCAGCAGAGTGTGGGCGGAGCTCTGGGTCCCAGCCGTGGTCCCAGCTGTGGTCCCAGCCGTGGACAGCTGCCTGGGCATCTTGCCACCTCCTCTGAACCTGGGTCTTCTCATCCACACAAAAGGAAGAAGAATGTCCTCCTTGTGGGGTGGCTTTTAGGTGAAATTATTTAATGTGTGTTGAGTTCCTTGCAGAGCTGCAGTGAAGTGTCAATGGAAGTGAAGTCTGTCCTATTCTCCACTGACTGTAGCCGGAGCCTCTTTGCCTGTTAGAAGCCACAGGCTCTTGGTGGAGTCACCACTCTGTGACAGTTCTGCTGGATTTCATTGGTTCTGGACACTGGGCTTTTCCAAACTGGTGGATTACAAGGTGCTAGAAAGGTTATTGGCTGGTGATGGTGTGGCTAGTGGCTGCTTACATGTGCAAGTTCACTTCCCAGAGAAATCTTATCTATGCTATGAACCTGTTTGGAGCCCTGGCTAGGAGCTGCCCTGAGAAACTTTCCAGTGATGGAAATGTCAGCAGACAATTACAAGTCTGGGGGCATTCCATCTGCCAGGTGTCCTGCCGGGAGAGAGTGCACAAGTCCCCTCAGGCCACGCGATGCCTCCAGGTCTGTGGGTCCAGAGAGGCAGGAGCATGTCATTGTGTGGGAGACCTGTTTACCTGGAAAGGAGGCATGGATCCCATCCGCTCCTCCTAAGGATGGGCCAGCCTGACTCCCAGTCTCTCCTGACCCTTGGCTCTTCTCCCTTCCCCCAGATGTAACTGTACCTTTATTTGGGAACTATCCCAAAGCACATTCCTGAGAGTAAAGGTGTGCCTGGTTTAGCCCCCTGATGTGTTCCCAGGGACAAGGCATCTGACACATAATGGGAATTCAGCCTATGTGTGTCTAATGGTCATTGTTGAGCTTTGGCCAGTCAGGTAGGAAGCATAATGTCTCTTGAGACGTCCATGTCCCAATCCTCAAAGCCAGTGAATGTGTTATCTTACATGGCAAAGGGGAATTAAGGGGAGTAATGAGCTGACCTTGAACTAGGGATAATATCCTGGGTATTCTGCGTTGGAAAAGGCAGGACAGCTGAGTGTCTCTTAGAGCCTCCAGAGGGAATGCAGTCCTGCCCAACGCCTTCATTTCAGGCCGGTGGACACTTGCTGGCCTCCTGATGTCCACAAGTGTAAGGTAATGAACTTCCACTGTGAGCCACTAAGCTTCCGGCAACTTGTTATGCCAGTGACAGGAAACCGATACAAACAGGTTCAGTAATGTGTGCTGTGGAGGCTGTCTCGACACTGCATTCGAGGCCGCCTCCACGCTGGGCAGCAGGTCCAGTGCCTAAGGCACACCATCTTTCAGGATGAAAATGTGAAATTTTTAATTTTTTTTTTATGGAAGAGGATGCTTGAGAAGGAAAAGTACACAGGCATCTGGAAGTCAGGCTTAGAGGTGCCAGTGGATGGCTTAACTGAGTGGGAGTGAGCTGACCCCAACCCCTCCAGGGTGGGACACCAACCGAGAGGCTTTTCAGGAGCCAGAGCCCCATTTCCTGGGTCAGGAGAGCAGACTCCTTGGGGAAAGCACAACATGGAGTGACAGGGCCCCTTCTCTTCTCACTGTTCCTTTTCCCAACGAAAATCGGGAATAGAGGTCTCCCATGAGCCACTTTCCTCTGATGTGGGTTAGCATCTGTTTGCCTGGTTCAGAGCCCGAGGGAGTCCTGGGGCCCCAGAGCTGTCCATTTAGAGACCTCAGCCTTCATTTCCCAGAAGGCTACTTGTAGGACAGACTGCAAGCTGGGGGCCAGCTGGGCACTCACAAGAGTGTGAAAACATACATAAATATGTGTTGTGCACATTCGTGCACTGACTCACACACCCTCTTTTAAGCGTCAGGGAGCTAAAGCCCACTTAGCCCTGCTGGTCAGGAACCTTATTATTGCAATCCTGGGAATTTGCATGTTTCAGGTGATACCTTGCACTGGCCTTCCTGCCCGCCACTCACTGCCCCTGGTGAGGGGACCCAACCAGGGTATGGGCACCAGGATATGGGTTGGATGGGGAAAGAGAGGAGTAAGGAAGACGGGCCTCTCGACTCTGGCTTTATCACAAGCAAATACACCAGTCCTTTCTCCTTCAGTCCTCCTCAGCTCCCTGCCTGCCCCTTCACAGCCCCTGCTGTATCTGATACAATCGGCCAGACGCTGCCTGCCTCCTGGAGGTAAAGGAAAAAGCAACGCTGCCCCCTCGTGGACAGTTGCTGCCTTGTGTGTTTGGAATGGATCCTGAAAACTGTTGTGATCACTTTGAACAGGACAGGTACCTTTCTGGAGGCTCTGGAAAAACCATTTATGGCCACCAGCTATGTTGTTTCTTTGCCAAAATCTCATAAGCAGCTCTCTCCAGCAGCTTTGAAGAAGGAAAACTCCATCTCAGCCCTTCAGCTGCCCTCCAGGGATGGAGGGAAGGACAGCGTTTAAAAAGGAAGATCCCTACGAAGCCCCTCTTGCCCAGAAGGCCCATTCAAATCCGACATGGTTGGCTTGGAGTTTCGGGACGGGCTGGTCCGTGCCTCTGCAGACGCTCTGGGAGAAGCAGCTGGAAGAGGCCTCTGCACACTGTCCTTTTCCTCCCCTCCCCTCAGCTGTGTCTCAAGATGGTTCTCAGTGGCAGAGAACTGCCAAGATTGTAACATTTGAGAGAGTGAACGAACACACGGGTCGGATGAGGGACATTTTGAGCAATGGGGGACTGGAGCCTGGACGACTGGGCAGAGTCTGGGATGCTCTGTGATGTTGTGCTTTGCCACATCTGGCTTCCTGACACTGTTGGCCCTTATCTGCCATTTTGTGCACGCCATAAACAAGGATGCCAGGCAGTATGGGTCACGTATGTGTGCGTGTCCATATGAGCCTCAGCAAGGGAACAGGAGAGCACCCTTGTACCCACCCCAGCCCCCCCCCCCACTGCCACCAAAAAGTGGTCTAGGAAATGAGAAGAATGAGGACCGCCTGTGTAGCTGACCCTGGGCTGCCCAGCTCAGCTTGGGCCTCTTCTGACCCACATGGGCATGGATGCTTCTCCAGGGCTCAGAGAGTGCCTGGGACAGGTCCTGCTGAAGGCGTGACCGACATTCTGCTCCACCTCCAGTCAGAGCTGGGCCCAGCCAGTGGGATGTGGCAGGGAGGGGGTCACGAGGCACTGCCCATTGGGTTAGCACTTACCATCTACCAACCTCTGCTTAGAGCGCTGTCCTCTGTTTCAGGGTCCCTGCATCCCTCCTCGGGGAATGTGTGACCCAATGGTAGAAATTGTTTCTAGAGCAGGAAGCAGAGAGTGGGGGAGGTCACTAGCACCACCAAGAGTTTGCAGAGAACATAGGCACAGGTTCCCTCAGGGTCCTGATCTGCGTCACACGGCCACTGTACATGTAGGGTTCCCCTCACATCGGGGGGCTTTTCACCCTTGGACCAGACACGGCTTTACTCAAGGAGCATCAGACACCCTCCTGTTGCCCTGACCTCCAAACATGTATTGTTGCTTTGTGCAAAGCAGCAGAGAGGCCTCTCCATTACATAAAGAATGGATTTGTTTTCGCTGACCTTCCAGAAATAGCCAGGGGACATACGTCACTGTCATCACCAAGGACAGGCCCTTCCTTTTTCCCAGACTGACTGCAGGTGGGCACGGCCTGGCAGCTCCAACTTGGCGTGTTCCACGAATCTAGGACACGAGTGTTCCGAAGTCCTTTCTTCGCTAATGCATGTCTGAGACAGCAGGATGCCCCTAAATTCAGCATTCTGAGCTCCATCCCCAATAGCCCCAGGGGCGAGATAGTAGCCTGTTGACTTCTGAGTGTTCTTTGGTGGCATCCTGTCCTGTGTGGGTCTTGTAGCAGCATCGTCTCTTCACGGCTCCTTTCAAGAACATCTATCTGCACTGAGCCCTGGGACCCAGGGAGGAGCTGGGAGGGTCCCTGCCTTCAGGGAGGCAGATGGACACACCTGCTAGCAGGAGGCCTGGAGTCCCATTCTACTCACAAGCCCCTCCAGAGACACCCGCCGAGGCTCATTGGGAGGTGAACCTGGAGAAAAGGGAAGAGTCCCTCCACCCTTTCCTCGAAGAAGTGGGAGCTCAGATGGGGTCCAGAAGAGGAACGTCCAGGAGCTTGAGCTCATTGAGAGGGAGTTCAAACCAGAGGACAGCGGGCTCAGGGAGAGGGCTTTCTGGGGCCTCCAAGCTACAGGAAGTGGCTGGGCCCCAGGAGGAGTGGCGTCAGGTGGGGGTGGTGAGGTGATGGTCTGGTCCTAGGCCCGTGTAAGTAGAGGCCTGTTGCAGGGATCACAGGGAGAATTCTGGGTGGGGATTGAGTTCCTCTGGTCTTGGCTGCAGCACCCCTCTGGTCTGCTCCCTGGAGGTTGAAGGTCTCCAAAGCCTGTGTGTCTATGTGTAGGACCAGCTGGGGCTGAGCAGACCCAGGCCCTACAGCTTCTGTGGGGCCAGTCCTTGTACATCTTTCTGTGGAAATGCCCCTTCCATCACCAAGAAGAGACACAGAGACAGCATTCCTCTGAGTCAGAAAAGCCTTTCATTGCAGGACTGTCTTCATGCCTAAACGGCTGTGAGAATTACACCCCACCATCAAGCCCTCTTTATTTAAAAAGCCCCATACCATAATTAAGGTTAGAAAAAGTGGCACAAAACTATGCGGAAGCTAGTCTGCTGGAACACGAGCAACAATCCTGGAAGAAAGACAAACTCCCCAAAGTTCTGAAACGGCAGCAAAGTACCCCCTCTGTGCTCCGAGGAGTGTGTGATGGGCAGTGGGGCTGCGTGGGGCTGATCCCAGGTGAGAGCAGTCACTGTGGCCACGTTCCAGGATCGGCCAAGGAGAAGGGCTTCCACCTGCCCCAGACGGGGCCAGGGGCTCAGGAAGCAGGTTGGCACCAGCCATGGGAGTGAGACTTCTGACCCCAGAGAGAAGGAAAGCCACACATGAGACTCGGAAGCCCACAGAATGGGGCATTTTCCCAAAGCTAATTGAGGCTTTTTTTACTCTAGTGGTGAATGTGGTGATGGCAGAGGTGACTCCAAGCTGACTTGGCAGGTGCTGTATAAACCTGCCCCGGAGAGGGTGGAGGGAGGTAGTGGAGGGATGTTGGCAGTCAGAAGAGGGAAACGGCCACCAGCATCTTGGCCGGGGGCTGCCCTGGCCTGTCTCTGCCCTCTCCTATCACCCTTTCATCCCTCCCTTCTGTCCCTCCTGTCTGCCTGATCACTCAACAGGACCAGAATCCCTTGGACCCTGCCACGGGGCTTGGCCTTAGCATTTTCTGGGAGGTGGGAGACGCTTGTGACTTGGATTACCCACTGGTTAAGCAGGAGCAACAGTGTCAGACTCCAGATGACTATGGAATGTACTATGATCTGGTCAAATTGCATTGCAAGGGTTACTTAACAGAAATGGTGTAATCCCAGGGGCTGGGATTATTTAGTCTCCCAGAAAAATAATTCAAAGGAAAACGAAACCAACAACCCCTTAAAAAGTAACTTCACTTGTGACATTACCCTCCTCATGGCCAGTGGACATAGAGGGCACCCACCTGCCTACCTTGCCCTCCTGTGCCTGTGCGGGGCAGCGCCCTGAGTGGCTTGGTCAGACACTCACTCTGAACAAGGATATCTGCACAGAAGATATCAGAGCTGTATCTTTCCAAATTCCACTTTATGCTTTATTCTCGATATGAAAATGATCTGTAACAGAGATGCTCAGACTGTTGCCCTGCTTGCCATGTCCACATGCCCAGGCCGTTCCCAATGGGGCAGCCGGACCCAGAACTTCCTCCCTGAGGACAGTCCATGACATCGCACCCCGAAGTGTCTGCTCCTTAACCCCGGCCTTGCCCCGGTGTTCTCCTACCAGGACACAGGTGCCCTCTGTCCCTCAGGCCGTAAAGCTTGGATGACATTCTGCCCCTGCTGGGCACACCTCCCAGCAGCACCCATGAGGGAGAGCCTCTGCTGGGTTTGGCATCCGTGGCAGTCTCTGCAAAGGAGGCTGAGTCTCTTCCAGGGCTGGAGAAGCTTGGCTTTGAAGAGACTTGCCATGGAGACCTTGGAGTTGCTCTCCTCCTTTGTCTGGGACTCCAGAAACATTTCTCCTTGCCAGAAGAAGGAACCTAGATTGATTCCGACCCCATATATTAGATTCTGCACCTATGTGGATGAGAACAGACTATTTGTTGGACTCCATTCTTGCGTGACATTTGTATTATGCTGTCATTTTAAAAATGAGAGAAGGAGGTCAGAAAATAAGAAGATGAAAGATGGGTGGGGTATGGCTGCCCAGTCTGAGTGCCCCTAGCATCAAGGAGCCCAGGAACAGAGCTGTCCGCCCACCACTGACAACAGGAGCTCCACTTCTCTGAGATAACGTGGCAAACGGTATTTTCTGAGGTGCCACTCACTGCCTGGCCTCTGCTTGTGGGGACCTGGAGACACGTCCCATGGGATGAAGGCACACAGCATGAGAGAGAGAAGCTAGTTCTGAAAGCCTCAGTCTCCGCCCTGTGCCTTCACAGTGAGAGAATGAACATTCACTCAGGATTGTCCCACTGGGAAGAAACATCCCCACGGAGAGCCCCTTCCACTTTTGCACAGGGCACACGCTGTCTCTTGTCTCTCTGTGTCTCAAGGGTGTCCGAGCCCCTGGAGAATCTCTCAGGACTGCATTGTGGGATCCCCTTGCTAAACTCAGTGTCCTCAGGTAGTGCCGCCTGCCCTTCCACGCACGACCGGCTGCCTCTGATGCTTGAGCCTTGCATGCTGACCACATCCAGGAAGTTTGAGAACGTTGCTAAGACCAGCTTGGGGAAGGGAGCAGCACCACCATGCCATTTGGCCTGGGCCCTGTGCCCCCCTCCCCCGCCTCATCATCTGCATATTCTGTGGGATGTTGGTGTTGGGGGTGTCCTGGCTCAGGGTGACACACTCCAGGACATGAGACAGCAGGGGCTGGCTGAGGCTGGGGCCCGACCATGAGTCTTGGCAGTGCAGAACCTTGCCCAAGGGGCTGCATGAACCCATCCGTCTTCTCCCCATGGGGACAGGAGTCATTTATTGCTGCACCCCGTCTGCCCTCAGTGAGTAGTGAGCCCAAGATCAAGATGCCCACAGATCAGGTGTCTGTGAGAACATGTTTCTTGGGTCACAGCACCTCTTTGCCATGTCCTCACTTGGTGGAGGGGTGAGCTTTGTGGGGTCCCACTCCCATCCACGGAGGCTCCATCCTCCTGACCTAACCACCTCCCACAGGCCCCACCTCCTAACACCATCACCTTGGCTGTTGGGATTCTAACACGAGTTTGGGGGGCCCACGACCATTCAGACCACAGAGGTGTTGCATCTCCAGCCTCATTCCCAGCTGTCTCACCAAGGAAGCGGTCTCCACCTTCCACAGACACTGCCTCTGGAAGTCCCAGAGGAGCCTGTCCTCTGTTCCCTGCAGTCATGTCACCAAAGCCCCAACCTTCCTCAGTAGCTTGACCTGTTGGGGTCAAGCTGCTGCACTGGCACATAATTCAGGTACAGTGTAGGCCACGTGTTCATGTGGGCACGCAGGGCTGTGAAGGTACAGTACGACCAGGCACACTGGTGCCCATGCCTGTCTGATGGAGCCAGTGTGTGCCATTTGCCCTGGGCCTTTCTGGTTGTGGGGCTCCTGCTCAGACTTGAGCTCTGGTCCCCACAGCAGGAAAGGCTAATGTGACAGAGAGACTGGACATGTGAACATTTGCACCCCTGGGATCGGGTAATGTGCTCCTTCTGTCTCATCCCCTCTGCTTCTCACTGTGCCATTTACATTTACGTAATGAGCCTTGTGATTCCAGCGTACTAGTTTGGTCAGTGAGCCTGTGTGGTGCATGACCTCTGGGGTACTTGTCCGGCAATGTCCCTGGAGGAGATGAAGCAGTGTCTTCACCACCTCCCAGGAGCTGCAGCTCCTCCCAGTGCCCCAGAGGTGGAAGGAGACATCCTGCCTGTCTTCGACGGGATGTGCAGTTATGGAGGCAACTGGCATCACCAAACAAACCCTGTGTTCTTCTCCTTCTGTGAGTCAGGCACAGATCTGGGCTGGCCCAGAAACAACTGTCAGGAGATTAAATGTCACCTGGTGTGTAGGGCTATAGCCTCTGTAAGATCAAACATTTTGACTAATAAGAATTAGGCACAGCCAGTTGCTCACATATGTGCGTGTGATCATGTGACATGTGGCTGGATAACCCAGACATCCTGAGGCCCTAAGTAGCCACACCACATCCAGAAAGTTGCAGTGATGGCACGGCTTTGCATGCAGGTGCAGTCCTCACGCACGGCCTTGTGATTGCTTGCTCTCTTCTGTGCTGTGCTCTAAAACGTGAGGCTGCAAGATGGCTGGAACATAGACCATGGAAGGTAGGAGGTGGTTGCTCTTGCAGGAGAGGCATGCTGGCAGCAGTGACATGAGCAAGAGTTGGGGAACTGTGAGCAGCAGATCCAAGAAACAAAAAAGCCAGTAGATGGGGCAGGTGGTGTCAGGGCTGCTTCCTTGGGAACCTCATTGCTTTACTGTTCAATGAGCCTTGGCTTGGCCTTGCAGACATGTGTGCCAAAGCCCCAGTGGGACCGGAGATTGCCCACGCGTCTCTACCATGTGCTCATCAGCCTTAGCCCAAGCTTGTGTCCTTCTCATCTTCCGAGGATCAAGGGTATCAGTGGTCCTTGCAAATTACATCCTAGGTCCTCACAGTTTGCAAAGGGATGACACTGGGGACCTGGCTTCCTGATGCAGTACTTTCTGACCTCAAGATGTCTCCTCATTTGCAACCAGGTGCATTTTGTAAATAGGGCCCATGTTTGCTAATTCAGCCGCATCGAAGTTAATAACATCAAATAAGGTTCTTTCATATTACATTAGTTGACATCAAATCCAATTAGATGGCTCTGAAAATCTGAGTTGACAGAGAAAGTTGCCCATACCAGTGATTTTTCCAGAAAATGAGCCCTGACTCATGGAGCAGCAAGTCAAAGATTCAGCTTGTAGTTCAGACCCTCCTGTACGCCCCCCTGCCATGGCTTGTGTCAGGTCTCCTGCTGCTGCCAAGTGGGGATCAACCCCAGGGCTGGCCTCCTGTCCATGACATTGTACACGGACTCAGCACAAGCAGATGGGCTGCTGGCACAGAGGCTGGAACAGGGAACTAACAGCATCTGGTCCCAGATGTAATTTCTAAGGGGATCCAGTAGGCGGAGCAGAGCCACCAGGTATGTGGTGCTGATGTAGAGAGATATCCATGTTTTGGAAAACCCCCCGGAGACCCCCCCCCCCCCAAATCCCACCTCCTCCTTTCACCAGCAGACACTGAGGAATTCCACTACCAGGTGAGTGAGGGGCATCAGCCCAGGGAGGTGGAGGACAGCAAATTGCTCCCCACTGTGGGCCTATCCATAGAAGCATCAAGACATCTTTTGTTGCAACCACGATTTCAGAAAAAACACTTGAAAAATCCACTCTCAGCATTTATTTCCAAGGTTCTAAGACACATCTGAGGAAGGAAAGACCAACAACAATGCAAAGAGAGCCTCTCAGCCCACCCCTCCTCACCAGCCCTGAGGTCCAGGGGTCCAGGGGTCCAGAGGGAAGGACTCATGGGGTTGGGGAAGACAGTCTCCTCAGCATTTCCCCCACAGAGGTGTCACTTTTTTGACTTATCCCCCTGTAGCCTATAGACATCCAACAGAGTATGTGGGCTTTCTGGAAACTTCAAGGCCCTGGAGGATGGTGGGGATACTCCAGGCCTGTGTTTTTGAGGAAAGATGCCCCATGGTTAAGACCCTTGGCCCAAGCGCTCTGGGAATGGGCTGGTTGTAGGTGTATTCAGAGGTCATGGGTGATGCTCAGGGCTCTGTGGTCAGTGGTGGGCCTGGGGTCAGTGGGCCCCCTGCAATGCCCCTCCTGCACAGAGTGGGGCTTTTCTGTCTCTGTAACCCCAGTGACTGGATGGGGCCTGTGCCACAGTAGGTGCTAAGGAAATGTTAAAAATAGAATATTAGTGCTAGTCCAGCCTAGTCCACTGCTCCCCCCCTCCAGCTGCTCTGGTATCCCCCCTGAGGCCTGCTTGGCACCATGCATCTGGAGCACCAGTGCCTGGGCAGAAGCGGTGCCCGCCAGTGGTCAACAATAATTCCTTGAATGCCTGTTGTGTTGAGGAACTGGTCTTGATCCCAGTGTGAAGGCTGAGGAGACAGTTACTGGGGTGGGGTGGGGGGTCAGAATGAGCAAGGGAAGGGATTGGGTTCAGTGGCTGGAATCCCACAAGACTCTGACACTTGGAGGCACCCAGAGATGGTGTTTGTGGGTAAGGTGTGCACCTTCCCTCCCAGCCCATTTTATCCCTCGCTGGCCTATCTCTCAGAAGCCTTCATGGGAGGGCCCCCCCCCATGAAGTGTAGTAACCTGTGATGTGTCTGATGACCAAAGTGTCACCTGGAGCACATGCATGGGCAAGGGGTCCCCCGTCAGGATTCTGACCCTAAACCACGAGATGCATGCGCAAACTTGGAACACCCTCTCCAGGATCGCATCCTCAGTCAGGACTGAGAGAAGGAGCCCCCTGGCATGGAAACGGGTGCTTGGTCCTGGTGCCCTCAGAACAGGGCCTTTCCCATGTGCGAGGGAGACACTTGGTGGGCCGTTGTCTATCACTTCCCTGCTGTCCAGTCCTTGCCTCTCCCCACAGGGGCCCTTGCAGGAAAAGCTCCTTGGGGTTCACCCCTTTTAATTTCCCTCTTTCTTCCCTCATTGAGGAAGGTTCTGAAACACAGTCTCTTGTTCTCTCATAAAGCCATTATTTCAGAGTTGGAAACATCACCAGGAGACACCTGAGCCCAGCGTTGTCTTTGCTGGAACTTAATCAGAGGAGTTCAGGAGGAAATCAGAACCACTGCAGATCCCACCAATGTCCCTACTGGGAACGGATCTCATCAGGACACCAGGGCTCACTGACTTCAGGGCAGCCCTGCCCTCCGCACCGGTGTTCCTCCTTCCTCAGCTGTTTTGAGTTTTTATTTAGTTGTGTGTGGTGTGATATAGGGGTCTGGTGTTCTGCTTGGGGATGTCTAGTTTTTCCCAGCACCATTCATTGAAAAGACAGTCTTTCACCATTGCATATTCTTGACTCCTTTGTTGCAATTATTTGACCACGTACGTGTGGATTTGCTTCTGGGCTCTCCATTCAACTCCGTTGGTCTATTTCCTAGTCCATAGTTACTGTTTTGGTTACCATAGCTTTGTGATATAGTTTCAGATCAGGGAGTGTGATGCCTCCTGGTTTGTTCTTTATACAGATTCTTTTGCTCTTTGTTGTCCTCTGTGGTTTCATACACCTTTCAGGATTTTCTAGTTCTGTGAAAAATGGTACTAGAGTGTTGAAAAGGAGGAATTACATTGAATCTGTACATCACTGTTTGGTAAAATGGATAATTTTATAATATTCATTTTTATAATCCACGAGCATGTAATAGCTTTCCATTTATTTGTGTCTTTTCCCCCCAATTGTTTTCTTAATTTCTCCTTGTGATGCTTCAGTATGAGTTTGACCAATGTAATAATTTTTGTATCTTGATTTTGTATCCTACAATTTCACTTAATTTTTTAATTTGTTTTAACTTTTTTTTGTGTGGAGTGATGTGGTGGAAGGTTGGAAATCCAAAATGGCACGTTTCTACCATATCCTAGGTGATCCACAACATCACGGCCACTAATATAATTCTACCACCGTGTCCTTTAGTAATATGTTGCATCTTGTGAACTGTATCCAGACAGGGTTTGGCCTCCATCATGAAGTTCGATATGTTTTATGTTTTTCTGATGTGTTACTCATATAGCTGTTTTGAGAAGTAATGTAGTTTCCATGAATTTCCAAAGTATAGAAATCTTACAATAGCACCAGAAATACTCTTGATGTCTACATTCAGCTTCACCAGCCGTCGTTTTTACACGGTTGCCACTTCATGCGATATACTTGTTTTTTTACTCAAAACAGGGACACCCTCCCCAGGAAATGTCATAGAACTCCCAAACAGGAAATCATTAT
>CM053565.1:0-149210 GCA_028646485.1 Cryptoprocta ferox
CGGAAAAGTAAGACGTCCAAGAAAATTCTGCTAGCCCAGATGTTCCGAACACCCTCCCATTACTTCGGACCCCGATCGACCTCTGAACCTGCCCTGACTGCCGTACCCCGGTCATCGCCCCCTTTCAGCAGGAGGTAGGTAAGATCGGTCATTGTCCCAATTCCTAATGGCAGTTAGGAGTCAGGTGTTCAAAGGGGGGGGGGGGAATATGACAGGAAAAGATGGGATTTAGTAGGCAGAGAGGGAAAGGTCAGGACCTGGGATCCCTGGGTGGAAAACAACAACACATATTTTGGAGAAATACTGGGAGCATATGACCACAGCAAATTTCCTTGGGCGTAAGGTTTTTCTTAAACAAATGTCTGTGCCTTATGTCCAAAATAACCTATTATTATTGGAAGATAAACCTGACTGTGAGGAGGACTGGCAGAATTTTCTTGGACGTCTTACTTTTCCAGCATATCGACGGGCTTCTACAAATGACATACGTAGAATATTAGACTAACAGGCATCCATATTCCAAACACAATGCCTTTCCATGAGGAGGAAAGCCCACGCTTCCTGAACATGTTTGAGCAAGACCTCAAAAATAAAGGAAATATAAATGAAAATGGAATCAACTTGGAAGAGAAGAGGAGGGGTTGTGAGAAGGGAGGGGATTCATTTTCAGAAATACCAAATAAAAGCTGTGCTATCTGGCTAATGTGGTCACAGCCTATTGGAAACCTGTACTAACCTCCCCACCCCACAACGGAGTCCCAAACTCATAGACACTCACTTCCTGGTTCGCCTTCCCGTCTCCATTTTGCGGGATTCTTTTTCAAAGGCTTTGCAGTGAGCATGCGCCACAGAACTGAAGTCTCTGGGTCACCTCAGGGAATGGACACTTGTTCTAATCAGACTACTTTTGGTCTTCCAGGGGCATAGGTGATGTCGGGGTAAGGCTGTAACCTCTGTGGCACTCAGCCAATGAGGAACGAGGGGAGGGACTTACGGGCTAGGAGATCAATTGTCTGCTGAGTGTGCCTGTCCGTCAGACACCTGCTCTTATAAGAACGTTGATTGGAGCCTCCCTTCACTGTGCTCCCCCCCTTTGATGGGAGTCTCCGCATCCCCCCCTTTGATGGGGGCAGTGGGCTTCTCACACTTTCTGGTTCCTGTCAACCCCAAGCCCTTGAGATTCTAGCAATTCCATCTCTTTGGGCTTGGCAGAAGCTGCAAGTATGATCCTCACAAGAGAGACATAAGGAAGAAAAACCCCACACACAGTTGCACTTTTTTATATAGAATTTGTACAATATATTTCTCTTCATTTGCATATTTTACCCACAACTTAACATCCTTTTTACAGGCTGAAATCACTCAGCTTGTTATAATCAAAATTCTTTCTTTCAAACAAATAAGAAAAATTCAAAATCGTAAACCCGTAAGAAAACAAATTAAAAACGATGAAAATAAGTCACTCCTCCCATTAGGAACAGTGTCCATTTGTACAATATATAGGATTTGGGTCAGAATCTCTTTATAAATCAGGCACATGTTTCCACGACACCTTTATTCCTGCCAGTTTTACCTCCTGCCTGGCTGTTCTGCCTCCGAGAAGGATCAAGGGAGGCTGGTCTTGGTGACATCCATTGTTCCAGACACTGCAGGCCCGTGGGGACCAGGAGCCCAGGTGGGAGGGATGCAGGGTGGCGGGGCAGAGGAGCAGCTGTGTGTGAAGCAGACCTTGGGCTCGCTCTGTGCAAAGTCAGAGAGACCAGAACAGCAAGGGTGGTGTAAGACCACGGTGGAGCAGAGGCTGGCGTTTACTCACAGTTGGGCCTCCTGGCAGGATGGGGAACACAGCTGGTGGTGACCACCACAGGGGGTGTGAACCTGTCCTGCTCTGGCTGGTCAGTCTGGGGCACGAGGGCCGTGGGTGGCAGCGAGGCAAGGTGGCAAGCACACCGTCTCGTCCATCTTCCAGGCTCCCCTCTGCACTGCGAGACCAGCCTGGGCTTGGGTGGTACGGAGCGTGGGGCCTTCTCTGAAAGCTGAGAGCATTTCCACCAAGCTGCAGTGCCTGGAGCTTGCATCCCGACACCAAGGGGGACCAGGCTGAGCCCGGTCCCTGGGCCTGAGGTCACCAAGTTTTAGGATGGGACCCTCGGTTTCTATCTCCTTTGAATTGTCCCTCACACGCCAGCTCAATGTGTAGCTTGGGGCTTGACTGAGAATCCAACTCTAAGGCTGCACGAGGTTGCTGCACCTTGGCCTCCTGACCCCGAAGGCAAAAGTGCTTCTGCAAGGAAGACGCTCCTGGGACCTGCACTCTTGGGCCCTTCCAACCCAGATCCCCACAAAGGGGGCCCCAGAGGCCACGGGAGCGCTGAGCTGCTCCACTAGGGCCGTGCTCAGGCCCAGATGCCCGCCCTGAAACGGCAGCAGCCCCAAGCCCTCTTCACCGAGCCTTGTGCACAGCCCACAGCCCACCCCGCCTCACACTCCAAAGCATGGCTTTGGAAAGAGAATAATTGTCAGCACTTCAGGGCAAGACTGCAATCATGAAAAGGAAAATGGAAAACAGCATTCGCGAGACCTAGTGCACTTGCTGCCATACAAATGACAGCTGAAGAAGCAGGCGGAGCCCAGGGTGCATGGGATGGGCTGCCTGTGACCACGGAGAAGAAATAAAATCATGTATCTTTTGTTTGGTTTTCAGTTTTTGGTTTTTTTTTTACTTCTAAAGTAAGACCTCATCTGATAACATTTCAAGTCTTTCAGTACAGAAGCTAAAGAAAATTCCTCAAGTTCTTTGCTTTCACAAACAGTGTGTCCCCCTGCATGACGGTTCCGTTGGGCCTCTGTTGAGGCCTTTCAAGGGAGTCATGTGGTTCTGCTCTAAAAACGTGAGGTGGAAACTGGAATAGGTTAAAACAACTCAACGCAGATGTGCTGGGAGCCCGTACACGAACAACGCACGTGGATGGCCCACTGGCCATTTCCAAGGGCACTTGTCTCACCGATGACTTCTGCAGGGCAGCTGCGTGGATACTTAGGGATCAGGCGGTGGCTGGGACGAGTGCTCATCAGCTTTGGTTTGCACTGCCCAGTCTCAAGAAGCAAGAGCAAAAGGAGAGCTCCCAGGCCAGGCCGCTGCTGCTGGAGGTCTTGCTCATGGAGGCGGCTCTGGGCAGACGCCGTCTTCCCCAGACGGCTCCAGCTCAGAGGAGATGGAACCCACTCCAGGCTGGTCTCTGAACAACCTTCTCAAGGGCCCCTGCCTGCCCTCCTGAGTAATTCTGAGTTACTCACAGCTCATTCTCACATGCTATGATGTGTGCAGGTGTCTAGCTTGTGACATGGCAAGTTCTTGGAGGTGTGGCTACTTGGCATTCTACTTGGAGCAGAAGGGAGAGTTCAAGGGGAGCCGGACACTAACAGCACGGGCATTTCCCTGAATGAGTTTAGATGTCTGCTCTAAAACCCGTGTGGACAGATTAGCTAGTTCCATGCACACCATACCAAGGGCTAACACTTGACATTCCAGAGGCGGGTTGCCTTGTTTGGGTAGTTGATGGCCAGGCTGATAGCAGCGATGTTCTGTAGGGCCTGTGGAGGCAGAAAGGGTCACTGCCAATGTCAGGAACCATTCAGTTGCTCATTCGTTATGTGTGGAACTGAACAAGACCCTCAGCTGAGCCTGGGGGGGTGGGGCTGGGGCAAGGGAGACACAAGCAAATGCGGTTCCCCTCACCCAGAGGAGCAGTCTATAGGAGAGAGAGACAAATTCTCTCAAGACCACACGAGAGCTCCAAACATAGGGTAGAAACAGTACCACTGCCCCGAGGGAGGGGGAGGTAGAATGCTAGTGGGCTCAGTGGACCCGGAGGACGCTGCCCACGGGGTGTCTGGGCAAGCTCCTTAGGGAAAGGGGAGAGCAGAAAGGTGTGGAAGGGAAGGAATGAATAGCTGGTGCTGGGCCACAGTGTTGGAAGGGTGCTTGCTGGGAAGGTGGATGCCCGGAGCCAGGCCGAGGTCGCAGTGCAAGCTCAGTGCAGCAGGAGCGGGAGGCAGCTGGGGGAGGACGAAGCAGAGCCCTGGTCCAGCACAGTGGATGGGCGGTGGGGAGGGTCAGAAGGAGGGAGACACTGGGTGTGGGGATGGGCAAGTGGGAGGCGCCCACATGAATATACAACGTGTAGCGCTCGGTGCCATGTGGTCAAATCTCACATTTTCGCTGTGTCACAAAAGCAGTGGTAGTAGGGCGGTGGGGGCAGTAGGGGTGGTGGTGGTGGTAGAGACAGGTATCTGTTAGGAGGAAAGGGAGGTTCTACTCTGCCTACAGGTCTTAGGAGAATCTGTATAAACGCCCCAAGCTGATGGGGGGTCCCTGCTTCTCCACAGGCAGGCCCCTTTCCTGCGAGAGGACTGTGTGCTCACTGAGCAGACTTGCAGGAACAGACCAGGGCCTCTGGCTGGACATCCACTCAAGCATGACCCTGGGCAAACCTCCCCCTTCTCTCAGCCTCAGTGCCCCTCTGTGTCTGCTGTATGGTTGGACCACATGCTCTAGGGTATTCAAGGGGTCTGGTCTGGTCTAAGGTTTTCAACATGTGGTCTGGGCCTGGGGGTTCCCGAGACCCTTTTCGGGGCTCTGCATGGTGAGAACCACCGTCACAGTAATGCTGAGACATCATGTGCCTTTGCCACCCTCACGCTGTGGAGCACATGGGAAGCTCCCCAGAGGCCAGTGCGCGACAGCACAGCTGAGGCAGCAGGACACAGGTCTGGCAGGCCTGGAAGACAGCTGCCTCCTCGAGGATGATTTTGGGTGGGAATATACAGCTATTTTTCAGAGAATGTGTTACTCATGTTAACATGGAGTAAGTTTACTGTTTCTTAAAATGAAGTGATAGTGCTTAAGTGTTTTAATTTCTAAGTTTAAAACCTAATTTCTAGTGGTATCTATCGATATGTGCAATACACAAATGAAACCTTTTTGGGATCCTCAATAACTGCAAAGTGGAAAGGGGCCCTGGGACCAAACTGTCAAGAGGTTCTTCTACCAGGGAAAAAAGTTACATCCAAAATTATCTGAAATCTAACTCAACGGAAACTTCAGCCAAACTGTCAATTTAAGGCATTGGTTGTTTTGGTTTCAAAGACACAAAACACGGTTGAATATGAATGACACTGATAAATGGGCTCAACTTCATTCTCGGAGACTGCAAGTTAGCAATGGGATTGGGACAGAGCCCCGGGTGGACCTCAGGGGGTTCTGTCCCTGGTGCTGGGGGTGTCCAGCCACGAGGAGGCAGCCGCAGTGGCCAGCTCGGGGGTGCGGTGGGGGGGAGGACAGTTACCTGTGCTGTGCACCGGAGAAGGTGGTCGTCGGTGGTTAAGGCCAGCAGGTACTCCTGCAGCAACCCCAGCTCCTGCGGAGAGAGCAGGGGTGCAGCTGGAGGGGACCACCGCCCAGAGCACACCAGCCCACCGTCACGAGGGGCCCCGCATGGGTGATCGAGGCTGGCTCTGCGGGCACCTCACAGCACTAGAAAACCGTGGGAGGAGCTGGACTGGGAGTGGCCGGGTGCCTGGTTCAGGGCTCACCCACAGGGTGCTCCGGTCAGTTTCCTCATGTAAAATATGAGGGGTAAGCTGAAGAACCAGGAAAGACCCTTTCATCTCGCATGTTCAACGAGCCTACTATGCTGGTGGGAGGAAGAAAAAAGAACCCACCCATTTTATCTTCCAGAACTCACTACTGTCAAGCACTAACCCAGGGCTTTAGGCCTAACAAAAGAGCGTTCCCGGGTCCGGGCAGAAGTGAGGCCTCGAACTTCAGGACATGCCTGCCCCCTGTGCAGGTCCACGGTGACCTGGACGACACCCCAGGGATCAGCCCTGTGCCCGGGCAGCGGGGGAACTCCAGAGGGTGCTCACCTGGGCGCGGTTCTCGGTGACGAAGAAGAGCTCGGTGAGGGCGCGGTGCAGGGGGAGGAGGATGCCAGGCTGTGTCACATCCTCAAACAGGCTGTACTCCATGCGGGTGAACAGCTGCCACAGGGGCTTTAGTAGCGCAAGGTCACAGAGGTCGCTGTGGGAGGGGGTCAGACGTGAGACCGATGCCGGCTGACAGACCCCCCCCACACCCAGTAAAGTCATTACTCTCCCCCAAAATGGCCAAAAATACTCGCCAGTGGCAAATAGGGAAAGGGGCAGAGCCTAGGCTTCAGAACAGGGCTCCCAGGATGCAGGGGACCCCAAAGCCCAGGCCTGTAGATCAGGTGCGTGTCTCTAAACGGCTGTTAGGAAGAACTTCTATGATGGTGAAAAAATCTCGAGATAAGTGTTACGTGGAAAAAAGCAGGCATAAAACTGCAGATACAGTATTGTTTAACTGTATTAAAACAACAGTGAACAAATATCAGTAGTCGTCTCTGTCCATTTTCTAGATTTTTTGCAACGCTTGTTGCTTCAACAATCAGAAAAAAAAAAGAGGAAATTAAAAGGCAATCCAAGCCATTATTATAATCTTAAGCTCATGAAACACAAGAAATGTGCTTGTGAGGTCATTCGAGCCAGAAACCTTTCCCAGTGAAGGAAACCCTTTTGCACCGGGTAGGCCTCCATTTCACTCCCAGGGAAAATGTGCTTTAATTCCAGCTCAACACCCGTACGAGGAGAAAAATCCGGAAATGACATTTTGAGCCTTACGACATGACTGTATACATTTATAATCTTAAATTTTGCCTTTTCTCTTCAACGTATGACTTTAAGAAGTATTCCGTGCATTTATTCTTGGAGCCAATCGTTTTTTCCAGAAGAGTGAATCTTCCTAAAGCACCAGGAAAATGTGGCTCAATTTAAAGAGACAGCTCTACAGCCGAGCTTTCAGGAAAGCGCTCTTCCGTGGCTCATTTGGCGTCTGGCAGCCACCCCTCCCCTGGGGCTGCCTTTCCCCTCTGTGGCCGGTCGCGCCCCAGGACCAAGGAAAGGACTGAGGAAGGCTGGCGAAGCGCAGGGGCGCGTCGTGCGCAGCCGGGAAGGGCCTGCCCATCTGAAGACAGTGTCGTGGCCCTCGCTCAACCACGCAGTTCTCACCGCAGGCTGCTCTCAACAGGGAAGAACGGGGCCCCTGGGGGCTAAGGGGCCTTTTCTGCGCACAAGGACACGGCGCTGACGGCCATCACGGCTGGCTTTCTCTCTCCCTCCTCTGCCGGCCTGCATGCAGACCGACGCAACGTGCCATCCCTTTCTTTCCCTTTATTGTTTTAAATAACAGCTACGGAGTACACCAGAAGATGGCGTGCTATGTGGGACATCATCTCTCCACTCTGACATCATCCTGTGCCAGCGAGCCTACAAACTGCTAGGGAGGCGCACTGACACTGTGCACAAGGGACACAGGTGACACGTCACGGACCCTGTGCCCTCCAAGACGAGGGACAAGACAGCAGGTCTTTAACCCCCACTTCTACTCAGTACTCTAGGAGAGGTCCTGGCTAATGAAGAAAAGAAAGAAAAAGCTTCTAAGGACCGAGAGGAAGAACGAAAACTGGTTATTTGTAGATAACGTGACTGTGCTCTGAATAATGCACACATATGCTCTCAAAGTTAACCAACAGAGCACGGTCATTAGATATAAGAGAAATACACAAACGTTAATTATATATGAGCAGAAACAATTAAGAGTAAGAATTCTACAACACCAATTACAGTATCATCAAAAACATTAGATAAATCTAATTTAATGGAAATCCTCAACATAGAAACCTGCAAAACATCACTCAGACCTGAGCACTGGAGGATCGCAGAGAAGAGGAATCAACATGTAATGGCTGTGGGTTAGAGGGTTCAGTGCTCTGAAGTCAACCTCAACCCCATCAGGTGAGGGGGGTGTGCGCATATGTGTGTGAACAGAAATATACAAGCAAATTAGGAAGACTACAAGGAACTGGAAGTTCTAGCTGGAGCAGTTAAGCAAGAAAAAGAAATAAAAGGCATCTACACTGGAAAAGAAGATGTAGAAATACCTGTTTTCTATAGAAAACACCAAAACCTCCACAGAAAAACCATGAGAACTCATAAATTCAGTACAGTCACAGGGCACAAAATCAATACAGAAAAATCAGATGCATTTCTTTTTTTAAAACTAGGTTTCACACCCAGCTAGACTCCAACATGGGGCTTGAACTCACAATGCTGAGATCATGACCTGAGCTGAGATCAACAGTCAGACGCTCAACTGACTGAGCCACCCAGGTGCCCCTAGCTGCATTTTTATACACTAAGGACAAGCTATCAGAAAGAGAAACTAAATAAATAATCCCATTCACAACAGGATAAAACAGAATAAAATACTTAGAAATACATTTTCACAAAGGAGGTAAACAATCTGTACACTGAAAATTGTAAAACACTGATGAAAAAAACTTAAGACACAAACAAGTAGAAAGGATGTTCCATGTTCAAGGACCAGAAGAATACTGTTAAAATGTTCACACTGCCTGGAGCAATATACCGATTCCATGTAGTCCCAGTGGCATTTTCACAGAAATAGGAAAAACAACCCTAGAATTCATAAGGAACTACAAAAGACTCCAAATAACCAAATCAATCTCGAGAAATAATGAAACTGGAGGCATTGCACAGCTCGATTTTAAACCGTAGTACAGAACTGCAGTCATCAACACAGGATAATATTGGAATAAAAACAGACATACTGATCAATGAACAGAACAGAGAGCCCAGAAATAAACCCATGCAAAGACACTCAATTAATTGACAAAGATGCCAAGAATAGGCAAGGAGGAAAGGACAGTCTCCTCAACAAATGTGTTGGGAAAACTGGACAGCCACGTGCAAAAGCACGAGGCTACGTCCTTCTCTTATACTAAGCACCAAAATTAACTTAAAATAGATTAAAGACGTGAATGTAAGACCGCCAACTATAAAGCTCCTACAAGAACACAGACAGGTAAGCTCCTTGACATTGGTCTTGGCAATGTTTTTTTGGATTTGACACCAAAAGCAAAAATAAACAAGTGGAAGGAACTGCATCAAACCAAAAGGCTTCTGCACAGGAAAGGAGACCACCCACAAATGAAAAGGCATCCGTGGAGCGGGAGAAAGTAGTTATAAACCACATATCCAGTAAGGGCTTAGTACCCAAAATATACAAGAAACTCATTCAACTCCATTTCAAAAAGAATCCAAAAAAACCCATTTTAAAAATGGTCAAAGGACCTGAACAGATATTTTCCTAAAGAAGACATCCATGTGGCTAACATGCAAAGATGCTCAACATCACTCAGCATCAGGGAAACGCTACTCAAAACCACACTGTCACCTCACATGTGTTAGGGCAGCTGGCATCTACAAGACAGGAGGTAACAGGTGCTGGCGAGGACGTGGGGAAAGGGGAGCCCTCGTGCACTGCTGGTCGTAATGCAAACTGGTGCAGCCACTGTGGACACGGGGTGGAGCTCCCTCGAGTAATTAAAAACAGAGCCACAGTATGATCCAGTAATCCCACTACTGGGTTTATATCCAAAGGAAATGAAATCGTTATCTCAAAACAATATCTGCACTCAAATTTTCATTGCGCTGTTATTCACGATAGTCAAGGTATGGAAACTAAGTGTCTTATCGATGGAGGAGTGGAGAAAGCAAACGTGGTGCGTATGTACACAACGGACCATGTGAAAGAAGGAAGGTCATGAGAAAGAAGGAAGTCCCACCATTTGGGATAACCTGGATGGACCTGGAGGGCATTATGCCGAGTGAAATAAGCCAGAGAAAGACAAACCCTGCATGACCTCACTTGTATGTGGAAACAAAACTGCACAAAGAAACAGTCAAACTCATAGACACACAGGGGAGAATGGTACTTGCCAGAGGCTGTGGGTGTGGGAAATGGAGAGGCTGGTCAAAGGGACAAACTTTCATCTGTAAGACAAGTAAGGTCTGAGGATCTAATGAATGACCCAGGTGACAACAGCGTATGGTACCGGATGGTAGAGAGGCGAACGTAAGTGCTGTCGCACACAAGAGAGGTAACATGAGGTACTGGGTGCATTAAGGAACTTGAGGGGGGCCCTTTCACAACGTGACACACATGAAATCACCACCTTCCAGCCTGTAAATACGTTACAATCTTGCCAGTTACACCTCACTGAAGCTGGAAAAAAAGAGCAACAAACCAATTCTAAGACATACATGGATGTGCAGAGTCAGAGACAGACGAGACAGCCTCCAAGCTGAAGAACAAAGGATTTATACGACTAAATACATTAATTTGTTAGAAAGCGATGATATTTCAGACAGTGTGGTACTGGCACCAGAAGAAACATAAAGACCTTTGGAACAGAAGAGACCAGACACAGATGCATCTGTGCACAGACACCTCCTTTGTGACCAGCATGGCGTTGGGGAGTGAGGTGAGGGATAGGTGGAGACTCATGTTCATATAACTAAACAGGAACCCTGCGCTTCACGTCATACGCAGAAGTCATTCTATGCGGAACATAGAGCTGGAAGTGAAAGAAAAAAATAACAAAAACTTCTAGAACACAGGAAGTACCTTCACGACCCCAAGGTGGGGTAAGGTGAAAATTGCCTCAACAGAACATGGAAAGCACTACCATAAAATATGATTGATGAATGGGAAGATGTGAAAATTAGAAACTTCTTTTCACCAGACACCAGTATGGACAAACGGCCAGCCAGAGTGGGAGGAGATATTCACAGCTGTTCACAAACTCCCCGTGGAAGGGTTCACACATGGAGGGCAGCTCACCTGTGGGTGCAGCAGCGGACAATCCTCAGAAGCAGGTGGATGGCCTTTAATCGCTGATGGCCAGTCTGGCGACAAGCCACACCCACCAGCCATTCCCAGATCTGGGACAGTGGGAGGTGTGGCACCACTCTTTCTTCTGACAACATCTGCTTCAAAATCTCGAACCCTGGTCCACACCCACAAAACACCGATATTTTAAAAATATTAACTGCTCAAGTTTTAATACATACAAGAAAACAGCTATGATCATTTAAAATTTTGCCTTTTATACAAGCAAGCCAGGAACATCTTCAGCTCCCCACTTCTGCAAAACACCCTGTGAATTCCAGGAGACGCGTGTTTTGTGGGTGCCCACAGGTGGGCACCTGTCTGTGCAAGTGTGCAACCAGCCACCGTGGTGTATCACAGTGGCCGCATGCGAGTATCAGAGAAAAGTACCTGCTATGACTTTAACAAAGATCCGTGACACAATGGCACCTACCCCACACCCGAGGGTCCCCAGCAGGGACATCCGACACACGGAAAGACCAGGGCACACACCTGTCTGGAATCGCCCGAGGTGTCCAGCCGTCACGGTGAACTTGTAGCCCCACTCCGTGTTGCTCATGTCAGAGGTGAAGCGGTAATACAGAGTGTCTCCTGGGCCACACGAGAACCAGAATCAGGTCGTGACTCCACAGCGACAGGGATGGCAAGTGAGGTGCTCCTGATAAAGCACACTGACCCCGTATGACACCCCTCCGCGCCCCTTCTCTCAGTATTGAGTTTGTGTGTTTATTTATTGACTTATTTATTTAGTTTTGAGAGACAGAGTGTGAGTGGGGGAGGGGCAGAGAGAGAGATCCAAATCCGCTCCAGGCTCTGAGCTGTCAGCACAGAGCCCGATGCGGGGCCCAAACCCACAGACTGTGAGATCATGACCTGAGCCGAAGTCGGATGCTTGACCAACTGAGCCACCCAGGCGCCCCTCATTATTGAGTTTAAATACTTCATGTTAAGAGTCTGGACAACCAAGTATTTATTACCTGGAAGCTCAAAATCCTTCCATTTCTGCTGAGACCCACTGAAAGTGTGTCGATCCTGCTGGAAGTCACTGCTGCTGGACATGGCTAGCTCGTCACAGCCCTCCTCTGTGCTGCACTGTGCATCGAATTTGACTGAGAGGTAGATGGCACCAGGGATGTGGACTTTATCCTGGGGAGGGGACACAAAGACACCTCTGTCATTCCCAAGGGCTTGCCTCGTGCCACATCCTGCAAATGTGACAGGGTGTCCGCCCTGCCCTCCCCAAGCCCCGTCTGCTGGGACGGGAGCTCACGCACGGGAATTAAACGAAGGACAGGGGTCTCCGAGGTGTGGCCACGTCATCAGGAGACGGTGCAGCGAGGGCTGAACCCAGGCCCACACTCTGGCGCACTGCCGGAAGATACCAAGGATTGCCGGCAAGGAGCTTGCTGCAGGAAAAGCGAACGCCCCCTGCCCAGGCCTGGGGGCCCACTTTTTCTATTAAAACAGGGTCAGAAGGAAAAAAGACTGGGTTGTGGAGGCCCCCTGTCTCTGGGACCAAGGAGGCCCCTCTTGGCCGGGACCGCCCCAAGGGGAAGGGCCCGTGTAGGCGCTGAGGAGCATCTCAGCACCCTCGTGGGTCCCGCCAGCCACACGCCCTGAGCGCACCTCAAAGCTGGTGTTGTTGCTGTATGGGTGTCTGGACTCTCGCACTTGCACCTCCGTCCCAGGCTCCTCCATGAACTGGCAGGCGGCCAGGGCCATGGTCCCCAGCATGCTCCCTCGGCAGCCCTGGAGCACCTTCCGCAGGATCTGGCGGGACGCGAAGCAGCGGGCGTCAGGGCCTGCCAGTGGCAGGAAGGAGAGGAGCCCATTTCCACCCAAGGCCCATCCAGAGGGGCTGGCATCAACCTGGAAGCCACCCCCACCAGCCGCCTCTCACTGGGGGGGCCCTTGTGGTAGACCGGGATGCCAGTTTTCCTTTTGGAAAACATCATTTCTGAGGCTCTGAGAAGGCCAGAAGAACCAATCAGGGGTGGCCCTGGGCCATGAAGAGTCCTGAGCCCAGCAGGGGAGGGATGCAGACAGACCATTACAGCACCACAGACCACATGCCAAGGGGGTGGGGAACCGGGAGCCCCATGGGGCAAGGGTGGGGAAGGCCACGTTCCCCTCTGCCACTTCCAGATGAGATGTGTGGCTACAGCTGAGCAGCCAGCACCTCAAGGGCTGTGTGGTTGGGGACAGATCCAGGACTTACAGACCGGTGGTGTTCTTAGATGGGCAAATTAAGGGTAAGAGGATAAACTCACATCCTGAGGAATCTTCGCATAGGGCATGCATGTGTGTGGGTGAGGGTACACTGTGTAGGTGCCCAGGGGACAGGGATGAAGAAGGCAGCAGCAAACGTGACTCAAGAGTTGTGTGCTTGGAGTCTGGGAAGGCGGTGACAAAGCTCCCCGTGGCTCCTACTGCCCAGACTAGGCTGCTCTGCTGCATGGCTCCTCGTGTGCATTCACCCTGCGAAGGCTTGCTGCCCCCACACTACTCTCAAGACAAAGCTAAAGATCTGACTTAACAGTAAGAACAGAACCAGGGGCGCCTGGGTGGCTCTGTCAGTTAATCAGGTCACGATCTCACGGTTTGTGGGTTTGAGCCCATTGGGCTCTGTCCTGACAGCCTGGAGCCTGGAGCCTGCTTTGGATTCTGTGTCTCCCTCTTTCTCTGCCCCTCCCCTGCTCATGCTCTGTCTCTCAAAAATGAATAAATATAAAAAAATAAAGAGTAAAAAAAGAGTAAGAACAGAACCAGAAGCCCAAAACTCAGAACCACAGTGTGGGGTTAGGGTGCAGATTCCACACCTGCCGCCCAGAGCCTGGGGGGCCTCCCGACCAAACTCTCCCTGGTTACACTGCAGCAGGTGCAAGTGCCCTGCGGCTGATGTTCCAGGGACAAGACGCAAACCACCGTGGAAGCGTCCTGTACCACGGGAACAGACCAGTGGCCGTAATTCACCCCTCCCCCCGGACCTGGCACCCCGAGAAGAAATGGGTCGGGGAGTGTACAGAGTCAGGTCGAGCGCTCTCTGCACACCAAGTCTGCCAAGGCTGTGAGCTCCACTCTGGGCCAGGACTTGCGAGAGCCCAGCTGTGCCCGCAGCCCACCTCTGCCGCATCCGGAGGAAGCATGTTCAAATGTGGGGGTGCACAGGATGCACAAAGAGGGTGAGTGCCCAGCCTGGCCTAGTGAACAATCACCTTCTCCCACTGATGCTTTTCTTCCAGCTGCATGAACATATCCAAAATGTAGGTCATATGGGCCGGGCCGCTCAGCTCCAGGATGTCCTCGCTCACGGGCACGTGCCCAGGCCACTCAGCGAGCAAGGACGCCAGCACGTGGCGGGCATACAGGACGGCCGTGGCCTCGTTCACGCGGAACAGGTACTCTCGGACGGCCCTCTTGCTCTTGCAGCTCAGCTCCTTGTGCAGGAGTGCGGCACTCTTGCTCCGGCGCTGTTGGGCATAGCTCTGCTGCAGTTCACCCTCCGTGCTGGAGATCAGCTTCTGGGTCACAGGGTTGGACTCTGCAGTGGCCTGGTCACAGCGTGCGGGCCGGGACTGCAAACCCAAAGACCACTGTTATGGTGGCCCGCCCCTCCCAACTGGCTGGGGGGCGGGGGTCAGGGGCAGACCTTCCATTTCCAAGGTGGAGGTGACATACCAGACACGGTAAGATAATCATGTCTGTGTCCACGGCCTTGGCGCTCTGCTCCTCCAGTCTCAAACTCTTACTGGGCTGCCACCTCTGAGCCAGGGTCCGGATCCTTTCGTCCGTGGTGAGCTCATCCCCATCAAACCTGCGGAGAAGGGGCACGA
Organism: Cryptoprocta ferox; assembly: GCA_028646485.1. Taxonomy (NCBI): domain Eukaryota; kingdom Metazoa; phylum Chordata; class Mammalia; order Carnivora; family Eupleridae; genus Cryptoprocta; species Cryptoprocta ferox. The sequence goes on from CM053565.1 coordinate 14,668, forward strand.
GGCTGGGCACAGGAGGCACAGAAAGGGGAGAGTTCAGCCTAAGTGGAACGTGTCAGAAACACGGATGGGGGTTATTTTCCTGTGACTCTGCAGTTACATCATCACCCCCCACAGGGTGCGATGCCCGTTCACAGCACTCGTTCACTCAGGCACACAGATGTGCACGCACACACACCCTTGTGGCAGAGAATGCGAGCCATCCCTCAGGACCCACGCTCCTTTGATCCTGGAAACAAAGTTCCCCGAAGTTGTAGCAAGATACACAGCCACCCGGCTGGTGATGCGGCTCCCAGCCCCTCCTGCAGCCAGACGTGGTGGTGCAGCTGGGCTCTCCCCAACGGGAGGCCAGTGAGGTAACGCATGCCGCTTCTGGAGCCCACCCTCAAGCGGCCATGTTGAGGATGCACTCCTATCTCTAGGCTCCCCCCTGCCCCCGGGCAGGAACAGACGTGGCACAGCTGAGCCATCTGGTGGCACAGGGTCACTCCAAGGAGCAGAGCTGCCTACCCACCCTGGACTGTCCATGAGAGGAAAAACAAATTCTATCTTCCTTGACCCAACATTTCTGGGTTTCTTAGTCCCAGCAGCTGAGACTGTGCCCTGCTTCATTTCACAAAGGACTCGAGGCGATATATGAGAAATACGTACGGGAAAATAGAAATACAGGATGAAAACATAAAATTCAAGTTAAAATGGAATTGAATGTAAGTTAGAATAGGAAGTCGAGACCAGGACATGAGGGACAGAGGGGGAGATGCGCTGCACACACAGGTGGGAGCTGGGCCCAAGAGCCAGCCCTAACTTCCTGGCAAGAGAAAGGGAGCATTATTAACTGTGCGATAACCCTTGGGGGGAGCTTGGGGGGAGCCATGGAAACAATGTGCCGCGGTGAACAAACAAACCACAGTCTGGCCAAAAAGGCCCTGCTCAGCGTTGTCTGTCCCAGGACGACGTAGGAGAGAAACCTTGGCATTGGTCTTGATTTCCGCACCCATGAGGGACAAGCACCACTCAGAGGATGCCCGCGTGTGGCAGTCAGCTTTCACACCGCTCACGAAGAACCACACGCTAGCGCCACGTCGCGGCCTCCCAGGAGATTTTGCCCACGTGCTGCTGGCAGGGTCCTCACCTCTTCTGAACCTCCAGGAAGAAGGAATCGGTTCTCTGCATCTGCAGCTCGTATACGGCCCGGAGAATGTGCAGAGGGGCACGGAGGGCATCGTGTGCCATCTGAAGTGGAAGAGAGAATTTAAAAGTGTTTCAACACATCGCGATCACCTGAACTCAAAAGGGATAAAATAACTATTTTCTAAAGTTACCACAGGTTATAAGTTAAGAACACTGTGTGGTCACTTAAAGCAAATAAAATTATATCAACTCTAAAACATGGACTGTGGGATCTGCTATTGTAAAATCAAAGGAAAACATAAAGCACGGAAACACCAAAAGAAATACCAGGCCCCCAAATGCAGTGCTAACGGTCGAGAGCTGCCATCCGCCACTGTGTCACTGCCGGCTTCTCGGCAGCTGCCTCACACCCATCTGACCACTGGCACCAGAAGTCCAAAGCTGTACTTCCTTTTGGTTTCCAAGGAAACTAAACTCGCTTTCCTGACCTCCGGGCCCATCTTCCTGTGTGCTCTTCCTGCGGTAGCTGCTCCCAGGAAGAGCACCTCCCCTGGGAACGACAGCGCGCGCTTCCCAGAAGTCTGGGAGACACCAGGGAAGGGCTGCAGACTATGCGCACGGTCGCACATGCCTATTTCACAGGAGAGATGACCTAAAGCTTGTAGACCCAAAAAGCTCAAGAACTACTATGGTAAGGACTCCATTCTTCCGGATCAGTATTGCACAATTCCAACTGCGTCTTCAGGAAGGGATCTCCCAGCACGTCAGAGGCATCTTTGCACGGAGGCGAAAACAAGGTGCAAGCCAAAAGAACCCACCTGTGGAGTCCCTCCGCTGTCCATACCACGGCCCCAAAACTCACCAAGAAACATATTCTGGTGGGCTCGTCCAGGCTTTCCAGAGGATCCAGCTTCCTCTGCTCTGGCTCGCCAGGGCTGCTGACCACACCTTCCGCCTCCTCCCCTTGATCCCCTCGCTCATCTGGCTCCAGGGCTATGTGTTCGGCCGAGGTCTGGATCTCCTTCTTCGAGGAGTAGAGCATGATGGACAAAATCTAGGGGCAGGAAACCAGGCAGGGCAGGGGTGTGGGGGTGCAGTGGGTGGGAACGTCACCCACATCTTTAACCCTCAAAGGGTAGAAATTATTTGACCTCTTTAAAAGATATACGGATTCACAAAAAGAATGTGAAATGATTTTGTAAAAAAAGAAAAAACATGAAAACATGTTCGGTTGTACCTGTCGTCAAAGAAAAGCTAACTAAAACTAGGAGGGATCTCTGTGTTTATTAGCTTTGCTCCTGACAATGCAGATTGGTGTCACTCTGGAACTCATTTTGGTGAACTGTAAAGACCTCTAAGAGTATCTACTGTCTTTACCCCAGCCAATAACTCACCTTTTAGGAATAACGTAAAATGTGTAAAAAGTTACACTCATGTTATGGTCAAAGAAGCTGGAATCCGCCTTCATGTGTCACTTATAGCCATTAAACATGGAAACCTGCCTAGCGACAGAGGGACTGGCCACCACACGCACTCTCTGCATCTGAGGCTGTACATGTAACATGGACGCAGAAAAAAACGACTAGAACAAGGACATACATAAAATGCTAACAGGAGCTGGGTGTGTGAGGTGAAATTTGAAGTTTTTATTTCTTATAGTTCAAATTTTCTGCAATGTGGTTCTATTATTAGAATAATAAGAAAATTTTAGGGGCGCCTGGGTGGCTCAGTCCGTTAAGCGTCCGACTTCAGCTCAGGTCATGACCTCAAGGTTCATGGGTTCGAGCCCCGCGTCGGGCTCTGCGCTGACAGCTCAGAGCCTGGAGCCTGCTTCAGATTCTGTGTCTCCCCCTCTCTCTCAAAAACAAATAAGCATTAACAAAATCCTTTTTAATTTAAAATGTTTCCTCAGATCCAGAGCCCAGAAGCTCTCCAGATTTCCCGCATTACTATGCTTGGGCACATGTTCCTGCAAACTAAGCAAACCCTCTTGCGGCACCTGAGAGCTGCCTCCTCACGCTCAGGGCCTGTGGGAGAGAAGGCTGGCCTCCCACACAGCAGCAGCTTTTCCCGGACCTGAAGCACTTGGTCCAAAAGCTCCACAGAGAACCACAGGAATTCCACTAAGAAAGATCGAAGGCTTACAAGGACTAGTAATGAAATGAAAATCAATGACTAAAATCCTACACAAAATAAATATAACCGAGGACAAACTCAGAAACTGATTTTAACTCAAAGGGACTTTAAAGGGAAATAATAATCCAACAAAACACTTTATTGCCATGATATACTGGCCAACCGCATGTGTCCATAGAATACTTCTCCAGTGTTCTCTGAACACACATCAAAGTCACCCTCCCTGACGGAGAGGGCAGGTGTCATAGTCCCTGTGTCCAACAGGGACACAAACGGAAGACAAGGTTCAACCACTGCACAGAATGAGCATGCGCTGGGCTATCCCCATCTTCCCTCGCAGGAGCCACGCCCACCCCTTACCTCTAGATCCCGGAGGAGCCACGTTTTACTAAAACCAGTCCCTTTGCTGCACTTTTTCACCAGCAGCTTCAGCAAATCTGACTGAAGGAAGGTCGCATGGGTCTCTTCGAAACCGTGAGCCTGCCAAACAGAAGGGGAATGACCTGCCGCTGGCACGCAGGGAGGAGACAGCCTCTTTCAGAGCCCACGGTGTCAGGAAACTTCCAAAGTCGGCAGGAAGGATGAGGCTCCGAACCTCAGCCCTAACCAGTCTGTCCGCTCTTTCTCCAACTTACCCTCCACAAGCACTTCTGACGTCCAGGATGCGCTGTGTGCCACGCCCTATGCTAAGGGCAGGGCTTTAGAGCCTCTCCTGTGCTCTGCCTTCCCAAAGCTTCCCCGTGTCTTCACACTAAAACCCAGGTCTCTACTCGTGGCAGTCAGGACTGACAGGCTGCTGCGGACTCTGCCTGCTTCTCTGCTCTCACTTCCCTGTGGGGCACGATCCTGGAGACCTGGAGGTGCTGCCTCTGTTGACAACCGCGCCTGTCCCTGGGCCTGGCGTCTGCAGCTCTCCCTGTACAAATCGCTCTGTCCAGACTCCCTCTCTACCTCCTCAAATTTCACCTCCTCGGAAAGGCTTTTTCTGACTCAAGGTAGTTTTCCTTGCAGGCTCCGTGTTGTCTCTCTTGCAGGCTGGGCTGTAAGCTCCATCTTCTCTTGAGTTCAGGGCTACATGGCTCTTGGGTGCTCAACAAAGCATTTGTGAAAACACGGAACCAGAGACAGAAATGGTCTGCGCCTTCAGGGAGTTTATTTTCTCTTTCACACTGTGATAAATGCCATGAAGTCAATAGCCTCATTCCCTCGCCCCATGAGCACTCAGGGCTGGGCTGGGCTGGAGCTGGAGCGCCCTCAGTGCCGGCTCCTTGGGCTGCCTGAGTCCTTCTGTGGTCCCCTGGGCAGTTCTGCCAAAGCCCAGGGACTCACACATTTTTAAAATGAAACCCTTCTTTCTGGGCTACTTCTGTGGGGAAGATGGTCCTAAAAGCAACCCATTCCCCCATGAGGCCCCTCAGGTAGCAAAAGAACCCTGTTCCCCTCAAGTCAAGGCTTCTCGTCTGCACCCCAGTTATCATTCAGCTCCTCACGTGTCTCCCTCCTCCCACCCCAACTACCAGGCCAATTGCTCAAAGCCCCAGAGGATGCTGGTCCCCTGTGTTCTCCCCTTCCTCTGGTCCTCTGATGCACTGGAGGAGCTGCGGTTTAGGGGGAGAGAAACGTTCGGTCCAGTTTCTTCCCATCTTCTAAGGTTATGTGTCCATTAGGCAAACACCTGGTTCCGGGAAACAGTACTGAAAAAATACAAAGAACCAACTACTGGGAAAAATCTGTTTTTTCCTTCGAGTTATCCTTGTTCAAGACCCCAACCATTCCTAAAAACATTCAAGATCCTATGGTTAACCATCCACCGAAATCACATGGCATTTCCTTGATGTAAATGCCTGCGGATGTTAAATCACAGCCAGACTCATTAGCAAATGGGAGAAGCTCACCATTACCTTCAGTGTTTTATATAATCCTTTGAGGGCCAGGGACAGGACCCAAGTTGCCTCCACTGCCTCGGGACAATGGCTCTCCATGCTGGTTTGCAGGAGGTGACTAGCGATAAAGGCAAAGTGCTGGGAGTACTGGCTCAGCTGGGCCTGAGAGCTGCTGCATTCCTGTCCTTTCTGGACCAGCTGGTAGTCCTTCACTGAAGGGTGACATCAGGCAGGAAGAGAAAGGCACAAAAGTCCAGTTAATGCTTCCTGCAGCTTTGTCTCTTCCCTAGTAATACACCTTTACTGAAGTAAGAACCGCAGACCCCAAAACACAAATCTCCCTGGCTTCAATTTAGCCGTCATATTTAAGGCTGGCTTGCGGGTGAGCACAGAAATGGCACTGGGCCACCCATCCATCAAGCAAATGGGAGAGACAATTTACGTTCCTACTACTGTGCACAAACAGGCTGTCTCCAAAAGTGTTAAAGGAAGTTCTTAAACACAGTACACAGAAGGGGCTTCCACTTCCAAACAAAACTACGACAGACTGAATTTACTCTATCTTAATAACCAGAACATTAAAAAAAAAAATCACATGAAACAATGCAGATACGAGGCAACAAGCAGTATAGGACTATGATCCCTGACACAAGAGACATAAACCAGGGGAGACTTCCAACAGCCTTGCTTTCTGGAGACGATTTACAGGCTGCAGAGCAGACACTGGAAATCCAGGCAGAGTCCCACAGTCTCAATGAACTGATGAGAAAGAGGTCAGAGTTCCAGAAAGTCAAGGCAGCTAGAATTTATGGGGCAGAATGTCACCAAGAAGGGAGAGGCACAGACACAGAGGGGGTGTGGGAGGCCTGTCTACAATGGGCACAGGAGCTTCCTCATGAGAAGGAGATGGCTTCTGGCTGAGTATGATCTGCACGAAGTCAAGAGCAAATTTCCTAGACAGGAAACCACCCAGTTCTAGGAAAGAACTACCAAAAAGCAGTAAGACGAACAATTCTTGGAGCTCACACACACCTGGGAATATTGTGTCTTCCCACCAGTAAGAGTGGAAGTATCCTGCCAGGGGCGGGAGGCGGGGGGGGCAATTATTTTAAAACATAATGGTTGAAATTTTTCTGAATTTGATGGAAACTGTAAATCCACAAATCCAGGAGCTCATTAAATCCCCAGGCAGAAGAAACAAAGAAAATCATGTCAAGGCACATGACAATCAAAATGCTAAAAACCAGTGATGAAGAGAAAAATCTTAAAAGCAGCCAGAGAGAAAAGACATTTGAAGAGTAACAGACAATGACAGACTTTGTGGCAAAAACTATGCAAGCCAGAAGACAATGGACCAATAACTTCAAAGTATTAAAAAAAAAATTCTCAGCCTAGAATTTTTTACACAGCAAAATTATCTCTCAAAGATAAAGTCAAAATAAATTATTTCTTTGGTTTGGTAGGACATCCAAAACAAAAATTCTGTAGCAGCAGACCTGAGGTACAAGAAATGTTAAAATGATATCAGACGGATACTTGAAGCTACACAAAGAAGGAATGAGGAGCACCGGAAATGATAAATATGTATGTAAATAAACATAAAAGATATTATTTTCTCATTTTATTAAAAACATTTTTTAACGTTTATTTTTGAGAGAGAGAGAGAGAGAGAGAGGGCACAAGTGAGGGAGGGGCAGAGAGAGAGGGGGGACAGAGGATCCAGAGCAGGCTCAGTGCTGACAGCAGAGAGCTCAATGTGGGTTTGATCTCATGAACCAAACTGTGAGATCATGACCTGAGCTCAAGTCAGACACTTAACTGACTGAGCCACCCAGAAGCCCCTGTTTTCTCATTTTAAAATCTCTCTTAAAATATCTGACTTTTTAAAGCAAAAATAAATATTGTGAGATTTACATCATGTAGAAGCAGAATGTGTGATGACAATAGCACAAAGGATAAGGGGACAGAAATACAAAATCTATAATGTTTCCTTACTATATATGAACTGGTAAAATATTATTTTAAGGCAGACTATGATGAGTTAAAGGTGAGTATTATAAACCCCAAAGCAATCACTAAAAATTATCTGCAAGTAACTTATAGTCAACCCTAGAATAACCACTGAAAAAATTAAGAGAGATAGTTAAAAGCCAATTGTGAAAATAAGATGGAGTCATTAAAAAACAAAAACCTTCAATGCAAAACAAGGCAGGGAAATGGAAAAAAAAAGAAACAACAAATGAGACACATAGAAAACAATCAAGAAAATAGATTTAAACTCAATCATCTTGATCACTGCATTAAATGTAAATCCTCTAAACATCCAGATTGTCAGACTGGATTAAATAAGAAAATTCTACTATGTGCTATCTACAAAAAATCCACTAAATGTAAAGACACAGGCAGGTTAAGTGAGAGAATGGGACATATACACCAAGCAAATGTCCATAATAAAACAAATGCTAGAGAGGCTACATAAAGTCAATTTCTGAACAAGGAATATTATCCAAGATAAAAAGGGACATTTCATGGGGCACCTGGATGGCTCAGTCAGTTAAGCTTCTGACTTTGGCTCCACAGCTCATGAGTTTGAGCCCTGCATCAGGCTCTGTGCCAACAGCTCAGAGCCTGGAGCCTGCTTCTGATTGTGTCTCCCCCTCTCGTGCTTTCTCTCTGTCCTCCAAAAATAAAACAAACATTAAAAATTTTTTCAAAAAAGGGACATTTTCTACTGAATTGAGAAACTGACATATATACAATTATAGTTGGAGACCTCAACATTCCTCACAGTAATCCTTAGAACAGAAAGAAATTCAGTAAGAGCATGGAAGGCTTGAGCAACGTTATCAACTTACTTCGCTTAAATAATGTCTACAGAGGGGCGCCTGGGTGGCTCAGTAGGTTAAGTGTCCGACTTCAGCTCAGGTCGTGAGCTCACGGTTCATGAGTCTGAGCCCCGCGTCGGGCTCTGTGCTGACAGCTCAGAGCCTGGAGCCTGCTTTGGATACTGTGTGTCTCTCTCTGTTCCTCCCCCACCTGCACTCTGTCTCTCTCTCTCAAAAATAAATAAAGATTTAAAAAAATTTTTTAAAAATGATGTCTACAGAACAGCATACGTGTCTCTTCAAGTGCACGTGGAATCTTATTCAAAACAGATCAAATTGGGGAACATAAAACAAGCTTCAATATTCTTAACAGGTCTGAAATAATTCAAAGTATGTTCTCCAAGAGAATTAAACTTGAAATTAATAACAAAGATTTCTGGAATATCCCCCAAATATCTGTAAATTCAACAATAAATTCTTTAACAATCCATAAATAAAAAGTTGTAAGATAAATAGAAAATATTCTATTGTAATGACCCAAATGAAAATGATAATTATATAAAAAATTGTGGATGCAGCTAACACTATACCTAGAGAGAAATTCATAGCATTAAAAGGCTTCCATCAACAGATAACAAAAATCTCAAATCAGTGATTTAGACTTCCACCCTAAGAAATTAGAGAAAGAAAAAAAAATAGAGCAAGAAAAAAGGAGCAAATTAAACCCAAAGCAAGAAGAAGTAGGAAATTAATGATGACAAAGACAGAAATCAATGAAGCAGAAAACAAAAAAAATAACAGGAAAAAATCAATGAAACCAAAAGTTAGTCCTTTGATAAGATCAAATAACATCGATCAAGCTCTGACGAGACACTCTAGGAAACAAACAAGAGAAGATACAAATTATCAAAATCAGGAATGAGAGAAGTCAGCTGTGCCAGAGGAAGAGAATTTAGAGACCTCACACTGTTCCCTGAGTAAATGGACAGGTATACCGTGTTCATATGTCATGTCAAGATGTCAGTTTCCCCAAATGGATATGCAGATTCAGTGGTGATTTCAGAGAAACTGACAAGTTGAATCTAAAATTTATACAAAAAGGCAAAGGAACTAGACTACCCAAAACAATGCTGACAAAAGAATAACAAAGCTGGAGGACCTGATTTTGAGACTTAGCATAAGTCTACAAAAGTCACGAGAATGCAGTATTTGAGTAAAGCCAAACACATAGACTAATGGAGTAAGACAGAACCGATAAATGGACCCAGACACATGGGTCAACCAATCTCCAACAAAGGTGTCAGAATAATTCAATGGAGAAGTCTGTTCAACAAATGGTCATAAAACAACTGGATGTTAATATGCAAAAAAGAAAAGAGAAAAGAAAAGGAGAAGAATGAGAACCTTGACCTTTACCTCACACCACACACAAAAGTAGCATAGCCAGTGCCTGAGGCTGAAGCTGAAGGAGAAAGCGTATTACTTCAGAAGCAGAACTGGGCACAGAGTGGTTATAATACTCCAGAGTTTGTAGGCTGTTTGGGGTTCGGCAAACTAAGTCAAAGGTCACTCATGATATACTTCCACTCTTCTACTGATGGAGCAAAATGGAAAGGGACGTGAATGTCAACACACTTATTCAAAGTTATTTCGCACTCATTTAGCCACCTGACTCCACAATCTATTTAAATTACCCACTAGATAACCAAGGACACTGGCAAATGGAAAAATTACATGTTCAGAACCTAAACGTGTCCTACCAAAGCACAGAGCCATATCTACCAAATAACGGCAGGGCGAGGGCCTTCAAATTTACCTTAATTCAGGGCGCGTGGGTGGCTCAGTCAGTTAAGCGTCTGACTTGATTTCGGCTCAGGTCATGGTCTCACAGTTCCGTGAGTTTGAGCCCTGTGTCAGCTCTGCGCTCTGACCATGCAGAGACTGCTAAGGATACTCTCTCTCTGCCCCTCCCCTACTTACATTCTCTGTCTCTCAAAATAAATAAATAGACTTAAAATCTTTTTTTTTTTACCCTAATTCAACCACATCTCTTCAGAGATGAAGAAAAAGAAGCTCAGGGATTCACAACTTGTTTTTTAAAAAAACATATGCAGGGGCAAGAACCAAGGTATCTTCACTGATTTCAGAGTATGCAGAGGTTGGACAACTTCCTTTCATTCTTAGAAAAAATAATTATGCTAAAATCAACAAGTCAGGCAACAACAGATGCTGGCAAGGATGCGGAGAAAGACGATCTCTTTTGCACTGCTGGAGGGAATGCAAACTGATACAGTCACTCTGGAAAACAGTACGGAGATTCCTCAAAAAAATAAAAAATAAAAAATAGAACTACCCTATGACCCAGCAATTGCAATTCTAGGTATTTATCCAAGGGATACAGGTATACTGTTTCAAAGGGACACATGCACCCCAATGTTTATAGCAGCACTGTAAACAACAGCCAAAGTATGGAAAGAGCCCAAATGTCCATCGACGGATGAATGGAAAAACAAGATATGGTATATATATACAATGGAGTATTACACAGCATTCAAAAAAAATAAAATTTTACCATTTGCAACTATGTGGATGGAACTAGACCATATCAAGCTCAGAGAAATTAGTCAGAGAAAGACAAATATGATGTCACTCGTGAGGACTTTAAGATACAAAACAGATGAAGAGAAGGGAAGGGAAACAAAAATAATATAAAAACAGGGAGGGGGACAAAACATAAGAGATTCTTAAATATGGAGAACAAACAGAGGGTTACTGGAGGGGCTGTGGGGGGGGATAGGTTAAATGGATAAGGGGCATTAAGGAATCTGCTCTTGAAATCATTGTTACACTTTATGTTAACTAACTTGGATGTAAATCTAAGAGAAATCAATAAAAAAATTAAAGAAAATAATTATGCTTAGGACCTGTTTTCCTTTTCCGGGTTTTGACATCGACGACCACAGCCCTGTTCTTCTCAGTAAAGTGCTTCAAGATGATCACATTATGTGGTTCATTGGCATTATCCATATATACACATCGGGTCCCCACGCAGAGGACCTAGAACAGGACAGAGATCAAGAAGGCAACTCAGGAGCACACAGACAGGAATAGGCCCATAACGGGACACGGGGCCTCCCTGCTCGTGCTCCGGACTCCAACAAGTCCTTGAGGACGGGTTCTCCCAAGTCCAGGGCCCGGCACAGAAGTGGTTTACATGCTTGCTGGAGAAAGCCATGTTTTCACGGTCCCCTTTGTCCCAACCACCTGTAAGCCGTGATGATCAGAAAGGAGATCAAGGTGAACGGCCACATGAGAAACAACTACTCTGAAGTTCTCTGTAACGGCAGTTAGTTACCTGCTAGTCAAAGTCAGGTACTGGCTAATAAATGAGTCAAATGGTTCGCCTGTTAAAAATGTAGTAGAACAGACCATCCCATAATCTTGAAAATATACCAATCCTGTAAATGTAAATTATGTAACTGAAGGGAAGAAACTCCCAAAGACACATGTTGCAGAGACCCTGCTGGGTGAGATGAGGATGGAAAGACGTGGCCCGGCCTCCAAAGTGACGTACCTGGGGGAAGCCAACCAGCACAAGCAGGGTGAAGATGTTGGTGTGCTTCAGCTGGAAAGGCAGCTGCTTGATGCAGTGGTCCGTGAAGGTGGTGATGACGTCACGCCACAGTGGGGCACTGCTGAGTGACCGCAGGATCTCTGCCATGGAGCAGGCCCAGTCCAAGCCCACCCGGCTGGAAGGCAAGAGCTCCATTAGGTGGTGCAGGCTCTAAACTCAACTCAGCAGGGCTCCCTAGACTCCGAGGCAGCCACAGCCGCCTGCCCAAGAGCCACTCGCCTGTTAGGTTAGAAACTACCCGAATGATGCCTGTTACCTATACGCTCAGTCTGCAGCTACGTTAAAAAAAAATCTCTATAAAAAAGTCACACATTCATGTGCACTTGTGCACACTCACGTTTATGCACACAAAAAATAAGAGCTCAGAAGGAAATATACTGAAACAGCACCTGATGCATTAAAATGGTACAGCTGGGGTGATTGTTTTCTCCATTTTTGTTTTCCAAATTTGGTATTGTGACTATTACTCTTATAATAAAAATGGACATGTTTGCTTCAACCCCAAAGCATACACTTATTGCTGCCAGGGAAAATCAACCAGAATATATATATCATCAGAAAGTTGAATCAGACACAGCACCAAGACCGTACAGCTGTTTTCATGTGGGTTTTAAGGACAACTTGAACGTCAGGTGACACCATTCCTAGTAAAATGAATTCTATTCTCACAAGAGATGCCTGGACAGCAGCGCACTGGAACGCGTCAAGGGCCGGACCACGGGCTTGAGGAAATGAACAGCGAGGCAGGTCAGGGTGTGGGGGGCTACCTGTCCAGACACACGGCTCCCAGGCTGAAGAGCAGGTGGGTGGTCTTCCAGCCATCTGGGACGATGGAACTGTCCCCTGCTGCAAACAAGGTGTGCGTGGCAGAGAGGACCTTCACCACTGCAGCATCCACCTCTGCTGGTAAAAGGCGGGTGATTAACTGGCCGAGAAGACCCAGTGTGAGGTGGTAGGTTTCGTTCAGGTGGCCTGCGTTCGAGATGACAACCTGAAACATGAGTGGGAGGGCGCGCTCCAGGTCTATCACAGGGACCGCGGGGTCCTGCCAAGAGAAGGAGAAATGCCTGGTCAACACGGAATCCATGTAACCCCATTAACTGAACACTGTACCCCCTCACGTGAGTCTTAGGTACAAGTGGCTAGTGCACAGGGGCCATGCCTTTCATCAACAGCTATGCACAATCAGGTGGGAAAAGACATTCTCAGGTATCATGTTTTTTTCTTTTTTTTAAGTTTATTTATTTATTTTGAGAGGGTGTGAGAGAACCAGTGGAGGAAGGGCAGAGAGAGAAGGGGACAGAAGATCTGAAGAGGGCTCTGTGCTGACAGCAGAGAGCCTGACATGGGGCTTGAACTCACGAACTGTGAGATCACGAGCTGTGAGATCACGAGCTGAGCCAAAGTTGGACACTTATCGGACTGAGCCCCCTAGGCGCCCCCCAGGTACCATCTTACGATCCCACTTCTAATAATAATAACATGCTACTCTCAGGGACACACATGTCTGCTATTAACAGGTAGTTTTCTCCCACATAAACCACCACCCCTCTTCCAGAAAACAAAAGTACCATTTGTCTCTTACCAACTTCAAGGGAGGTAACATGGCTGCTAGTAATCCCAAAATCCTCTTCTGGGAACACTCAGCAAACACCTGCTCAGGGCTGGGAGTAGCTGCCTTTTCCTCGATGGCCTTCTGAGATGACATGACTGAACTGTCAGCATCTGAGTTGTAAAACATCAAACTTTCAGATCTTGCCAGGTTCTGTGCACATACAAACAGCAAGTGAGCTGCTGCACCGTCCCTGAGCTGCTAGAGAACAAAACTGGGACTCTGCTGAACACGTCCTGCTCAAGGAGGCTTCCCCCAACCACCCTCTGCAGTCGCTGTTCCCCTGACCCTGCTAGTCTGTGCTCACGCTAATTAACTACCTTTCAACACACCAAATCACTGGTATTTATTATCTGTCTTCCCTTCTAGATTTTTGCTGTTCTTCAGTGGTGTATCATAAGCACTTAGAAATGTTTCTGGAGCATAACAGGTGCTCAGAGAACGCTTGATGGATAAATAAACTATATGTGGACCAGGACGTTGGCACTCATGCAGACCAGAGAGGGCCTGGGCCCATGAGGAGTGTCAGCCTGTTGCACTGCAAATATGCCCATCAGCCCCTTCTGAGACCTGGCCCCTGAGACGGGGCAGGATGCCCGGTGCTCACCCCTGCCTCCATCACGGAGCAGGGCAGTGAGACACATGCTGCCCCCCAGGGCTGCCCCAGTGAGGAGGCTCTGCAGCCCACCTCAATCTCTGGGCTCATCAATCTTCCAGGAAGGCAGCTCTGACCCTGTCGCTGCCATCCCCAGGCAGGCGGCCGAGGCCCTCCTCAGTAGAGTGACATGGCAACCCCCAGGGCTCTCTTCCACCCCTGCACGCCTGCTGGCGGGACTCCCCTGTGCACTCGCCCGGCGGCTCCCACTCTGGGGCCCGTGCTGCTGCCTCCAAGTCCCTCCCCACAGCAAGTCCTAGGACAGCTGAGGTCCCTCACTGCCTGACCTTTACGAGGCTTCACACCTCTCTTCTGGACAGAGTCACGTCTCACGTCCAATTCCAGTCACCTGTACCGTGGTCTACACCCTCCCAGACTGCAGGCTCCATGGCAGGGACCTATGTGTCTGTCTGACTTGGTCCCTGTCGCACCCCCACAGTCTAGCACAGGGCTCGGCACGTGGAAGGCCCTCTGTAATTAGGGAAGAACAAAGTAGGAAAGCAGGCCAAGGGTTAGCAGTACCATCTGACACAAAATGAGAAACCGTGCGGCCGTGGTTGCTAGCCAGTTTCAAACTGTGTGCAACAAACAGCTCAGGGATGGGTCTGTGTGCATTTAAGATAAAGATCAGGTCATGATTAAAGAGCCTTTACCTGGGAGCCCTGCGGGTGCGTCTGAAGCTTGAGTCTGGCACGAAGGCCCCCTCACCAATGACGCACCTTCGTCCGCCTCACTCCTCAGCTCGCGGTCCAAGGGTCTGACCTTCTTGTGACCATCTCTCTTACACTGAAGACAAAACGCAAAAGAATAAAAGTTTCTCATAACAGAAGTTTGCCCATCTGGGGTGCCTGGGTGGCTCAGTCAGCTGAGCGTCCGACTCTTGGGACTGATCCCGTGTCAGGCTCTGTGCTGAGTGTGCAGCCTGCTTGGGATCCTCTCCCTCTGCCTCTGCCTCTACCCCTCCCCTGCTTCACAGAAAATCTAAAAGTTTGCTCGATCGTGTTGTAATACAATTCAATTTTTAAAATCATTAGCCAGTCTTTATGGACTTAAATATTTTTGAATTCCTTAAGAAAATGTGCCTCATTTCTGATGATAAATCTGTGCTCTAATTAAGACAGTAATCACTGCAACCCATCCCCCAAACATCTCCCAAATTCCCTTGCATCAGAGCCCACAGTCCCATTAGCAATGGCCACACTAACAACCTCTAGTACATTCGGCTTAAGCTTTTTTTAAAGTTTATTTTTATGTATTTTGAAAGACAGAGAGCGAGTGCACACAAGTGCGGGAAGGGCAGAGAGAGAAGGAGACAGAATCCCAAGCAGGCTCCACACCGTCAGCAGAGTCGGACTTGGGGCTTGATCTCATGAACTGTGAGATCATGACATGAGCTGCAGTCAAGAGTAGGGTGCTTAACCATCTGGGGCACTCAGGTGCTCCCACTCTACTTAGCTTTTTGAAGCCACTTCTCTTGGGAAGTTCTTCTCTTGGGAAGAAGAACAAAACAAAGTGTTTTTCTAGAACACTGAGCTTACACTTCTGAGAATTTTCTTTTGGTAAGGAGCCTTGTTAAGGGGGCTCATGCTGGAGCAGGGAGGCTTTCCTGGGTTCAAGAGTCGGGCAGCAAGCTGCCTAGATTGGCAGGATGCCAGCCCTTGACTTGTGCTTCCTTAGGCCTTTTCCCCTGGGCTAGGGAAAGCCTTGAAACATCTTTCTGCAACAAAAATTAAGAAAGTTCTCAAAGAAAAAGGCATGTCGGAAGGACAGAGAGCCAGCAGGAAGGGGCTTCCATGGGCCAGACATGGGACAACAGGAGCATCAAGATACGTAACGAAAAATAATAGATTTTAGAGATTTTAAGTAAACTCCACACCCAATGTGGAGTTCGAACATACAACCTGAGATCAAGACTCACACGCTCTACACACGGAGTCGGCCAGCCTCCCCAAAAATAATGGCATTTAATCCATTGAATAAAAAAATATCACCCAGGCCATCCTGAGGCAAATAAAGGAGTAGGCGGATACACAGGGAGCAGCGCGCCTGGGCGGCCTGTCCTGGGACGTTAGGAGCTCACAGGAAGACACAACGGCCCCGGGCTCAGAGTGGAGGCTGTCCCTGCTGAACACGTGCTCTCTGCCCCACCACCATCTGTGGGTGGCTGAAATGCTGCCTGGAGTTTTGTGGTCAGAAATGTCGGCACGTCAGAGACCAGTCGGAAGCTTACGTCATCTGTCTTGTGCTGGCTCTGGCTGACTGGAGCCGACAAAATTCTCAAATTTTCACCAGCCATCTTTACTTTTGACTTTCTCTAAAGGACAATGAATGGGATCATGGCCGCAACCACCAAGGGGCGGATCCTTGATCTAGTGAGTGTGACAGAGAGGATGGAAACATGAGCAGCTCCTGAGGCAAAGCCAAGGGCACTCACGGCACCAACTCAAGCCTCAGAGGCAGCATCACAGAAGGTGTGCCGTGCTCTTCCACAAAACCACCCTGCAGACCGCAGTCACTGGCCCACGCGCATCCCAAAAGGCTCCCTGCTCATGGGACAGGTGTGTGTGCACTGGGGAGTCCAGCCAGTAAGCAGAAGGCACCTTGTGCCCCCGCCTGCAGCCGACTGAGCCCCACTTCATGTACACACTGTGGGCAGGAACGAGCCCCTTTCGGTGCATAACCTTCCACCCTCGTGAACCCACCGGAAGGCAGGTAACAGGAGCCATTAACGCTGACAGGGAACATACTGTGAACACTGTATTCAGCACTTTACACACATTAGCTCACTGTGTAATGTGTGTGAATGCTCAGAACAACCCTAGGAAACAGGTTTTATTATCCTCACCCCATTTTACAGATGAGAATGTGAAGTGGACACATGGTGGTAATGTGCCCAGGATCGCACAGAGCAGGGGCTGGAACCCAGGAAATCTAGGTCAAGAGTCTGTGGCCTTAACCTCTCTGCTCTCCTCCCGGCTGAGAACGGCTCCCCCATTCACCCTGACATCGTGCACAGTGACGAACTGTGACGTACACTGCCGTGCTCAGAAGGGCCTGTGTGTGACGGGTCCTCAGCAACCCGGACCGCTCTCTCCTCCTCTGGTGTGCTAGTGGGCACAGCAACGGGCAGGGCGGGACTTTCTGGGCTAGCGTCACCATCTGGCAGCACCCCGAGAAGAGCTAGAGCTTTCAGACCTGCGTGGGGAGCAAATAAGAGAATGGTTAAGCATTTTACAACAAGGTTTATTTCCTGTAAGTTCCACAAGTCACTGCTACTCCACAGAAGTAGACGGCTGGGCTCTCCGGAGCAAACCCGAGCGCGCCGCACACAAAGCTCCCTGGCTGGCCACAGCTCGGCTCCTGACTTCAGGTGCCACAAGTCTGGGCAGCGAGGGGCGCCTGTACTTTACTAACAGCAGACGACAGGAGACAAAACAGGACTGTCTACCTAGAAAATCACCGCCCCACACAACGAGACTCCTAAACTCCCACCGGCCAACAGGCAACAAGACGGCTCTGAAGCTCCAGTATGGCTGCCCTGCTGCCCAACAGAGGTCTGGTTTCCAGGACGTTTTCAAGAACAGGGAGTCCCTTACTGTGAAAAGATTTGAACGTCTCGGAAACAACATTCACACTATGTTCTCCCTAGCACTCTGCAGTAAAGTCGGAATCTCCTGGATATTTTCGTGGGCGAACGACTTTAATTACAAAGTGCTCTCATCTAGAACGCGGTCATATGAAGGGGCTGTGAGCTCCGGGTAAAAACAGTTCCTTCGGCGACGTTAAGTCTGGTAGATGCAAACATGACATACTTTACCCACAGACGGTAAGAGTTTCAATTGTTGTTTGTTTGTTTTTTTTTTACACCTTCACGTAAATATTTAAGAGAAACTAAGTGCATTGTAATGGGACAATCTTCCTCAAATGCATGTGGGAGCCTGGGATTTGCTCCCGTCTCCCATGCAGAAGCGCATCAGGCTGCCTCTACCCGGGGGTCTCGCTGCTGCTGAGGCTTTTCCTGCACAAGTGTCCGGGAGCTGGCATGGTTTCGGTGCATGGGCGACAATCACCTTTTCCCTGGTGAGCCGTCATCAGACAGTCCCCCACTAGCTGCATGCACTGGCCGCGCAGGGCGGCGGCGCTGCTACGGGCCCGGGGATCCGGTCTCTCACCGCCCACATCCTCTGCACTGGCCAGGTGGGTGCTGTAGAGAGCCAGGGCGGCAAAGAGCAGCCAGGCGTAGTTGTGGACGTAAGGCTGGATGAGCCTCTGCCGGTCGCTGACCCGGACGGTCACCATCGGATGAGCTGTGACACTGTGGGTGGGCAGATGGCTGCAAAGGCAAGACACATTTATGGCCTACAAGCCTCTGTGAGGCTCAAAAAGAAACACAGGGCCTCAGCAGGGGTGGTGCAGTCACTGCCGGGCACTGTGACTTCTGAGGCCGCAGTAACTGAAAGTTTACAGACAGGTATGAGCCCTCTCCCCAGAAAAATGAACCAACACAAACACCGTACATTCCATTTCAGGGTTCACAGCCCTTTCACCCCTGCCCTGGCAAAAGATTCTCTAGGCAAACGAGGTGCCGTAGAATTCCTTTTATGACATTCGCAAAGTGTGATAATATCATTTCGGTAATATGAAAGAATGCTCATAGTTTTTAGAATGGATGTGGACTATGAATGAAGGAAATAAGATCAGTGATTTGCTTTAAAATACTTTAACAAAGAAAAAAAAAAAAAGGAATAAGCTAAGCACACATGGCAAAACCTCCCTAACTGTTGAATCTGGGTAATGGGTATGTGCGGATTCAGTGTACTGGTCTCTTTACTTGTGGGTGCATTTGGAATCTGTTAAAGAAAAAAGGAGGCATACCCATAGGAGTATTTCTTGGCCGCATAGCACCCGTAGCAAAGATCAAAGTCATCACACACATTGCAATTTATCCTCCGGCCGATGATCAAACCCTGGCACTGGTCACAGGTAAACTCCATGCTGACCATCTCGTGGTCATCTCCATGGCCCTCGGGCTTCACCCCACCTGGGGGAAGAACAGCTGCGTGAGGCGATCAGGCAAAGGGCTCTTACAAGTGCTAGTTTCCAAACACAAGCCAATCTAGAAGCAGGCCTCTGCCAAGTTCCACTCAGGATGTCAGGGGTCACAGGGACCTTCTGGAGAGCAGGGCGTTCTGCCCAGTGGCTCCAAGCATATCATCAGTACTCTCAGCACAGAACTTCTTAGCCATGGTACCGCGGATCAATCCCCTCTTTCCCAGCACCACACAGAGCCTGATCGAGTGTATTACAAATCCCCATTGTGACCACCATCTGTGAGAAACAAGATGTCGCTGTCACAGCCCATCTGTGAGCTGTCTCCTGTGCGACCCTCGCCCCCGCCGACAAACATTAAGCATCTACTGTGTATTCCTGTTAACAAGCACTAAGGAGTGATCGGGTCTGTGCTCTCAGTTTTTCATTCCAGAATCACACAGGAAACCAGACCCCACAACCTCAAACCCTGAGAGTGAGAAAGTGTTTGCACCCGTGGGTCTCCGTGCCCCATCACCCTGCTCACCACTCCTCACATGTGACCCACTTCTGCTCCCGCCACTGCGAAGCTGGTCCAGGCAATGACCCCTGGTCACTGCTGAGACCGAGTCCCCGAGGGAAACTCCTGTAAGGCCAGAGCCACCTTCCTCCAGCAAGAGCTCTGACTGTGTTGACACCCCACTGTCCACAGATTCGTTCCTACATGGAAGCCATTGACCTCAGGGCCCCAGCCTGGGCCTCGCCTGCCTCAGTCCGTCACTCAGCTGGAAAGACTCTAGACACATCGCAGGTGCTCACTCCTCTGTCCCCGGACTTGCTCTGCTTTGGACAGTGACACGCCACCTTCACACCACCCAGCTCTGACTTCCTTCAGAGACCAAGTCACACCCCACAATTCACACTTCCTCACGAGCCTTCCCTGCAACACTGATTGTTAGGACTTCTGAACTTTTCCACTCATGCACATTCGTGTCCTGGGATATGTATTCTGTAGGCATGTCCAGGCTTCTGCTAAGACTAACTGCTCCCAGGACAGGGGCTGCACCTTCTATGACCGGGCCATGCGTGCAGAGCACTCAGATGCTCACGACTGTCAATGTGCTTTACCTCAGCACCTGCACATCAAGAATATTCAAGAACTTCCGAGATCTGCTTTTGCATATTTGACCACTTGTACACACTGCATGATTCGGAAAGAGAAGTAGTCTCTGGAGGCTAAGAGGACTGTGCACTCGTGGGCCCTGTGTGTCTATCGGGTGACTACACCCAGAGCCCGTCAGGTAACCGAGCTGGAGCTTCTCATTCACCGGGGGAGACAAGACTCCTATCTGCCACCCGGTCAGAGCACAGCGCTGGGCGGTCTCTCACTGGGCAGTGAATGAAATGACAAGGTCACAGAAAACAGCACAATCATTACTTCTGGGCACGGCACACTCAGACCACGGCGCGTACCTAGGAAGCAAGTTGTGCAGAGATCCATGTCGCTGCACTGCAGACACCGGTAGCGGTGCCAGGGCGCGATCTCGTCACACCCGTCACAGGAGATGTCCACGTGCAGCAGGTCGGAGTAGCGGGCAATGAACATGTGCATCTGTACGGTGAGATAAACACAGTTAGCGACGGACTTTCTGATGTGGCCGCTGCCCACCAGTCCAGGCGTCCTACAACAGGTGCTTAAGGGGCTCTGCTCTGCAGCAGGTGCCGGGGGCGGGTGGGAGACGGAGGAGCCGCTGTCTACGCAGGAATCCCCTCGAGTGACGATACAGAGTGACGACAGCTCTGCCTGGCAGTCAGGGGCCGAGGGAACCCTGCAGAAGGTTTCAGCAGCGGTTAGGAAGGGCATGGAGGGTGTTCAAAGGAGGTGAATTCTCAGCTGAGACCTGAGGGACAAACAGGTGTCAGCTGGGTGGGGGTGAGGGTGGGGACATGACAAAGGAAATCAGTAGCAAGTTCTACAGGAGGCAACGAGAGAGCAGGATTTATAAGACGGTGGTTTGTAAGACGCAGCAATTCAGTACCTGGGTGCCGAACGTGGTACAGAGAGAGAGAAGCAGGCGGAGGAACGGATCCCTGAGCTTTCTAAAAGTTCCTCGGGCTACCGGGTTGAAAATGGACTAAAGGAGGCAAGACCACAGTCGGGGAGACCGGCCATGAGAGCGGCTGTCAGAGTAGCCCCACGACAGGGCAAGGGCTGTGAAAGGCCCAGGCAGGCCTGACAGGTGCTAAGGAGGCCGAGGTGCAGTGCCTTGGGGACAGGGTGGAAGCAGGGCCGCAGAAGGGAGAGGCCAAGGACAACATCCAGATTTCTAGCTTGAGTACTTGGTTGGACAGGGCAGCGTTCAGAGATATAGGAGACACTGCCAAAGAGGCACTGTTTGCAGGCACCTGAAAGGAAACCCTTCCGGGGGGTGGCAGGGGCACTGCTCCATGAGCCCGAAAGCTGTCTTACTGGGAAGGAGCTGCAGGCCTCAGTGCCGCCTGCAGAGCAGGGGGGAAACCACTACGGAGATTAGAGCACACGAGCCATGTCACCGTAGAGTTGCCCGATGGCTCCCAGGAAGACGTTACCACACGGGAGAGAGAGATTGCAGAGGCTGTGTGGGCGTGCCTCATCTGACCACCACAAAGGTGCTACGTGACCGAAGTCACTGGCACACAGTAGGCATGTGATCCTGAGAAATGAACAAATCTGAGGCAGGAGATGCCTGGGACAGTGTGGTAGTGACGGATCCACACCTAACGCGGAGACAGACACGGCGGGCCATCGGAGCCCAGTGCCTCCACACGTCTCAACCACGGAGCTCTGACTGTGTGCACATGGCTGCTCCCACGCTGGCCGGGCAGCCCGTGACTGCGATGTGGCTCCCTGCAGGAAGAGCATGTGCTGCCCGAGGAACCCGGGCCCAGGGACTTCGGCACTCCTCTCGGCTGCTAAAGGAACAAACGGGCCCCTCATGCCCCACGGCCGCCTCACGAGCCCGCACTCTGGGGGTCCAGCTCTACAGGAGGGGGCTGCACTCGGAGGGAGGTCAATCCGGGCTTCGGGGCCCCTTCGGCTACAGAGCGGGGTTCGGACTACCACCGACACCCTCAGGAGCCGGCCTGCTGACACCCCCCAGGCAGACTCTGCTCTCCAAACTCCCAGCAAGTCACTTCAGATTACTCCAGTTGAGAGGTCTTACTTTCCTCTGCTTCTCTGGGTCTTCCTGGGCTATTTTTTCGTACCAGGCCTCAAACATGCCATCCTGACACTCATCCATCCATTCTGAGTTCTGCTTGGCGTCAGCAAGCTCATCTTCTTCACTCCACTGGCTGCAAGAAGGACACAGAGAAAGAAAAGCATGCCTCTCCTAATAACCAAGCAAGGGCTGGGCAGCAGACTGGGCATCGTCAAACTTCCGAGCGGAAGAAGGCCCAGAACTTGCCAGATCGTCGAGAGATGTGCAAAAATGAGAAGGGAGCAGAGGACAGCAGGTGAGGAACTGGAGCCTGAAAGGGGAGCCCCCAGGGCCTAAGTGCACCTGAGGTCCATTCGTGGTGACCCTACTCTGTGCCAGGCACTAGAGCCAAAGTGAATTTTTTGGCCCGATCTGGGCCTGCTCAGCACACCCTGGTGGTAGGAGCATGGGAGGGCAGCAGGGCTCCGGGCTCTGCTCCCACCAGCTGCTCCGAGGCCCTGCCACCACACTCCGCCCCGTTCCTCAGCTTCCTCATTTCATAAAATTTTTTTAAATGTTTATTTATTTTTGAGACAGAGAGAGACAGAACATGTGTGAGGGAGGGGCAGAGAGAGAGGGAGACACAGAATTTGAAGCAGGCTTGAGGCCATGAGCCATCAGCACAGAGCATGGGGCTCGAACCCACAAGCTGTAGGATCATGACCTGAGCCGAAGTTGGAGGCTTAACCCCAGGTGCCCTCAGTTTCCTCATTTCTAGGAAGAATTTCATATAGATAATCTTATGGGCTCCTTTTAGAGGCAAAGTTATAAATTTCCATAACTTCAGTTTATAGTTTGTTTTAGCACTGTAATTTTACATATAAAAGGATTTGCTCCCCACAAATGCAAACCCAACAGACTGCCTGCCAGGCCTCCTCACACTCTGCTCTGGGCGGGCACCAAGAGACAGGAAGTGGGGGAAGTGGGGGGGCAGTTCTGGGAAACAAGGAGCCGGGTGTCTTGCTACCTCCTTTCCCCAGAATGTCTGACAAAGTGAAGTCTCTCCCCTTGCCTACCTTCTCTCCTTTTGTTCTTTCTTTTCTATGGACATGAGTGGCCAATGGGTAAGTGGACTTGAGTAAGTTGGAGACACACACATTAAAAGTGGAAAGGAAAGAAAATCCGCGTACCGTTTTTTCTCATATCCTAAGTCTTTATAATACGCAAGAGGTTACAGTGGCTAAAACTCCATATGCATGTAACCAAAAGATAAAGATAAAGATAAAGATAAAGAAAAGGATTCTCTGATTCAACAAGTGGTACTAGGGTGTCCAAAAATGTGGAGGATCCTTGTCCTCCAAGTTCACAATCCCACCACCACCAACTCACATACACTTCCACGCACCAGACCCTGTTCTCACCCCTGAGAAACAGAACTCACCGACCCTTCACAACAATCCTATGAGGTAGGTACCATAATCATCTCTGAGGCAGGGCCAAGAACCTGCCCAAGGTCACCCGGCCGCTCTGTGCCCGAGCCAGGACGCTACACAGTGAGGAGCCTAACCAGAGGGACCCTTGGCTGCCGTCCCGGTACTCACAATCTGCTCTGGGAGCTGTGGAGGCAGGACTGGAATCTTACCTGATCACACTGTCGTGGACGCTGATATTCTCTTGTGACATTTTCATGAGCAGATCTGGTAGCTGAATGTCAACAAAGAAAGCGAGGTCACCGGGTTCCCAGCCCATGTCCAGAAGGTGAAGCAGGGCTGTCTGCACACAGGACAAGGCAGGCAGCAGGGACCTAGAGAGCCCATGAATGTGCAATTTGTGGGGGCTGTCGGTCGCCAGTGGGACAAGAGACAATGCAAGTCACGACCTGCTGTGTCTGCAGGTGGAGAGCAGAGGGAGCGACGGGTCCATCCAAACTGCTCACGCTCCACACAAGCCCTCTTCAAAGCACAGCCCAGCTCAGCAAGCACTCGGCAAGCCAAGCGCCAAGCGAGGCTTCTGTCCTGCCAGGCTTACCGCAGGGGGCCTTTTATGGTCAAGGACGGAGCCATAAAGATCACCTCCCGATAAACAGCAAAATGAGGGCCAGCCCCAAATTAACCCAGATCAGTCAGCGAAGAAGGGGAGGAAGACCGTTTGACTTGAGGTTTCTGTCTAAAGTCCCTACTGTGGAGGCGCCTAGGGAAGGGCTCTCTACTCAAATCCTAAAACTGCACCCAATACATCAGAAACTGAAAATGACGCGTTAGAAGTTCTCACATGAACCAAGAACCATCCCCTTGAAAACACTACATACCACACAGAGAAAAAGGCTGGGACAAAGGGATGCTGAGTTAGCATGAGCACTTAGCTCTAGATGGTACAATCAGGGATTACAATTTTTTTTAACTCCACGTTTTTCTATATTTTCAACACTTAACATATATTTCTTTTATTTCTTTTTTTAAAAATTTTTATATATATTTGTTTTTGAGAGAGAGAGACAGAGCACAAGTGGGGGAGCGTCAGACAGAGAGAGAGAGAGAGAGGGAAACACAGAATCCGAAACAGGCTCCAGGCTCCGAGCTGTCAGCACAGAGCCCAACGAGGGGCTTGAACTCACTAACCGTGAAATCATGACCTGAGCCGAAGTCAGATGCTTAACCGACTGAGCCCCCAGGCGCCCCACATATATTTCTTTTAAAATCAGAAAAAATAGGAAGAATGCTTTCTCTAGAAACGGTAAAGTTATACAGTACCTGTCATTAATGCTGCTAAATCCTTTAACTGCTTTGACCAAAAATAGAACAAAATGGTAGTAAGTGTCTCGAATCTCTTTGTGCAGATCTGCGCCACAGCCCTCCAAGTGTCCAAAATAACTAGAAACAAAGGAAAACACCGATCACTTAATTGCCAAACCATTGCTTACTTCTTCACCATGAGCCCTTACACGAAGAGCCGAGACACAGCGCTTGCACAAATGGCCCAGAGACCTGAGCGCAAATGCGGCCGCTGAGAGTAGTGGCAAAGCAGGGCTGCCGGGAGTGAGGGACGCAGTCACTCCTCTCTCTTCTCTCTTTTTGTTAGTATAAACCCTCCCCGATCGCTCACCACCAGAGGGGTGGATTCTGGGTTAAGTACTCGGCACTTCAGCCAGGCCCTCGGCCGCACCTACCCTCGCCTCCCCTTACCAGTTCCACCTCGACCCTTGTCACCACAGTGATGGCATCACCTCTGAGACCCTCACCTGAGCGCAGCCTGACCACCCTCTCTGGAACCTGACCCCCACAGCAGCACCTGCAGCCCCAAGGAGCCCTACGCACCCCAGGACCCTACTCCTCCCAACCCTTCATGTTTAGCTGATGACCCAGGACACCGCCACATACTCACTGCCACCCTGTGCCTCACTTCTCTGGGCCGCAGACCCAGCTGAAACCGCACCCCCCCCCCCATACACTAGCCTGAGAACCCTGCAGGGGCACCAGAACAGCTCGGTGTCGCTGGAAGAGACACTTCTCGAACAAGCACTGGAAACTGTCGGGCAGTCAGCCTGCCTTTCTCACTTGGCGTTACTATTTCAAACCTTCCTGCCTCTCCTGAAACTGCCACTGCTCCTCCCAACCCTTCATGTTTAGCTGATGACTCTGCTGTTTTGTTTAAAAACAGAAAGACCACACGGGCATCCCGGGTCTCTGTGCCTCCATCCACGCTGTAACTCCCCTGCAGCCACAGACGGCCTCCTGGGCTCTGTGGAAACTGAACCCTCGCCGTCACGCGGTGCACCTGCCGTGTGTCAAGTGTGCCTCGGGACTGACGCTCTCCCGCCAGCATGCCAAGTGCTCTGACACCCCTTATAAACTCTCCGTTGATCCCATATCCCCTGCATTTCTGCCCCTTTCCTCTGCTCCCCTTTGAGGCCAAAGGTCTTGAAACGATTGTCTGTGGTCTCTCCCTCCATTTTACACGCCCCATTTTCCTCTCAACCCATTGCGACTGGGCTTTTGGCCCCGTGGCCCCGATGAGAGTGCAGCAAATCCAGTGTGTTCTCATGTGGCGCAACCTCCCACATCAGTGTATGACACATTCTTCTCTCGGCTTCGATGGCCCCACCATCCCCGGGGTTGACTCCTGATGGCCACTCCTTCCTGATCTCCTCAGAGGAGCCCTTCTTCCTCTGCCTGAGCTTGGAACAAAGAGGTGCCCTTCACGCTCAGTCCTGAGCCTGTTCTTGTCCACCTCTGCCCTCCTTCTTGACCATCCAGTCTCACGGCTTTAAAGACCATCTATGTGGTGAGAGCATCCAGACTCTGTCCCTGGCCCTGGCTTCTTTGCAGAACATCAGACCCTTACCTTTACTGCCTGGAAGTCTGTACTTGGATGTGAAAGAAGCAGCTCAAACCTAACACACCAAACAAGTTTGGTTTTCTCCCCAATCTGTTTCTTCCATTCTCTCCCCCTCAGGAAGGTGCATCACCACCCACGAACGGCCGCAGACAAGGTTGCAGCAGCTCCTTCATCCTGGTTCTCTCTGTCCCCTCATACCCAGTCCAGCAGTGAGACCTGGCAGAGTCTTCCCCCTTCTCTCCATCTCCAGGACTACAGCCCACCACCTCCTGCCTGGCCGGCCACACCGTCTCCCAACGGCTTTGCTTCTGCCCATGCTTTCCCACAGAGTAGTCAGAGGGTCTTTCATAAACGTATAAACTATGGTATGCTCCTCCCGGGCTTGGGGTCCCCCAGGGGTGTCCCATCTGCAACTTAGTACAAAACCCAAACACCTTCAATCGTGTCCTGCAAAGATGTCTTCCACTGGAGCCCTGCCTAAGTTCCTGAGCCATCTCCTCCCATCCGCCCTCACTCAGGCACGCTGGCTTTCGTTCTGTTCCTCAGGCTAAGACCCTGCCCTGGGGGGGCCTTCGGCACTGTTCCTTCGGCCTCCAGTGCTTTCCGCACTGAGCTCAACCTGAGGTCTTGGTTCACAGGCCATCTTCTCAGCCCGCTCCCTGACCACCCGACCTACACTACAGCAGCTTCCAGGGATTACTGTACATCACTGTCCGGGAAGGACAGACTCCACAGATGAATGGATGGATGGACGGATGGATGGACTTCTTTTAGGGCCCGTCTCTCCTCCATAAAATGCAAGCTCCACCGGAACAAGAATCTCGTCTGCCTTGTCCGCTGCGGGATGTATGTCACCTAGACCGGTGCCTGGCATAGTCAGTGCTCAGGAAACACTGACTAGCTATTAGAACGACCTTGTGAAATACTTCATGTTCTTACTGTAAATTAAGATTAAATTTAGCTCACAGCCTCCGGGAGCTGACTGATGAGCATGTGTACGAGGGAATACAATTCTCACTGCCTGGTCAAATACAGCTGATAAACTCATCAGGAGGAATAAGCATATATCTGGTATTTATTTACTAAAAGGATAGAACCCATCCCTCCGTAGGATGAGAGAACTGACCAAAAACATGAATTTGCATTGCACATGGAAATACTAGTGACCGATTAAAGGCGGCGATTAGGATTTCTGTGAAATCACCCTGCGGGTCTTCCTTGCAGGTGTGGGCTTCGCACTTACTTGGTAAACTCCTTCTGGCAGCTCAGGAGCTCCAGCAGGAAGAGGATGCATGGCGGCTGGAAGCAGTGAGGCTGCCCGAGGGCCTCCGCGCAGTACTGCGCTATCCTCAACACCTCGAGCACGCTCTGCGCCTGGGCTCTCCTCCAGGACAGGACCTTCACAACACTGAACACAGAACTCAAGTCAGGGGCACCGAGAGAGCTCGAGCGGGGGCAGAGGATGTTCTGACACCAGGTTAACGACACGAAAAGACTACGGTGAGGGCGTCAGGAAGGTCGCTCAGCAGGGGGACCAGCACCTGTTTGCGGCTTTCAGTCACTGCTCAGCAGCAACACGAAGCAGTTGACACCACGTGCCCAGAAGCCCCACAGCCCAGACCGGCAACTTCAGTAATCAGGAAGGAGCTTTGAGATCTTTACTGCCCCACAGACAAAGTTTTAATTCTTAGGACAGGAAATTAAAACATGCAATCCTTCCAGAGATGTAGGCCCACAGACACAGAATTCTGTCAGAAAATATCAAATCCTAAATTTCTCCCGGATTTAAAAAAGACAAATTTACAAATGACAGTCACCATAACAAATGTTTCTTTTCACCCCAGCAGGACGTTACTGAGGTACAATTTTCACACAGTGCAACGTGCAAATCTGAAGTGACAAAATACCTCTTTAAAAAAAAAAAAATAATCACCCAATTTTTCATTGAACATTCTAGAACAAATCTCAATCTTTCACGTATTACTCGCTTGCCTTAACATGAACCTTAAGCCTCTGACCAGCCTCTGACCTGCCTACAGCGGGAAAAGAGAAGGTGCTGGGAGGGCGCTGCCTGGCTCACCTCTCGTGGGAGAGGGACTGGTCCTTGATGAAGTCCAGGACATCCTTCAGCAGGGGGTATTTCTCTTTCACCGTGGGTGCCGGTCTGGCCTCCTCCACTGACCGGAAGGAGAGCAGCCGGAGTCGCCCTCGGGTGAAGGGAGGCCGCCGGGTGGGAGCGGAAGGTGACGAGGGCTCTTCGGTGGTGGCGGGTGGCACCTCTGAGTCAGGGGGGCTGCTGCCGGGCGGCAGGTGTGGTTGCGCACCCGAGCCGGGACCCCCGTCCCTCGCGGCAGGCGTGGCCGCTTCCACGGGAGACGGCGAGGCCTGGAAATGCTCCTCAACCACAGAGCTCGTCCTCGGGCGCTTGTCGCGTGGCTGCAGGTGATCCACGACATCTGCGGCCACCAACTTATCACACCTTTCTTCTGGACTCACTCCCACGGGCAAAAATCTTAGTAACAGGAGACTCTTCTGAATACACTCTCTCGCTAAACACAAACAGCAAGGAACGCAGTGAAAAAATTCTAAACTAAACTTACTACGCAAACTCTACTTTAGGACGAGAAATACCTCGGTTACCACAGGGACGCACATGTCTACCGAAGAAAACAACCCTGTCTCACTGCGTAATTCACAATCTCCCCAGCGTTGTCATCACACTTAAAAACAGGTTTTATTGTGGACATTTTCTAACACACAGAGAGAAGAGTATAAGGACCCCACTGGGCACCCCTGATGCCAGCCCCAGGCCAATCTCCTCTCCCTAGCTGCCCCCTCCCTGGATTACTTCCTTGCAGACCACACACATCACACTATTTCATCTGAACACTTCAGCACATTTCTCTCAAGTAGTAAGAGATTTTTATTTAAAAAAAAATTTTTTTAACACTTATTTTTGAGAGACCAAGAGAGACAAAGCGTGAGCAGGGGAGGGGCAGAGAGAGGGGGAGACACAGAATTTGAAGCAGGCTCCAGGCTCTGAGCTGTCAGCACAGGACCCGACGTGGGGCTTGAACGCACGAACTGTGATATCATGATCTGAGCCGAAGTCGAACGCTTAACGGACTGAGCCACCCAGGCGCCCCAAAGTAGTAAGAGTTTTTAAGTTGACTATGATACCACTAAGAAATTAGCAGGTAGTTCCTTAATCTACCGAATATTCAGTGAGAGCACACTTTAAACACATTAACAAGATGTAGTTCAAAAACACCTGACGTCTCTCTCCTAAGAGAAGTAACTGGACGCTCCATTTGGGTCATATTAATAAACAATGACTCCTCTCTGGCATTTTTCTCTTTGTGACCATTCTTGGAAACTACATTTAGCTCCCGTGTTACTTTCCTTAGGTCAACACACCTTCATCTAAAACCACCTAGAAGACGGGTCACCAGTTCCCTAGGCTGCGTGGACAGAAGGTTCAGTGGGCGCACTCACCCAGGCTCTCGGGGTTCAGCTCGGCAGCCTCTGACCCGTGACTTCCTTCCACCTCACTCCCCAGGCTCATCAGGGACTTCTGCTTCATCTCTAGCTGGGGGGAAAATTGGAGCCACATAATTACACTGTGGGGGCCCAGCCGCCAGAACGGCCACCGCAGAGGCTACTCCCAACACATCCCAACACACACAGCAGCACTGGCATCAGGGACGACGGAACAGTTACTGTCCAGCCGTTGAGGATACAGGGCTGAATTGTTTTTGTTCGTCCTGGAAGTAACCCGGGCTTTGAAAGATACACGTGTCTGCAGGTATATGTGCAACACTGCTTTCTTTTCAACTACGCTTTGTTTGGAAGGGGGTCTGTACCCCGATCCTGTTATTTGAAAACTGAACACTGGAGCTTGAGGGGCCATTACCTAAAGCTGACCAAGCACAGACAGAGCAACGGAGCTCTAGAAAAGCAAGGGGTCTTGCTAGGGTTACACACACAGTTTGTGGTGTTGGACCACAATTTGATCTCTCCTCTACTCTGCATGAGGGGACACTTGTAAGTGATACCAAGCCTGCTGCGCAGGGGACAGTGATCACACAGTGTGAGCCACAATGTAGACAGCCCAGGCAGCAGGCCACCTGTGCTGACCGAGAGACCAAGATCTGGGAAAGGAGGCTGGTATCTTGTCCAGCTATCGGCAGTCCGTCCTGTGCTAGACCAGAAGCCTGGTCTACCTGGTGCCTCATCAACTGCCAAACCCTTTCACTTGGGCCGTCTGTGGGGGGTGTCGGACACGCTTTCTTAAACTGCTACTACAACCTGCCCTGCTTCCTCTGCCAACGCTGCTCTGGTCCTCCTCACACCGTTCTGACAATACCTCTTACTTTCTTCTGAGAATCTGTTCATTTGGTCTCCATCTATCCATCCATTTGGTGTGTACGTTCTAATTATTGTGGATCCTGGTCAGGCCTCTCTGTTCCTGGGTAAACTCATACCTTAAAAAAACATCTCCGATGGTGTGAAACTATCCTCATCTCTCTTTTGACATTTCCTCAAAGCACCAGTGAGATTCTTTCACGTTTACTGAACTCTCCAGCCAGGTGTCTCTGATAACCCATATGTTCTCATCCTCAGCACATCCCAGGATAAACTCACCCCCTATTCCCAAAGACTCAAGGCCATTTTCTCCAGTCTGGTCAATGCTTCCAGTGCCCAGCAAGTCACCAAGCCAGGAATGCGGCAACAGTCCTGAACACCACATGGCTGTGCACCACCCACAGCAGCCACAAAGCCTAATCATTCTACCCCTGGGCCAGCTGCCATGTTTACCTAAGGACCATGGCCAGTCTCCTGCACCCGTGTCCTTATCCATCCTCCCCTCCACAATTTAAGGATTTCTCCCAATCACCACACAGTGTTTAAGATGACTGTGAATACGTAGACGACGATAATATATAGGGTTCATCTCCATCCCTAATGGCATGTTCATCATTTCTGTGCATCTGTATAATTGCACTACACAACACAGATCGGGGCAGTGTGTAAACTTAACGGAAGACGGGGCGTACTCAGACATTCCTATCGGGCTTGCTGGTTTCTGCTCGTCATCCCGTATGTAAGCTGACACACGCGGCTCTGCCTCACTCGCTCTCACTGTGGCACAGCCGTACGAGATTGTCTTATGCTGCAGTGTCACTTAGGTAGCACGGTGACACACGGTCTCACTGTCCGTCTTCCTACTGGTGCACATTTTGTTCCTCCAGTTCATGGCCGTCACAAACAATGCTACAGAACCACTTTTCCACTATGCAGAAAGTGCCCCCCTTGGAGAGCGGCCTTTCCCCCACTGAAAGCCATCAGTGGTTGCCCCGTATCTGCAGCAATGCTCTTCCGCCTGGGCTATGAGGCCCCCAGAGTGGCCTTTGGGGTGACGGAAGGAAGTTAAGGGGCTCCCTGCACGCGCCCAGTTTACTCTGAACATCCTCAGTACTCACCACACTATGATTTCAAGGGTTCTAAATTATTTTACAGCATTTCATGTTGTCACTGAACTTAAGTTTTTTAAAAAAAACCTAAGGTTATATTCTTGAGAAGAGAGCTATTACACCTTAATTACAAGAAACCATGGTGGGAAAAACTCAAAATACATAAAAATCACATGCAAGGAAAATCTTACCATCCATATTCGAATCCCATCTGCCAAGCAGTACACCTGTGCAAACTCCTCGCTCAGGGCTGTGTGGCCCCCACTTTTTACTGGGGAGAGGAGATAAGGAAGAGGGCACTCAGTTAGCTCAATTCACTACCGCGACCTGATCACAAATCAGTTTCTAAACCTCCTAACGCAGAGAAAGTCTTTTCCTGAGGCACATACATTGCGGCAATAAGACGCTCGGGCGTAATAAAGATCAGATAGGCCACAAATACCTGAATGGGTTCTCTGTGTTACTTCAAACTAACTCTTTTCAAGTGAACAACATCTGAAACGGACACACTATTAAACGGAGTAAAATATTTAAAGTAAAAATATGGAAGTAAAATATCAAAAATATTAAAAGTAAAATAGACTACCAAAAGTGGGTAAAAAATAATTATTGACATGAAAAAGATTCATGGTATAAGTTAAGTAAATAAGGCCGGTTTTGAAACAGTCTAAACAAAACTATTTAAAAAGAGTATACATATGTAAAACACCGTGTGTGTATACGTACACACATACTGTAGCAATATGCCTAGATAAACCGGCCAGGTAGATACACAGAAAAATGTTAATAGACGTGTTCTTAAAGTGGTAAGATTATACTTGACCGTTATTTTAAGATTTTCCGTACTTCCTAAGTTCCTACGTGGGTATTATTTTTATAATCAGAAACATAACAAAAAAGTTGTTTGTTTAAAAGAAAGCCCTATGAGGCCTGCTTCTTTCTGGTCTTGTAAAAACCCAAGGAGGATGTGCCAGAACAGCATGAAGCTCACTGTGGAGCGGACATATGACACAAGGACAATTTTCTGAACATGCAGGACGTGCTGGGCTCTCTACACTAGGCCCTGGAACACAGTGCTGGCGACCACAGACGTGGCCCCTGCCCTCACGGAGCGCACCATCTAGGTGGAAACCCCGGCCATGCACTTCAACGGCAAAAGGTTGGGCAAGTTTTAGACAAAGATGACCAAGTGAGCTAGACAAGGGCCACCCTTAAAGTGGCCTGTCCCGCAGGACCTGTGAACAGCCCCAGGAACTGAGCGCCTCCGTTGGCGCCTCCAGAGCCCGAGTGGCCGGTACCCTGGAAACAGCCTATATTCAGCACAGTGTTTCTAGTTCCCACATCACTGTGCTTCTCTCCTGAAATCATCTGAACGGGATCTGAAAATGAGCTGGGGAACTGGCCACCAGCCAAAAACTTTGTTTCTCAGGGGTGTTCTTTTTGCTGTTGTTGTTTTAATTTTTAGTTTAAGTAGACTCTACTCCCAACGTGGGGCTTGAACTCACGACCTCGGTATCAAGAGTTGCAGGCTCTACCGACAAAACCAGCCAGGTGCTCCTGTTTCTTAGCTTTTAACTCACAAGGCTTTTGTCCATCTACTGGGCCTGCCCAGTTCTCTTACCATAATTTGATTACGAAAACATACATTGGATTTTTGTTTCAAAACCTGACAGGACACATCCCCATCCCCTAGCAGAGATATACTCTTCCATAGGATGGTTGTTTTCATAAATCGCTTGTACCTCCATGTAGGTTTTGTTTATTTGAGCAGCTTCTTTTTTTTTTTTTTATTTGAGCAGCTTCTTAAAGGAATTAGTTAATGATGGAAGGAGGAAGGATTAACTGAGATGTCTTAGAAATCAGGAAATAAACTCTGCAATGTGAGTTCCAAAGAACTGGGCAAAAAGGTAGCAGGGATCCTCACAGCAATCGTAATAACAGCAGCCATCAATGGCCCCCTCTGGCGGGAGGAAGCACCCAATCCCTCCTGCTCATCTGTGCCCTGGAGGTGCTCGGGGACACCCCGTGCCATCTTTAGGGAGAGTGTGAGATGTCTTTCCCTTGAAAGATGATGAGGACAGGGACTATTATGAGGCTGCAGGCTGCACACACCGTGAGTACAGGCGCGTGAACCGGTGAGGAGCAGGAGACCAACGAAGGAGGCCGAGCAGAGACAACGCCACAGACGCTCTGCCTACACGTAAGAGAGGACACCTACATTCCCATCCCTGGTTCTCAGCACACTCAATGACCTCAGCGGGTCAGGGCATCACCGGCATTTCCTGGAATGTCAGAGCCACCAGCCCCCAAGTTTACAGTTTTGCCCGAGACTAAACCCAAGTTAGGGTTTCCTCCCGTTACGCTTGTGGGCAGTTTTCCATGAGATTTGTGGAGAAAGAAGTGACCTGTTGATTAGTAAACTCAAGGCTACTTGCCATGCACGACAACCCACTGTATAAACCGGTCGCGAGTCTCTTGGCCGGCAGAGCAGGACTTAACGAGATGAAGTCTACGGTTGTAGAAACATGTTCATATTTGAAAGTATTTTAAAATTTCCACTTAAGATAGCTTTCTTAAAACTTAGCAACTGGCCTTCGGATGATAAATATTCCCTGTAGTATAAGTTACCATATTTCTGCAGCTTCTCATATAAGTCTGGAGTACGACACACCAGAGCAGCAAAGGTGGCGTTCACAGCTTGATCAATAGTGGAACCAGCAACTCTATCTGTCTTTGGGGCCTGTTTTCTACATGCCTGTATGAGTCCCTTGCACAGTTCTGACAGTGGCCCACAGGAGCTCTGGGCAGGGTCTGCCTGTACAAACTCAAGAAGAAGACGGCAGCAGGGGTCCTCGGAGACACATGTAACCTGGAACAACAACAATGCGTCCAGTGAGCACGGCCGCTGGAGGGGTATGGTTCAGCGAGCACCTACCGGGCCGGACGATGAGACGCGGGCCGGGGAAACCAGACAGGTACTCGGGCTTGAAAACCAGCGTAAACATAATGGAAACAGTGAGGGAATGAACCCCAGCACTACCACAGAGCAAAAGGTTCTCAAGTGCCAAATGCCAGGGAGGGATGCCCAGTGCTGAGAGCCCACAGGATAGAGCCCCCGGGCGGCTGATGTCATGAAGAGTCCCTGGGAGGGCGCGGGCTTTGGGCCGGACCCTGAAGACTGAGCCGGGGATAAGAGTCAGCAGGGAGACTGACCTGGCCTGAAGTCTCACCCAGGGATGGGGGGGGGGGGATGGGAAAGGGCAGAGACTCGAGGTGAAAAGGAGACGGGACAGAGCCTCGACCGTCATGCCGAGGAGCTCAGACTTCACTTTGTGGGCAGCAGGAGCCATTAATAGTGCTCGGCAGTGGAATGACAAGAAAGGATAAGATGATGCCGTGGCTAAAACGGCACATATACAGAGAGGGGATGGGGGTGGGGGGCGGGGGAGAGGCCCTGGACCCTGGGTGGAGCAGACACAGGGCAGGGGGACAGAAAGGGGATGACGGGCAAACTTGTTTAGTTGACGAAATACCACGAGCGCCGCTGTTCACAGACAAGAGCGAGTGCGGCACAAATCGCTCACTCCGTCTGACTCAGCAGGCGCCAGAAGCAGACTCAGCTGACTCGTTCAGCAGCTCTGCCCACAGCACCCTCCTGAGCACCCACTCCACTTGGCTGGGGCCCCTCACTCGCCGTTTCTGAACACCCACCATCCACCAGCCCCTGAGCACACAGCGCGGACACCAGGGGAACCAGGGGCGGCCCCTGCCTTCAAGGGGCTACCAGCTGGCAGTGGGGTGGGGGTGGGGGTGCGCAGACACAGATGTTCATCATTGAAAGCAGTGGCCGTTAGCGAACTGACTGCACTGCAGTTACAAAGACGCCAGAAGAGTAAATACCTCCTTCCTATCCTGGCGCGGGTGAGTGGGCCAGCTCGCTGCTAATCCCAGCTCCGGACACAGCTGATGCCGGAAGACCGGTTTCCACAGCGGGGAGTTCAGGACCGCCGCCATCTTTGCCGGGGGCACAGCCACGTCGCCCCCTAACTCTGGAAAGAGAAGATGGCTCGTGAGAGCTCTGTTCTCCCGGTGACACCGAGAGTCCATCAACTGCCTGAAAGGAGCTTTTAACCACTTGGGCGCTCAAAGACGGGCAAGGGATCCACGTGGTCACCGGAACATGACTGCGGCACTTGATAAACACACACCGCCCATGAACCCATCCTGTGCGACAGCCTCAGCTCTGGAGCATCGCTGGGCACCAGGCACAGGTGTTTCGTGACGGGGAAATGCTCAGGATGTGTAAGCTTCAGTTTGTAAAAAAAAAAAAAAAAAAAAAAAGTAAGAATTAAATACACACTCGTGTGTGTTTACGAATAGACGTAAAAAAAGACTGGGTGGAAATATATTAAAATGTTAATAATATTTCTCCCTACACTAGGAGTGGCTTTTCTCCTTGATTTTCCCATTATACAATTTCTATATTTTACTTTTACAATCAGAAAAACTCAAAAAATGAAAAAAAAATTAAATACACAAGGAAGTTTTATTCTGTAATTATTGTTTCTTGGATGAATTTAGTAACTAAGTTGAAAAATTAAGACAAAATCCACATTCCCATATTTGACATGAACACTCACATGGCTAAAGGATATAGAGTTATTTTATTCTATTTCTGCCTTCCAGATTTCACTAATGAGAACGAAAAAAACAATGGCGATGCTGCTGAGCACCAGTCCCATGCCCCACGTGCCCTCCAGCCAGGGCATCCCCAGCACCCTCTGTGACAGGCTCCAAAGTCCACATCAGGAAACTATGGAAACAGCATCCAGTGGACACCGTATTCCGGTTTGGTCTAGAGGGCTCCGAGAGGGCACCCTGTCGATACCTCCACGCTGCCCTGTGACAGGGCACCACCTGGCCCTCGCCCTCGGACTCACGGTGCGTAGACTTGAGCGCCATGCACTGGGCAGCGAGGCGTCCCAGCAGCCGGGAAACAAGCAGCTGTAAATCTGACGCCCACGACACGGCCACGTCAGGCAGGCCGTAGGCCGTGACCGTGAACTTGTAGCCCCATTCGTTGTTACTGCTGTCAGAGTGAAAGAGGAACTGGAGCCGTGGGCCAGCCTTAAAGGTCACTTTCTAGAGAGAAACACAAAAGCCATGAGAAAGTGCCACTTCAGTAACAAGCACGTTCTTCAAGACTCAAAAATTCTAAATCTAAAACTGGCCTGTATTCTCGCCATTCTATCTTATCACGCCCACCAAGGTGACGGAAGGAGAAACATACAACGGAATGACGGGAACAGAAAATTCACCACTGCACCTCGAGAGGAAGCAGCGTTGGCATAAACCGGCCAGTCAGTTCTCTAAACCTCAGACGCCCATCTGCCCACTACCTGCTCAGCCAGAAACAGAGCTTGTGCGTCCCTCCACTCCCTCCCTGCCAAGAATCCTGACAGCAGAGAGGAAACCCCGCCCAGAGGCCATGCGGGCCCCACTGTGGGGCCCTCCTGGCTTTCCCCACGTGCTCTGGGCCTTCCTGGACCCACGGGCCCTTTCGTGCTAAGGATCACAACTCCCTATTCACACCGGACAACGTGACACAGACCAGGGATTGGCAAGTTTCCTGTGAAGAGCCAGCCAGTAAATTCTTAGACCTCTGGGGCTTTGTGGTCTCTGTTGTGACCACTCAACTCTGCACCGAAGCGCCAAAGCAGCTAGAAACAACACGTGAACCAACGGTCGTGGCCGTGTTCCGAGATAACTTTATCTACAAAACAGGTGACCGGCTGTCATTTGTGAATTCTGACATAAGCCCTTCCTTTTACAAGAGTGTGATAAATGCTTCCCTTCAAGACCCAACCTCCCGTCCCCCCAAGGGCTGGCAAAGGCGGAGGCTCGGTGCAGAAGCGTGCATGTCACCTCCTTCTGGGAGCACCACTCACCTTGGGCCACTTGTCAGTGCCAACTCTGGTGTCATAGCGGGTTTTTCCACCTCTAGCATCGGTAAATTCCAGATAGTCGTATCTGTGAAGGCATCACCACTGTTACCTGCCCTCTCTCATGTTAACCGTTACCGCTTGGGGAAAGAACACGAGTGTCTTACCGCTTCTCAGTCTCACACCGCTCATCAAATTCCACCTCAAAACAGGTTGCGCCTGGGCTCACAAAGACGGACACCTCGTGGCAGTTGTTCTCATAGTTGTGTGCAGACTCCTTTGTCCACGTGTGTAACACCACAGGACGCTCCTGTGGCCAAGTCTCCCCATCGAGCTATACAAAGGAACAAGCAAGCCAGAGAGCGTCCGTCACTTCACGTCCAGACACACAGAGAACTGTGCTTCTACACTGGCGCTCGGGGAAGACGGCCTGGACAGCAGACACAAATCGCCACACAGGCCCAAAGTGTTCCTGATGTTCCACCTGCATGCACTGGTCAATGCCCTGTAGCCTTGTTAGCGACGCGGCGATGGGACTCGGGGGGCGGGGGGGGCCTTCCAGGGGCAATCTGTTAGTGTAGACGTGTATGACGTAGGTTTCCTTCAACATCGCCATGTCACCCTCCAGAGGGGACACAGAGGGGCTCACCTGAGTTACCGTACTTGGTCCTCCTTCGGGGCCCGAGCACAGCTGCTTCAACAGTTCCAGGAGTGTGCTGAACTCTCTCAGGAGCGCGCAGTGTGAGACGTCCAGAGTGCAGAAGTCCAGGAGAAAGATGACCTAAGAGGGAGATTAACAAAGCACTGAATGCCCGCCTCAGACTCTGCCCGGGGCTGCGGGCCACCAAGCCCTCCTGCCTCACAAAGGCCGTCACTGTGTCTTACCAGTTGACGAGCTGCCATCGAAAACACCGAATTAGATAATTTTTCTACAAGGGTTTTTCCACTATACTGTGACAAAAGGGATTCCAAAATCACTCTCAAGCTTGCCAGAAACTGTCCCACATCTACCAAAACATAAAGACAGTAATTAATATTATACATGGTAAAACGCCACTTGCTTGGTCGTCATCAAGGACAGAGCCGGAGAGGGTCACAGGCACTGTAGGGGGAGTCCCACGTCAGAAAGACCACGAGACCACTGTTTTCCTCTGGGAAGGAAAAGAAGTGCAAATCTGAGGAAAAGATCACTCCTCAAGTGAGTGAATTTTTTTTTTTTTTTTTTTTTTTTTTTTTTGGTCTTTGCTACTTGATGAGTGGAGACAGCACTTGTGTGAGTGAAGGGTTATTGGCTGACCGACCCGGCTGCCAGGCTGCCTCTCCCATAGCTCAGTGGGCCCCCAGGACTCCACACCATCAGCAATTTTGTCACACTGCTGAGACCAAACGTGAGGGAGCTGAATTTTCCACACGCGCAGTTCTCAGAATCTGCTGTGTGTCGTGTAATTCTCTGTGAGTTTACAGGACATGAGTGTGAGGATTTTCAGTGCAGGGGTCACATATACTTAAGATTTTAAAAGCTCAAGATTTTCTTTTTTGGATAACTTGATCAAAACAGAGATGACAGACTCTACTGAAGAGAGCTGCACACACAGGAGCAATGTTAGGCTGTGAGAGGAGACAACCCCACAATAAAATACTTAGGCAGGGGCGCCTGGGTGGCTCAGTCGGTTGAGCGTCCGACTTCGGCTCAGGTCGTGATCTCACGGTTCGTGAGTTCGACCCCTGCGATGGGCTCTGTGCTGACAGCTTGGCGCTAGAGCCTGCTTCTGATTCTGTGTCTCCCTCTCTCCAAGTCGCCCCCCCCACTCCCCGCTGTGCTCTGTCTCTGTCTCTCTCAAAAATGAATAAGTGTAAAAAAAATTAAAAAAAAAACACTTAGGCATACTATCACCTTCAGCAGAAAATTCTGGGCAAAAAGACATGCTATAGAATTCTATTTTAAAAAGAAAAAAAAACAACCCAGAGACAGATATAAGCTGTAATCAAGAAGAGAACACCATACGCATACCCCACGCATGAGGCACTAAAGACGACAGTCAAAACCCAACACCTCTCTCTTCCCATGGCTTCGGGACGGCAAATACCAACACTCACACTGGTCGATAAGGCCCGCGGCGAGCTCTCGGGCCGCGCGGTCCGCGCTCTTCAGCTGCAGGTAGCACCAGGACAGCAGGCTGCCTTGCACTGCCCAGAACAGGGAGAAGAGCACAGAGCCAGCCTCCCCTTGGGCCCCGCTGAGCACCAGCAGCTCACACTGCGAGGGAGGAAACAGACAACCATGTTTACAGGCAGGTCTTCACAGAACACAGGCATGGGCGTTCTCGGAGAGCAGGCATCACTGGCAAAAAATTCTGGGGAAATGGGCAATAGCTAAGAAAGAGCTTTCAGCTTTTCAAAACTGAGCAGGAAAAATGGCATTAGGACAGGTCCTCTCAGCTTTCAGAGCCTCTACAAGTGGTTTTTACGGCGTGTGTCCTCCCCTCTGCCCCTTACAAGCCTCATTCCACCCATTACCTCCTCTCTCTCACATCTGCAAACCCCCTTTCTCTTTGGCTCCTTCCCCTGCCCCTTCACCCACACCTCTCCCACCTTAAAAATAATTCTTCACTCTCCACGGCTCTCTAACCAGCAGCTTTATTCTCCAGAGGCTCTCTGAAGAGCCATCTGACCTCTAGGGATAAATTCTTGCACAGAAGAACCCCAAGATGTGTTCCTATCACAATTTCCGTGTTATTGCCCCAGTCGGGGAACAACCAGATTACCCCTGCAACATGAAATGTATAAATAAATAAATCACGGCCGAGTCATAAGGGGAACATTGCATCCCAGTGACGACTAACTGCAG
This sequence comes from Cryptoprocta ferox, assembly GCA_028646485.1. Classification (NCBI taxonomy): domain Eukaryota; kingdom Metazoa; phylum Chordata; class Mammalia; order Carnivora; family Eupleridae; genus Cryptoprocta; species Cryptoprocta ferox. The sequence continues at coordinate 55,347 of CM053565.1, forward strand.
CACACCAGCAGGCATGGACGAGTCTCAAAACACCACTGAGGGAAAAGAGCACGTCCCAGAAGACTGTGTGCACAGCATGGGGCTCCGTTAACAGCTGACACCAGGTAAAACAAAGCTGCTGTGTTTGAAAAGCTAGAGAGAAAATCGAGGAAATGATTCATATAAACCTCAGAAGGCTGGCTGCCTCTGGCGAGGAGGAGGGGGAGCCATGGAAAGGCGAGTGGGTGGGCAGGGGGACCTCAAAACTACCAGTGCTGTTTTCGTTCTTAAAACGGACAGGTGGTTCTTTAAACTGCCTGTCGGTATGTCCTCTTTTGCACATGAGCTCCATTATCCAAAGTCGCCTTTCCCCAGGAGGCATCGGCCACCACCTAGAGAGCAAAGCCTCATCACTTAACCTTAACGTCAGCAGGTCTCCTGACTACTGTCCTTGACACTCTCTCTTCCCTGGGCTTCTGTCTCCCGGGATTTCTTCCTGCCACTGCTTCCTCCTCCCTCCTCTCCTGCTGCCCTTTCTAGTGAGCCGCTCCTCAGACGCCCACAGGGGAGGGGGTCACAGCCCACAGGTGAAGCGGGGCACCATAGTCACGGCTTCGACTCTCAGCTCTTGGTCAACAGCTGCGGAATTTCCAGCACTGACTCAGCTTCTGAGTGTCCACGCACTCCCGACACCTCAAGTCCTGCCAGAGCCACAAAGTCAGCATGTTCCAAGTCTATCCACAATCATTCTCCTCTTCAAATACCTGGCTCTGCCCATCTCGTCACTGGCCTTTAGCACACGCACGAGTGTGGAAGTGGCAGAAAGAAAGATGAGCATGAGGCAAGCTAAGAGGCACAGCAAGCACGAACAAGCAGCAGGCTGGAGTAGGACTTTTAAGGAAGACTCAAGAGAGGGGCCAAAGAGTCTGGAAATGAGACAGAAAGCAGGACGCAGCCGAACGGAACATCCGTGTGGCAGCAGCGGCCGAGCACTGACCAAGAACAGGTGAAGCTCCAGCGGTCAGCATGTTACCGTGAAGAACACGGGCATCGCGGCGGGACGCCGACATCCCTGCACTCCAAGCAACATCAGGTCAGCACCGCGGCCCGCCGCAGGGGGACCCTAGCAAATGACAGGGCAGCACAGCCCGAGCTCTGTCCCTAAGAGCAAAGCAGCCAGGAATGAACAAAACTGTGGCTCTGGCAGCAACATGGAAACAGGAAAGCACCAACCAAAGAAAACGGAGGAGACTCAAAGACCCTGAGGTTCAGCCACAAAACATAAGTTATCATGGGGTTCCCATCATTAAACACCCCAAGGATGTGGTCTGGCCTGTCCCACGGTCACAGCTGCCCTGGTCATGTTTAGTCCAGAGAGCAATTCTTGGTCTGCCAGTCACAGGGGTTCAGTCGCGTCAGAGTCCCAGTGGTGCCTGGTCTAACGCAGATTCTGAATCCTGTCCCTAGAGGCTCTAAACCAGGAGCCTGCAGGGGGGCCTAGAAACCCGAATTTCTGATCAAATTCACCAGGTGAAGCTGACCGAGCTGACACATGGACTACAGCTTGAGAAACAAAATCCTCTGTGTTAAAAAAAAAAAATTAAGTAAAAATTTGAAAATATTAGCAGAGAAAAAAGAGTCTATCTTTTCAGACCTAATTAGCCTGTGGGTTGGCTAAGTAATCTTACAGGAAAAGGAAAAAAAAGCTAAAGATCCACAGAACTCACACCACAGACACACGCTAAGTGCTGGGCTCTCCGACGTGCACCATAGGGGACACAGCAAAATCCCTTCCTCTTTCTCAGAGGAAGTCTTAACGAGCACGTCCCCACATTTGTTGCCTGCTGACGACCACGGGACGAGTGCCCCTCGCAGCAGCAGCAGCAGCAGCAGCAGCAGCAGCAGGTGATCAGGAGCCAAGGCAGGCTGGCAAACGTTCGTGCGCGGCTCTAAGGGCCATGGGGACAGGCTACATGCACAGGACAGTGACCGAGGCTGATGGGGGAGGCGCCGCGATCCTGGATCACAGGCACCTCCTGGCACAGGGGACGGAAGTGCAGCGGCCACCAGTTACCTCTCGAGCAGCGACGGACAGGAGGATGCTCGTGACTGCCAGTACTTCGCTGCTGTTCATGTCGGCCACGTCACCTTTCTCGGGCAAGAGCAGAAGGCCACCTGGATCCTTATCACTGAAAGGACACAAATCGGTCATGACACCTTGTTTCAGGAAGGGCATTTTTCAGGCTTTTGTCTTCAAGTTTCTAAAAAGAAACCTGGCAAGATTTCAGTGTCACTTCTATGGGATGTGAGGAGTCTGGGCAGGAAAAGGGCCACATCCCAGCTGGGCCTGTGCCACTGTCTGTCCCCATGTCCTTAAAAAGCACAGGCCCGAAAATCCTCAAGTCCTTAGAAGAGATTCTGAGAAGCAAATCTGATGCATAAATCACCTTGACGACCAGCAGGAAATACACCTAATCTCGTGACGGCCAACCTGACAACCAAGGCCAAACATCCGTGTCTTCAAATGTCCCCACCGGTGGCCTCCTAGGCTCTTCCACCACCCGATGCTCGAGTCCAAACACACGTCCACTGTCCACAGAGGCCATAACCTGACTTGCAGGCAGGAGCTGGGGCCATTAGTTCCCTCCCTCCCTCCCTCCCTCCCTCCGAGAGCCCACCCTCGGGGAACACAGCCAGGCCCGCTGGGCCTTCAGCAGCCAAGTCCTGCCCTCCCAGCACACTTCCTGTGCTCAACCACCGTTCTGTGATGCTGGCTTCTCAGACTTGACCACAGGACCCCACACTCCTTTTGGCCATTTGTCTTCAAATCACTTAGAAACTGAAGTGCTAAGGGGCGCCTGCGTGGCTCAGTCGGTTAGGCGTCTGACTTCGGCTCAGGTCATGATCTCACAGTTTGTGGGTTCGAGCCCCGCACTGGGCTCTGTTCTGACAACTCAGAGCCTGGAGCCTGCTTCAGATTCTGTGTCTCCCTCTCTCTCTGCCCCTCCCCTGCTCACTCTCTGTCTCTCTCTCTCAAAATAAAATAAAGATATAAAAAAAAATTTTTAAAGAAAAAAAAGAAACTGAAGCACTTAAAGAGACCCTCAGCAGGTTCTGCTCTAAACAGTCTCACAAGGACTGGGACATGGAGTAAGCTCTTCAGAAGATTATCATCCCACCACTGTTTTTGTCCTTCCCGTGACCTGTGGTGTCTCACTCTAGAAATCCAGCTGAGCAGAGTGAGGGGGCGGCTACAGAAAACGGAGAAGATTTGAAATACCAGACAACTGCAAAGAGTTACAAACATACCTGAAATATGTGCAGAGGGACTGGAAGGTGAGCTGCAGAGACTGCTTGTGCTCCTGCTCAGTGACCTTCTTCTGAAAAAAAAGAGAGCACACAGTCAATCTGCTCGCTGACCCTCGTCTAGAAGACCAGCAAGCAGACAGTCGGGGAACCTACCGCACAACACTCCAGAGACCGGAGCACCTGTCTGCAGGCGTGAGGAGCACCAGGGCTGCCACACACGTCACGGCACCCGACTACGAGTGGCCCAGTGCTCAGTGGGGTCAAGGCCACCCATCTAAACATAAGATGGCATGTTGGCTTTTGTTCACTGCTAAAGTTAACATTTTCAAGCTTTCCTGCAGGAAATCTCGACACAAATGTTTAGGATGATATACTTTTCATCACTAGGCACAACACTGTAAGAGGAAAGGCAGGGACAGAGTGCATTTCTTGTAAGTTTTCTGTTTGTTTTTAATAGAATCTAAGCTTTCTCTACAGAGGCCAGAGCAGCCTATGGTGACAGTTACAGGAATCACATCTGCTGATGGGGCTACCGGGCTTCTTTAAAATGTACTGGGTGCACTTTCTTCATCCCATAAACGTACTCAACATCTACCATTATTCGTGGCATCAAAGGGGATTTCCAGGGGGTTTAAGACGAGGGCGCAGCCCGGCAAAGGACAGTGGGAGAGACAAGACATGCTGTTCGCTCCATCAGCATGAGAAGGGAAAACAGAACCCTGAGCACCACTGTCAGAAGGGACCGGCAAAGGGAAAGTGATGAAGCTGCTCTGCTAACGGACAGCAATGTTGTTCAAGAGGTCATAGGTCCTCTGTCTATTCTGACGTGTGGGACACATGCTAGCAAAAACCATCACTGTGCAGCTGCCTGGTAAATGCTTCTGGTAATCAAGCAGGACGGAGTCCCGCCCACAGTCCAGCAGGTCAGGGCGACCGATGCTGTCAAAGGTTATGACTCAGTGTGAACACGGATCCTTCAGGCGATGCGCAAATTCTGCAGGGAGCTGAGAACAACCCATGACCCTTCCTCCCTCTGAGCCCTCCGCAACCACTTGGCCCCAACACGATTCTCCTCTAAACGCGTGATGCACGTGCGGCCAGTGTTTCCTGTGGCAGGGCGGGCCTCTGGTGTCAGGGGCCACACCTGATGCTTCCGCTGTTCCTCCCGTATTTCTTTATCTGCATCCCACAGAGCACTTCATTACACTTGCTCATTAGCTGCTGCATTTAGAAATGCTTTATTAAATGCTGCATCTAGTTTTCTCCATTAAATTCCCACCAGTAATTCTACCAGGTGCTTGCCTACACACAGTAAAAAATAATCTATAACCATATCATCACCTGTAAATAATTATGTGCTTTATTCTTCCCAATTACTACAGCAGTTTAAAACATCTTTCCCTTGTCCTAGCACACTGGCCAGGCCCTCTAATGCAACATCACAGAGAAGCAGTGACCAGTAACCACCCTTGTCTTGTTCCTCATTCTGAAAGGGACGCTTCTGGCGGCCCACCGCCCAGCATATTATGTAGTAAAGGTTTGGGACGTACACCCTCCACCAGATTAAGGGAGCTCCTTTCTGTTTTGAGTTTGCTAACGGTTTTGTTGTTTTCATCATCATCAGAATTTAATCTTATGTAAAATTGTTTTGTGTACTTGCTGATATAACTTTTCCCTCTGATTTCATTAATTCTGTAACGTCAAACCACCCTTGCATTCCTAGGGTAAATCCAACTCAGGATTTTGTTTACATTTATTGGACTGGTTTACTAACACTTTGTTAGGGTTTTTCAAACTTTGTTTACAACTAAGCCTGGCCTATAATTCTGCTTTCTTACATACTCTTTATGTCTCCCTGTGTTTTACCATCTCTGGAATACTGGAAACTGGAGTTCCCTGACCTAGATGGTTTTGGTGTAGAGAAATTTCTGTTCTGTCTCACATTATCATTCACATCTTTTTTCATGATTCATACTCATTTTCACACAGAAATGCTGCCTTCAGAATTAAAAGTCTGCATCTTTGTACAGGGTATTCCACTTGGTGACATAACTTGTATCCACACGGAAGGCACTTTTCACTCCCCACTACTGATGTTGCAGTGACAGGAGAAGGGGTCTGTGAAGACCCTATTTCATTACAGATATAAACTGAGATATTTATGAACGCGTTGGTCAGGGATTTACTTTGAAATAATGCTGGAGGAAGGGCAGGGAGAGTGGATGAGGCAGATTACAGATGAAGCAAGATTAGCCCACGTTTACAACTGTTGAATTGAGGCAATGGGTACATATGGGGTAGGAGGTATTATACTGAAAAGTTAAAATGTTAAAAAGAATGCTTGGTTGTAGGCAAATCAGTAAGATGAAGGAGACTAGGCTCTCCTTTGTGACACGACAGGCCATGAACTAGAGCTGGAATTATCCGCCATCCCCACCTTAAGGACAGAACTCTGTCCTTTGACGTCCATGTCCCACACACAATTCTGCATACAGTGAGTATGAAATACACACTTGGAAGACAAAGTGGGGAGGTATTCAGAGGAAACAAAGACTAGCCAGTTTCAGCCGAACTGGGCGAGTGCTCACCATCATGGCGAAGAGGTGGCTCCGCCGGGTCTGTCGATCGGGAAAGAAGACAGCGGCCCCGTTGAGGAGAGTGCTCCTGACTTCTTGTTTTAATGTCTCCATGGGCACAGTGTCTCCGTCCAGCCTATCCACCACTGACGAAAATGAACAAGGACTCAGCTCGAACATTTCCCATCTGTTCCCTTACAACATATGCATCTGCTTTAAGCAGCCTGTGAACTCCCTGGTCCCCACGGCGTGCTTAGTGCCTCTGCACAGGCAAGGCAGCCATGAGGACATTACATTAACTCAAGTAAAGACGACACGTACAGTTTCTATTTCATTATCTCCGGGTCCCTTTGAGACACAACTTGGCAAAGCCTTAAAAATAATTTCTGATGGCCACGTGTGTTTTAGCCTCAGTTTGTCATCACCGGTTCTCCCCCTCATGCCAGTGTCTTCACTAAAGACTGAATAGTGTGACAGCGATCACTCTGGGTGTCACACCCCTATGTGTCAGAAACCAGGAGGAAATCACTGACCAGAGCATAAATCCTGCGCTCAAAATAGGATCCGAGGAAACAGTCCTTTTCTAAAGTGGTGACCCCTCTCCGGAGCCTGCGTGACCACGGTAGCCCTGTTCCCATGGCAGCCCTGTTCCCACGGTAGGAGGCCGTGCCAGCACACGGTCCCGTTAAAGAAAAGAGCACTCCTACCGTCACACAAGTGCGCGTGGAGCTCCGCGGCGGCCCCCGCCGCTCCAGGGCTCTGCCGGGAAGCCTTTGCGTCCTGAGCGGCGGCCGGCCCGTCGCTCTGCAGCTCGGAGAAACAGCTCTGCAGAAGGCGCAGAAGCAGGGTTTGGGCACAGATGCACTCTTCCCTCGGGCTACGGAGAGACAGAGTGTCAGAGAGCAAAACGGCAGGTCTCTTTCACCCTCTAAAGCCCAGAGCTGTCTCCAAAGGACTCCCCCAGACACATCAGGCACGGTAAAAACAAGGCCGGCGGGAGGAAGAGAGGCAGAAGGGAATGAATGCCGTACCAGGTAGCACCTTAATGCACAGCCCCTGGGGGCCAGTGGGGCACTCCAGACAGAGCCTGTGTCTTCCCCTGTGTAGCGAAGTTTCTATCACGATACCCTCTTACCCCACCGGGCTGGAGTAAGGATCTAACGCCGAAACGTTTGCAGAAACGCTGCGCAAAGTATGTTACAGAAACATGAGGTGTTATCTTTAACAATAACCAATCTTTTAAATGAGAATATAAACTAGTGAGAAGTCGGAGCACCTGGGTGGCTCAGTCGGTTAAGAGGCTGACTTTGGTTCAGGTCATGATCTCACGGTTCCTGAGTTCGAGCCCCACATTGGGCTCTGTGCTGACAGCGCAGAGCCCGCTTCGGATCCTCTATCCCCATCTCTCCCTGCCCCTCCCCTGCTTGCGCTCTCCCCAAAATAAACAGGTGTTCAAAAATAAATAAATGAATAAACAAACTTTTGAGAAGCCAAAAAATCTTGGAAGGAAAAATGGAAGAAAAAATGGTCTATTGAGCATGCAAAACTTAAGTGTTTTCAGTTTTGTTTATATGATTATCACCTTATAACAAATTCTGACCTACTTTTGCTTTAATTTACTGTAAAAATTCCAGAAGATCTGCAAATCAAGACCCGCGAAGTCCAGAAAAGATTTATATTTTAAGCCACTTTCCTTCTGCTGCACCTAAAAAATTATAAGAAATAAAAATAAAATGGAAAAATTCATTTAGAGATACACTGCAAGGGCTCATTTCCTCCTTGATGTGAAAGAATGAGGTGGCTCACATGTGTAAAACTCCATATAACTGATGCTCACTCCTAACAACTAAAATCTGTGTGAACAAGGACTTTCTACAATACATATGTGCATGTGTGTCTGTGTATGTAAGGACACATGCGTGTAATGTACACACACTCGCCCCCCCACCCCGCCTTCCAGACTCCAAGTCCACAAACACCACACCCAAACATGAGTGAGTCTCTGCGTGGTGAAGAGCCCTCCCGAGGAGTGCCTCTCTGCGTGTAGCCAGACGAGGGGCTGCGCTTCAACACTCCGGCTGCTCTGAAGCAGCCCCTCGAGTTTGCTATCTCCTGCTGCGACAGGAGAGCTTGAGTAACAAAGAGCGCACAGACAGATACACTGAGCTACAGCCTCCAAACACTCTGATGCAGGACACAGGCCAAGAGCAGACGTGGTGGCCTCCCAGGGATCCCCGAGCTAAGTCACCACCTCTATGGGGATGGCGGCAAGAATCTTCCCTGCAGCGAGCTGTCTCTGTGTTTTTATTAGTGACTGTACAAGCCAGTATCAAAAACACAAATGACTTCAAACCTGGATATTTTGGCACTTTGAGGGAACAAGCAGAATTCACCTGTAATTCAGAAATAATTCTCCTAGGACTTAAAGGAGACGTGAATCCCATAAACCTGCTCTTTCTCCCTGGTCCACCACCGGTGCCAGGCGCCTCACTCCCAGCTCTTCTGGCGTCGTCCCGGCCGCACACACTCAGGGCACACGCTTCGACAGGGCCACGTTTCACCGGCTGTTCGTTTCCCTCAACATCACCATTGATTTTCCCCAAAGGAATGAGGTCTAACAACTGAGAAAACTCTACCAGGTCATGGGCGAGCTGCTGAATGAACTGAAGGGTCCTGAGCAGCAGCGTGGCCCCGCAGATGCTGTCCTCCACGTCCTTTCTGCAGTGGGCGCAGACGACGTGCTGCTCTGCCCCCGTTCTCGCTGGCCGGAGGTGCCCGCTGACGCTGAGGCCTTGCACGCCCAAGCGCTCTGCCGACTCCTGGCGGGTGCAGAGGAACTTCACCATCAAATACTAGAAAGGACAGACAGATGGAAGGGGAAGGACTCAGAAGCAGGAATACAAATGGAAGGAATGACTTTAATAATTTATTAGGTCCCACCCTACCTAGCATGAGGCACAAAACAGAAGTCCAACATCTACGGCAAACAGAAAAAAGACAACATCGGTGCTAGATCAAGTCGGGTTTGGGGAAGGATCACAGTAAGGGAAAGGGCATTACCGCCTCTCATCAGGGCAAACACAGGGTAAGACGGGATGAATCAGGGAAATACGTGTGCTCTGTGGCCCCATTATTTTGAAAGAGAAATCGGGTATGTGGTGGAAAGAGTCCACAACAAATGCCCTAAGGAATCCTCTCGAAGCCCCCAACTAACACAGACAAGCGACAGCCCAGGACACGGCCTTGTCCACACAAAGCCAAAGCCATCTGGAAGTCCAGCTTCTATCCCCGTACCGCGGAAGCTCTTCTGCCAAGAGCTGCTCAGACTCCACAACTCAAATGCATAAATGTTTACTCAACACCTACGACATTACAGGCCCTACAGACTGTTCTCATTTCTCTCACTGAAGCCTCTCACTGAGTAAGACTTACATGACGGCTTAAGAAAACGAAGCAGCCAATCGTTGATCCTCCCACAACACGGCCACAGTGTGCCTTCCACTCTCCCAGGTGCGCGCCCTCCCGCCCATGTCCCAGCCTGGCCGCGGGCGATGACATCATCGACCAGCCACACCTGGCGGCGCGCCGCCTGTCCTGGGAAGCCCACCCTGGAGACCTCCAGGTGGGGGGGGACACTGCTCCTCTGGGCACAGGCCCCGTGTGTCCCACCATCGTAGCATCCCCCACCAGTCCCGGGCACGGCTGCCTGGCCTCCGGGGCCGGCACATGCTAACCACTCCGCCAACACGGACATGGGAGAAAGGAGGGAGCGGGCAAACGTGCGAAGGCCTTGGCTCACGCATGCTTACTCTGGCAACTCTGCACTGCTGCAACTTCACATCTGCTTCGTCCCATTCTTCTTCAAGCTCAAACCAGCCAACAGGGTCTTCCTCTCCAAGGTCATCAGGGGAGCAACCAGCCCTGTAAGCACAAGTGCAATCACAAAACGTTTTCCTATTTCTAAGCTCCTCAAGGGTCTAACGGATAAGGCACCCTCTGAGTGGCGTGTAACTTGTATGGATGACCTGTCGAGTGACAACCAGGGACCGGGCGTCTCTAAGCACATGAAGCAGTTGGTGGTGATTTCCTCCCCATTCCTCAGCCTCCAAAAATAATCTGGGAACTAAAGAGAAAGTTTGTTCTCTAGATAACTGGCATATTTGAAGAATGAGACATGAAGCCAAGACATCTTTGATGAGCTAGTCAGGAATAAGGAACAATACAACAGCCACTGTGTGCTTCTAGAAAGATCCAAAGGAGAGGCAGGTTCAGTTTTCTCCTAAGATCTGGCCAGCCTGAGGTTTAATTCGCTTTCAACAACCGAGGGGTAAAAGCCCGGGAGCTTTCAGATCCTGGAGCTCCCTCCAAAAAGGGAAAACTTCAGCCTCTGTTATTTTTTCCTGTTCCTTAAAGTTCCTTCCAGGAAAGCATTTCAGCCTCAAGGCTAAAGAAGCACAACTCTGTGCCACCTCTTTTTAAAAACTAGACATTTGAATCGTACTCCCTTTTCAGAAATTAAATAACCAGAGGAGAAAAAGGCAGTCTTTTTCAGGTAACATTCCTAGAACTTTGCACCAGTTAATCTGTGACACACGAGCAAGCTGGCAATGTGGGAGCACTCTGTGCGGAGAAGCAACCTGCGCACATGCGGCAAGAAGAGGGAAAAGATTAGGGACTCAGGGTAGGTTCTGCAACGGGCACAAAGATGTTCTCTTCTTAACATAAGTCAAGAAGACACTTTTTTTTTTTACGTTTATTCCTCTTTGAAAGAGAGACTGCGCCGCGCACGTGAGTGGGGAGGAGAAGAGAGGGAGGGAGGGAGGGGGAGGGAAGGGGAGAGAGGAAGGGAGAGGGAGAGGGGGGGAGAGAGAGAGAGAGAGAGAGAGAGAGAGAGAGAGAGAGAGAGAGAGAGAGAGAGAGAGGGAATCCCAAGCAGGCTCCACACTGTCAGCACAAAGCCCAACACAGGGCTCGATCCTATGAACCATGAGATCATGACCTCAGCCAAAATCAAGAGTCAGACACTTAACCAACCGGGCCACTCGGACATCCCAACGTAAGCCCTTCTTAGCATAACCGGTTCATGGCATCATTAATCCTAAAACCAATGGGACAGGTGGTATTCTGTCTTCACCCAAAACCATGTCAATGAGTTTCATCACTATCGTGTTTGAGGATTTTTTTAATTCACTCTGTGGCAGCTGTCAAGAAAATCTGAGATGGAGAGACCACTGCCCGGGTGTCACAGAGAAGCAACCTCGCTCCCTACGCCACACAGCGATCAGACGCCTGACTCTGGGGCAATGCTGACTGACCAGCATCCGGCCAGAGGGACAGAGGAGGGAAAACGGGAAGAAGACAGATGCATGTATGTTAACATTGTGATTTCCAAACTGGAGAGAGACTGATAACATGGAGGCTAGACAAAGCAGGATTTCATAGTAGTTCAGGCTAGAACCAGAAGCTAAAATCAGCAAGGGCGTAATGACTAGGCTGCATTTAAGTTAAAAAGTATGTGTGAAAGGGGCGCCTGGGTGGCTCAGTCGGTTGAGTGACTTCGGGTCCCGTCATGATCTCATGGTTAGTGAGTTCGAGCCCTACATTGGGCTCTGTGCTGACAGCTCAGAGCCTGGAAGCCTGCTTCGGATTCTGTGTCTCCCTCTCTCTCTCTGCCCCTCCCCCGCTAGGACACTCTCTTTCTCTCTGTGTCAAGAATAAATATAAAAAAATTTTAAAACCTGTGTGAAAGATAAATTCTTATCACATATATATGTATATCTATGTAAAAGATCTTGTTTAATAGCAGGTTTAAGGGAAAAACTTATTTTAATATGTCCCAAGAATGGGATAGAGCTGCTTAAAAACAAGTGTAATCTCTAGTTACCATTTAAAAAAAAAAAAAGGCATCTTTTGAAAAGGCATAGATTTGTGGTGGGGAGGGAGATTTTAGGGGTGAAGGATATTTGTTCCAATTCATTCGGAGAGCTGGAATTAAGGGCATGGAATGTGGATCTCAACTAAATATACTCTAACTACTGAAGTGCAGTGAGCTCTCCATCCTCAAGAGTATTCTAGAGACTGAACGACCATTTGTCTTAGTGGCACTTGGAATGTCACCAAAGACAGTTCAGCGGGGAGAGAGAGTTATTCGAGATCCCACTATTCCATGTGTGGTCTGTGGGTGGGGGGCATCAGTCACCTGAGAGCTTCTTACAGGTCAAAGTCTCACCCCGCTCAGAACTACCGGATCAGAATCCACACCAAACACCATCCATGCTTAGCGTAAGGTACTGCATGACACCTACAGCCCTCCGTGAGCTCTAGCACCCTGTCACCCGAGACGCTGTAGCAAGATCAGCAAGTCTAGGGCTCAGCGCCGGAGTGCTAACCTGCTACTAGGAATGAGGGAGGCAATGTGGCCTGAGGGTCACCAATGACCTGTGGCTAAATCCGACAGGTCCATTTACAGACTTGACCCTGGGTCACATCTGACACCGCTGCCCACTCCCTACTTCCTCTAACATCACTCCCCTTGCCTTCATGATGACACACGCCGGCCTTCCTACTGCCTTGCTGGCTGTTTCTTGGCCTCCTTACTTTTCCGTTGCCCCTTAAATGCTGATGCCTCTCAGCATGCTGATCTATAGGGTCTTTCTTCTCTTCCTGGCCCACACACCCTTCCAGAGTGACCTAACTCACTTAAATTATCATTTAAATATCTCTATCGGTAACTTCAGTACACCTCTTCTGGATCTGGACACACTTATCCAACTAGATGTCAAGTACCTCAAGGTCTTCCTAAACATCACATTCAACAGGACCAAAACTGAGCTCATCACCTTCCCTCCAGACCTGTTTTCCCACGTATTTTCTACGAGAGAAAGGCCCTCCTGGAGTCCCCGCCTGCCCAAGCCAAAATCCCAGGCCTCCCTGATATCCCACACAACCTCTCTCCCTGGCTCTACTCTCAGTCACCTTCTGGTGGTCTCTCAGTGGGTCACCACCTCTCTGTCACTGCCAACGCTGCTCTAGCCAAGGTGGCCCATGCCACTGGCTGCTTCCTCACATCCCGTCCTGCCTCCATGCTGGCCTGCCCACGCTACACACACTGCTCTAGAACGTTGCTGGTAAAACACACATCTGGTCCCCTTGTTCTTCTCTGAAATTCCTCAACACTATGCCGACTGCCTTCCCTTGTTTAAATGATAAAGTACAAGCCCTGACCCAGAGACAGAAAGACCTTTGGTGACCCGGCCTCTTCCTGGCCCTCCAGTTCCATGCTCTGCTCCTGTCCATCTCAAAGTACACTTCTGGCACTTGCAGGTCCCTGAACGTGGAACCTGAACCCCCCACCCCCTTCCGTCCCTCCCTGTGAGTTCACAAATCTGCTCTCTTCTTGCTCAGGATCTCCCCTTCCACTTCTTCAAGCGGCTGATCAACTGTACGTCATCCTTAGCTCTTACTACTGACAGTACTCCCTCTGGGGTCTTCCCTCCCAGAGCCCCTCCCTCCTCTCCTACCCAGTGCTGACGGCACCGTGACACTGCTCGTCTGAGCTGACAGTAAGCACCGCAGAACACGGACTGTGCCGACGTGCTCACTGTGTCTCTTTGGCGCCCAGCATCAGGCCCAGGGCAGAGTGGGTGCTTATAAATATCTCCAATGCGAGCGTGACTAGGAGGAGGGAGGCTGGGGCATGCAAACTTCCCAGTGGCTAGAGACTGGTCACAGGAAGAACGGGTTAGGGTCTATGAACAAAATAAAACATGTCTTTCACAGATGCTGCTAGAAAGCAATGAATGTTCACAGCCACGGAGGTTGGGTTAGGGGCACCTCATCTATAAAGACATAAAAGCATATTTTACTAAGAAGAGAATGCATACAGTTTTATTAACTACAATGATTTTTATTCTGTTCCCTACCTGCTTTTTACAAATTGCCTGAATTCCTGAAGCTTCCATTTGTCATATTTTTCAAACCTTTTAAAGTGTTCTTCCGCATGAAATTTCTCAGAAGATGAGTTATAGGCAAACACCAACCCGCACTGGGCACCGATGCCACCACGTCGAACCTGGAAATAGATATCTAGATGAAGTACGCTGAAGGTGCCAAAGTCCTGTGGTTGCTTTGTTTCCAAATAATACGGTTAAAATCAAACAATTTAAAGCAAAATCAAACCAACAAAATATAAACATATTTTTGAATATGTTAAGTCCTGGAAGAGTAAAAAAAAGCTGCTTCCTAACGAAGGATTCTTTATCTTTCTCAGTCCTTATGTTCACACCTTCCCAGACAACAGTCTATTCATCTCTGTGTCCCTGTCCTCTGCTACAGGCCTTGCAGAGTAAGCATTAGTCAATGAAAACCCGGTGTCACAGACCTCTGAAGCAGAATCCTATTAAAAAAAACTTTTTTAATGTTTATTTATTTTTGAGAGAGAGATGGAGAGAGAGAGAGACGGAGAGAGAGACAGACAGACAGACAAGGCATGAGGAGGGGAGGGGCAGAGAGAAAGAGACACAGAATCTGAAGCAGGCTCCAGGCTCTAAGCTGTCAGCACAGAGCCCAGTGCAGGGCTCAAACCAATGACCTGTAAGATTATAACCTGAGCCAAAGTCTGACGCTTAACTGACTGAGCCACCCAGGCGCCCCACACAGTCCTATTTTTAAAACAGTAGTAACGTGTAAAGAAGGCAACATAATTACCATAATTCTGATCTGTGTAACTTGGAAGGCAGATTCAGTTCCTGTAGAAAAAATAGTACTTGCTCTGGTTTTTCCTGTCTCTGTGAGAAACCCTGCAAAAGGGAAACACTGAAGTTACGACTGACTCATTTGTTAACTCATTTGATAACTGCCAGAACATTCCCCTTCCTTGACCAAACAGGCAATGTTCTAAGCAGTATGGTGAGCACAGGAGGGGGATGTGCAGAGGACAGGCTGGCCAACACGACGGACGAGAAAGACACTGACGAGCACCTTGGACGAGGACGAGAGCCCACCGCCACGTGCGAGAGCACGCCAGCCACTGCCACGTTAGCACTAGGGAAGGAGTGAGGCTTCCTTCCACATACTCCGGATGCCATGTGAGCCATACTGAGAAATACCCTTCTCCTTAAATTATGTTTTCAGCAATATTGTGCCTCAGATCTGCTGACTCTCTTACTGCTTTAAGGTAACAAGGTAGAAAAATAATCTGAACTTAAAAACGGTAACTTTTTATATTACAAGACGGAGAATCTTTGCTTTTCAAAACTCAAGGCTCTCAAGTGCTTTGAAACTCTCACAAGCAATTGGCCCTTAGCAGACTACAGGGCTGTGGTAATGCAGGCACACAAATGGGTCTAGGACCACTGCCCAGTGGAGGCCAACCCGGTGTGCAGCCTGTGTGTGCGGAGCCTCCCAGAGCCCCGAGTGCGTCTCACACGGCCAGAGGGCACGGCGCGGCCCTTCCCACTCACAAAACACAGACAGACCTACCACTCACCGTCTCTAGTCCACGGCTCGACGAGGAGGTTTTCAGGCCCTGATTTCTCTTCCTTCCCTTTGACATCACAGGCCTGAAGGGTCAACTGGAGAGGTTTACCTGATCAAAGAAAAGACAGAGAACGAGAGCCTTAAGCTGGTGCTAGGAAAAAAATAAAGACTAGCAGGCACATCAGTGGAAATGGAGCGTCTGTGGCCACCACATCGCTGACTAAAAATATACCGTTGAAAAACTAAAGCAGAGAAGCGATACTGGACAAAAGTCATGCTTTCCTGAAAGAGACCAAATACAGCTTTACGTCCCTACATGATTCCAAAAAGAAGTCTCTAGATAACCACTATTCAGAAACAAAGCATGTTATAAGACAGATTAATAGCATACGTTCAACATACTTGGAAGAGGGATTCCTAAGATAGTGTTTGGGAGCCAATTTTTAATTTTATTGTAATTGCATTTAAATATATAAATAATATCTTGTGGTTTTAGGTTTTGTTTCTTTAATACACCTGCAGGCAAATTCTGACAATTTTAAGAATTATAAAAATCACCACTTGCTATGATGACCTGATGAAAGTTTTCCTTTTCCTCTTGTGTTAATGATGCTGAATACCCACTAAATTGTATCCAACCCAGAACTAGACAGCGCCAGTAACAAACATTCCCTCACGTGTTACCCCACCCAGGGCTCCCTGCCTAAACTGCTGCTCATCTGAACTGGAAAGCATCCTGGAGAGTATTTCCCACACACCACATGTCGCTCCCATCCAGCCGTGCCTGCTATGGGCCCCCTACCCCACCAAAAAATGACCTTTTCAAATTGAGGGGGAAAGTGGATTTATAACACATCAATTATCTGACCTTAAAAATTAAACATAAAATAAATTGTTAAGTCGCATTACAGCAAAGGTACAAATATCACGGCAGAAATAGCACACTTTGCCCCCATTACTACAGGTGGGGTCCACTACTGTACTTTGCAGACAGAAACTTTAGCACTAGAGGCCGGGATGGCAGAGAAGCCTTTCCTCACACACCAGCTGAGAAAAGCCAGGAGCCCCCACCTTGCGTCAGCAGGAGAGTGTGAAGATGGGCCCAGGTGGGCAACCTGGGGGCAGGCATGTGCTCTCACGGAACGCAGTGGGATGCAGTCTGAGACGAGACCCAGTTCTCTCCTCCTCCACAGGGGAGATATTCCAACTTCTCAACCCTCCTGGTCTACACACAAAGACACTCCTGTACCTCACTGAAGATGGCTGTGGTCAAATGGCCACCACAGGCCAGTAAGTCCTGGGAGTATAGCCCAGTGGACCCTCAGGCCCTCTTCTGATGCTGCCAGACATGAACCCACACTCCCCTTCTCCAGTAGGAGGGGGTACGTTCATCGGGAAATCACAGTGTAACTACAGTGACCTGGTCCACAAACTACCTGAGGGCATAAGATGCCAGGAAGTCCCACGTTAATGATGGTTTTTGTTGTTGTTGCTTTTTTTTTGTTAGAGAGCGAGCAAGCGTGAGCACAAGCGGGGCCGATAAAGACAGGGGCACAGAGAGATGGACAGAAAGAATCCCAAGAACTGATGGAGAGGTCAATCCCATGACCCTGTGGGGGCAAGACCTGAGCCGAAATCAAGAGTCGGATGCTCAACCGACTGAGCCCCCCAGGCGCCCCTTGGTAACAATGGTTTTCTGACTTGTCCAGCCCGCCTGCGTTGTGTACCGTATTTAAGGAGCAGGTTCTGCCTGACTGATGCCATGGAGGAGATGAGGGACAAAGCATCGTAGCGTGTGTCCAGGTGGTCAGTGATGGCACACAGAGAGCTCAGCACCTTGGCGACACTTCCTCTCGCCAGTGCAAAAGCCAGAAGGGTCAGCTCCACCTCTGGGGTCGAACAGCAGCTATGAACAAAGAACAAAAAACTTTTCATTTCTTTTTTTTTTTTAATTTTTTTTTAACATTTACTTATTTTTAAGAGACAGAGAGACAGATCACGAGCAGAGGAGGGGCAGAGAGAGGGACACACAGAATCAGCAGCAGGCTCCAGGCTCTGAGCTGCCAGCACAGAGTCTGATGCGGGGCTCGAACCCACGAACTGTGAGATCATGACCTGACCGAAGTCGGACACTCAACCGACTGAGCCACCCAGGTGCCCCAAAACTTTTCATTTCTTAAAGAAGTCAGAAAATCAAGGTAGCCCAAACCCCACATAGCTGAGCGCCAAAAGTAAAGTCAACCTATTGTATGCTTTCTATATGTTTATCAGAAATACTTTCTCAAAATCCTCAAGATAGCCTAAAGAAAAATTAAATCAACCCAGAGGACCAGGAAATTAAATCCTCATCTCTGTCTCCTTAATCTGTATGTATTAAACAATACTAACAATATCAATTTGAACAAATCAAACTTGATAAATCAAACAATAAACCACAAACGAAGAAGGTGCTACAGTAGCCTCTGCTACTAAGAACGGTGACTGGGGAAGGGCTTGGGTCGAGAGCTCACTCCTCTAAGCACACACAGGTATTTTAGATGTACACCACCACATGCTTCCGGTCATTTTAAATACGTTACATAGAAACTTTTTTTTTTAATGATTATTTATTTTTGAGAGAGACAGAGTGAAGAGACCGAACGTGCCAGGGCAAGGAAGACCTCCGACAAGCTACTACGAGGCCTTGGCCAGGCCTGTGGACCAGCAGCTGTGCAGAGAGGCAAGCGGATGCCGACCGACGCCACCATGTAAGCTGAGAGCTTCTGTGTTTGGGACTGTGGGACACGGGCTGTGGCTGCAGGAGAGAACCCCCGCCGCACCCCACTGCCTAAGGTCAGGTGGCATCACTAAATAATGGGGTTTAGATGGGTGAATGATCATGTCATTTTTTTCTTCGATCACGAACATGAGCCATTTTTAGTGGTAATCTTTAAAAAATTAAAACATTTTTTAAAGGAAGACTTAACAAGCATATAAGCCGTCCATCCCCTATAAGCCCCACCTCATCAACCCTGACTTTACCTAGTTATCCTTATGAGGAAGCTGTCCACTTCTTCAAGAACGTTGGGAGACAGGAAAGTCGAGAAATCCGTAGATCCTGGGGAAAGGGAAAGCGGAGGCATGTGCTGCAGCGCCTTCCTGAAAATGGGAGGTGGAGAGTGAGAACACGACCAGCAAACACACTAACTCACTAACATGAAACAAAAACAAACAGTTAGAAGCTCATTTGGATTAACCCCTCATGAACCAACAGCATTCCTACGGAGGGCCTGACACACACACGTCACCAGCTTCCCTGGAGTCATGGTGCCGGTATTGTCATGGGGTTTCTCTTTTTCAGTTCTTCTTTTGAGAGTTCCCTTGCCCTCTGCAAAGGCTTATTCCGCTCTTGGGGATCAAGTATTCATTTTATGCAGAGAGGGCAAAAGACACACGGACTTCTTAGAAAAATCCTGGACTTCTTAGAAAACATGGCCCCAGAGGCAGAGCAGCTTGGGGCCCAGGAAAAAGCTCATTTTATACATCCACTCTTAGGGTCTATGGTATCTAAAGACGTGCCATGAATTTTCTTTTCTCCTAAATGTATCAGCACCCGTCACCGTTTCTATTCATGCCTCTGTTTCTATAATATGCTATTCTAGCCTGTCTACCTTCGTGCCTGCTTCAATGTGCCTCTTTTCTCGTCTCCACTTACATTTATCTTTCTGAATCCCCCCAAAGCTGTATCTCCTCCAGATTAGTAGTCATCCAACAAACTGATACCACCCAAAACTAATGGGTCCTACTCTGTGCCAGCAACTGTGCCGGGGTGCGACTTGAAGGTATGCAAAACGTAACTCAAGATCCTACAACTGACTGTCATCTTACGATGACAGTAGTAAGAATGAATCCCCGAAACAATCTTATTCTATGTTTCAAAACAGAGACAACACAGTAAGGCTAATATTATGTCAGCTCCCACTGTGTCCTCTTCTCTCTTCCTCTCGCTACACAGAGCTGCAGATGCAGGCGGCCAACGAGGTCACACACACATGAGAGCGTGCAGTACAAGTAAACACTTTGGTTCATGATACTTTTTATTTTTCCTCATTGATTTTCATTGATTTTTTCCCAAAAAAATTTCATAGTAATTTTAGATCACTGGCATTTAAACATTAGGAGTGAAAATATAAAATTGCAGATTAATAATTACAACTTCTTAGAAATATAAACTTTAAATATATCCATTCTTCGAAATCTTGCCATTTGAAACAACGTGGGTGGAACGAGAATGTGTTATGCTAAGCGAATAAGTCAGAGAAAGATAAATATCGTCTGATTTCACTCATATGTGGTATTTAAGAAACAAAACAGAAGAACACAGAGGAAGGAAAGGAAAAATATGATAAAAACAGAGAGGAGGCAAACCATAAGAGACTCTTAATTGCAGAGAACAAACTGAGGGTTGATGGCGGGGGGGCGGGGGGGCCCATGGGGGATGGGCATTCAGGAGGGCACTTGCTGGCATGAGCACTGGGCGTCATGTGTAAGTGAAGAATCACTGGGTTGTACTCCTGAAACCAGCACTACACAGTATGTTAACTAACTTGAATTTAAATTAAAAAAAATATATATATAACCATTCTTCAACAACTTGGCATATCTTCACAAAAATCAGGTAGAAAGCTCTTCTTCCCTTTCCTGAAAATTCAGTCCATAAAGCAGGGATGTGCAAGGTAGGCACTCAGGAGTGTTTGGGCACGAGGGCAGGCACCATGTGGGACACAATGGGGTGCTGGAGTGGGGACTGAGCACGGTGAGAGTGGCATGGTCTGGCAGGGGACATAAGCACCAAGCAGAATAGGAGGGTGGCCCGGTGCTGAGCAAGGAACCCCAGGGGGACAAGTAGGGCACACAGACGGGGACGGTCGCAGCAGCAGCCCTGCAAAAAATGCTGGGGCGGGAGTGGGGTGAGGACAGGGTCCAGGAGGGCAGGAGACGGGAGCCTGGTCATGTGGGAGGACGGGCGGCAGGTTCCTCACTGTCAGGCAAGGGAAGCACAAAGAGAGGGAGACGACCAGAGGGGGTGTCGTCTGTACACGGGGTCACAAGTGAGCATGGAAGTGAGCTCACAGAAATGAGCATGCGTGTAATTGTGCACAACATACACACACTTGCATGCTACTTCTATGCAAATGCGTATTTCCCAGCGGGGCCCATGGAGATGGGGGAGAGAAGTCACACCCCACCTGCAAAGAGCTCAGAGTGTTCACTTTCTTGTTTCTTTTCTTTAAAAAATTTTTTAAAAATCTATTTATTTTAGAGAGAGGCAGAGTGCGAGCAGGGGAGGGGCAGAGAGAGAGGGAGACACAGAATCAGAAGTGGGCTCTAGGCTCCAAGCTGTCAGCATAGAGCCCAACAAGGGGCTCGAAGTCACAAACTAGGAGACTATGACCTGAGCCAAAGTCAGATGCTCAACTGAGCCACCCAGGCACCCCTCTTATTTTATTTTTTAATTTTTTGTATTTATTTATTTTGAGAGAGAACGCGCACATGTGCATACACACAGCAGCGGAGGGCAGAGAGTGGGGAGAGACAGAATCCCAAGAAGGCTCCACACCATCAGCACAGATGAACCCACAAATTGTGAGATGATGACCTGAGCCAAGATCAAGAGTTGGACGCTTAACTGACTGCGCCACCCAAGTGTCCCTTGTGTGCTCACTTTCTATGTTCTCCACTAAAAGGGACGATGATTCTGCAGAAAAAAATGTCTCAGTGCAGGACTAACGCAAGGAGCATTCAAGCCGGGCCTGCAGTATTTTGTTGTTCTAGAAAGTAAGGAAGTGTTCCAAGTTAATGAGGACACGTCAAATGGACCAATGAACCAGACCGAAGGGGTTCCCATAGGCCAAGACTGGGCCAATCCGAACATCAATACCGTGATGAGTTATAACCCAGTGAATAACGTAAGAATCACGAGTCCATACCAATATCAAGTTTGAGGAGGAGTGGGGTGTTCTGTCTCAGAGCACCTCATCACAAACACTCATCACCAGGAAAACAAGCCCCTCTGTAGAGGGACTTTACAAAGGAAAACCTAAGAGACCCCACTTCCACCCAGGGATTGAAGCTAACATAAACAGCACTAGTAACAGGACAATCTAAGGTGGCGCGTCAGCTGACGGGGTGAAACCAGACAGCATCACTTCTGTGACACTCCTGCTGAAGATAAAACATCTACACTTAATGATGAGACACCAGACAAACCAAAACTGAATGACACTCTTGCAAATAACTGACCTCTAATTTTCAAAAGTGTCAAAGTCATACAGTCAAGAGAAGACTGAGGCACTGGTCTACACTGAAGGAGACTAAAGAGACACGACAACACAACAAAGCATGATTCGGGCCTGGATCCCTGTGCCAAGTCGCAAGGCCCAAACGGGACCTGAGGGCTCGCCAACAGCGCTGCATGCCCCTGACAGTCCCCTGGGCCTGACGGTTGTAGCACGGTGCCCTTCACAGGAGCACACCCCGATGTATTCAGGGACAGTGGGGCACAGGTTTGCAAATCCCTCTCCAACAGCTCAGAACGAAATAAGAGTTCTTTGCATTGTACTTGAAATACTTCTCTAAGTGACAGATTGTTTTTATTTTTTAATTTTTAAACAGGAAGCAAGACAGGAGTATGGCCAAATACTACCCTTCGTATCTGACACTGCCTGCAGTCTTACCAGCTGAAAAGTCTTATTTAACAGCAATAACAATCTCAAAACAAGTCCAGAGAACATCTATTAGCAATCTCTTTTTATCAGTTGCTGACCTTAAATGTACGCTACTAATACTTCACTGCTTCTAAGGCTGTATCTCACTACTTTCTCTCTTGTACATTACCACTGGGTCTTTTTGTCCTAACAGTTTTTTTTAAATTTTTTAGTTTTTAAATTATTTAAATTTAATTAAATTTTAATTGTTTAATTTGAACTCTTAATTCAATTTTAATTTACCTTTCTTTTTTCATTTTAATTTTCAAAGGTGCTCTACATTTAAAAATGTAGCACTGAATACATTGAAAAATGAAAAGGAAATGAATTAGTATCCTTGAAAAGATTTCCCTCAGGAGTTAAAAAAAAAAAAAAAAAAAAAAAAAAAGGGCCCTCAACCTGGAGTCCAAAGGCCCCCAAACTGATGTATCCCTGCCCAGCGATTGGCCACGGGGAGCATCACGGGGTCCTCACCTGTCACATGGGGAGAAGGTTTACATGTACATCTCACAATAGGAGGAGGTAAACGGTACACAGCACCTGAAGGCACTTATCTGATCTAAAGCACTACATAAATGTGAGCAACTGCCCCCCGATGGGTGAGGAGCAGAGCGGCCTGGAGCTGACAGTACCAACAGGAAACACCAGGGCACCCGGGGCGGAGCTGATGACTGAGTCTCAGTGACTGAGGGCTGCTGAGTGCATGCTCTGCAGGGAGAGGGGGCGACGGGGGCCCCTCGGCAGATTGGAAAGCAGAGAGGGTGACTTACTGAGTATTGTGCAGCACTGTCTGGACGAAGGTGGGATTTGTCTCCATGGACGCCGTCACCAGAGATGTCAGCAGAGACCAGTACCAGATTGCAGAAGCATCTGACACTGAGACCCCAGACTTCTTAACTCTCTGAAAGCCAACAGCCCTCAGACCATGAATTCTAGTGTCACATCCATCGCTAAGACAACGTTTTATGTTAATCTGGACATCTGTCAAGCGCAAACAACAAATTCAGTATTGGATTAAGTTCTTCAGTTCAGCAAATGCTAGGCTCCCAACTAAAAGCAAAATAGTAATTCACATTTTGAAAAGAAAATTCTGAAATATACTCTGACACCAAAAATAAATAATGTGTACCATGGAGCTAGCATATAATAAACTCGTCAAAAAAGCATCAACCAAATTAAGGAGTCATAAGAATAATGTGTAAATTTAAGGGTGGCTTAAATCTTTCCATCAGAAAGTTTCTTAGGAATTTAACGTGTCTTGAAAACTAACAAAAAGATCATTTTTTAAATCCTGACTAAATCCACGGTAAGAAAATTTCTACAGCTAGGGTTCTGAAATTTTGACTGACTTTATAAACAGGAGCTGGCTCACAGCAGTTGTGAGAATTTATTTTTGATAATCAAGTCCAAATAGAGGACGCAGGCATGACTCACTTTTAAGAGGTGTCACAATTTCTTATCTGGGTTGGAGAGGAGGAGGTGAGAAGTTAAAAGAGACACAACTTAGAGAAAGGCCCATCACAGTGTGAGACAGGAAGCATCTACGGCAGGAGCTGAACTACCGCTTTGCCTACAGATGAGACACAAAGCCTCTACCTCCCTAGGCCTCAGGTCCTTTGAGCAAAGTAAGAACACTTCTTTTGGCCCAGGAGAGCATTAGAAGAAATGAGACAAAGCATGAAGCATTCCGGCTCCCTGAATGAAAAAAGCCTGGAAAGAAATCACAGAATTGTGATTATTTCCAAAATCCTAGGCATGAAGCAAGGTTATAATAGTATAAAAATGGAAACAACCTAAATGTCCAAGAATAAAGAGCTGGTTAAAATTAAGGCAAATTCTTACAATGCTAAATAAAGTTGTGCAAGAACATGGTGGGACAATGTGCTAAAGAATCACAAACCAGCGTGGAAAGCATATTGCCATTTTTGTAAATGCATGGACACAACCCTATGCTTTATTTTTAAAATGTGTGTGTGCATGTAAACACACACATGTACACAGACACACACACATACAAGAAAAGATCTGGAAGGTTCCACACTAACATATTCACAGTGATTATCCCTGGGTAGTGGAATTTTGAGTAATTTTTGTTTATATTTTCTAATTTTCCAATAAGGAAACAAGAATATTTTTAATTAAAAAAGGCTCCTATAACTTTTAAAAACCCCAACTAGATGAAATAATGGCTACTCCCATGTGCATCATGAGTCGCTAATCAAACCTACAAAGAAATCTAATGGTTTCTCCATTTTAGAAGTCTTCCCGCTAAAAAATACTCCCTCCTGCCCCCACCCCAACCCCTGGAATTAGAAGGGCAGGGCACACGCGGCCGACTCACAGAGCTGGCTGATGTTGGCGTTTTCCAGCAGCGTCACGTAGCCGGTGACATTGCTGGGGATGTGCACGTCACGGACATCCTGCAGCTCGCCGGCACTCCTCCCCACAGCCACGGTCACCTGCTGCGGCATGTAGCTCTGGTCGGTGGCGGCCACTGCGATGGAGAGGTGCCTCAGCACAACATCTGGCTTCATTTTTAAGCTGGAAAACACGGGGAGCAATAACTGCAAATGTTTATACAGGTGAGAACCAACAGCATTCACAAGTCCCCTCTCCAGGATCTTGTATCTGATGTCACCAAAGACTCACTTTCGAAAAGCAACCAACTTGAAATGCTATTAGTTTCAAAGTCCTTATGAGCGTCCCACATCTGGAAAATTCCTTTCAGCTCAAGATTAATCTTACATTTCCTCTTAAGCTATTAATACAAGCAAGATAGAACAATACGAACATCCTAAAAAACACCACTTTACCTGAGAAAGATTCTAAACCGCATCCAAAGAACTGAATGTATTCCCTCATCTATAGGTTAGATGGCTAAAGATCATATATACTCTCTATGAGAAAACAAGACAAGTATTTCTATTCCACCGTCCGAAATGAGCCCATGCTCTGAAGAGACAGGAGAAACTTCAGACGGCAGCTTCAGAATGAGAAGCAGCTCCGCTGACGGTCGTCAGTTCTACCCCAGGGTCCTTGCTCCTCCCGTCCCATTGCCCCTGCAGGTTTTTTAAATGCACACAGAGGATCTTAAAATGTAACACTGCATCTAAGCACATGCCCCCTGGGATGTTAATTTTCCTGAGAAACTAGGGGAAAAGATCTGAAATCAGTATCACAAAATATTAGTCAAATACTATTTTCTCCCCCAAAGTTCCAAGTAACGGGGTTATCCACGTTTACAGACAGATGAGCACAGCAGCATCACAGAATCCCCTGTACTTGACTCTTAGAGCGTGGAAAATAATTTCTGAGCGCGCTGGCGAGAGGGGAGTAGCTGGTGCGGCCCCACCCACCGGATCCAGTGTGAGCGGGCGCTGCCGTCCGACTGCCAGTATGACGACGTGTCCCCACTCGTCATCTTGTCGATGTCCGCGGGGTTGGAGGACGTCTCTACGTAAGCGTAGCACTTTGCCACCGACTTGAGTTTATCCATCTCTGGGCTCCTAGCTAGATCACCAGGGCTTTCTGCAGGGAGAATCAGCTTCCGTCACATGACATCCCTCTCACAAAGGGAGAAAAGGGACATTTAAAATACCCGACATAAACATGCTTGCTACCTTGGTCCTTGAAAAATAAGTGTTCCTTAAAATCTCCTTCTGGAGAACCAATATGAAGCAGAAACTGACCAAGGACTGCTCCAAGAGCCACTGCAGGAAAATGCTTACAGCACGGAGACATTTGTAAAACCACGCTAAGAGCAAAAAATGGTATCTTACCGTCTGAACTTACATTTCCTTAATTCTGTGTGAGATTTTTTAACCCACTAGTTTGTAAGCCACCTGTGCTTCTGACGGAGGCCTGGTCCTCCCCTCATCTATTTTCTGTGGAGCACAAGTCTTCTTAGAGTCTGTATGTTATATGATGTGCGCACGCATACAGGCACGCGTGCGCGCGCACACACACACACACACACAACAGGTGATGTTTACTGAGTGTTCACTGTGAGCCAGGCACTTTGCTATACACACTGTCTATGACCTGATTCAGTTTAGGGAAGGGGAGTCTAAGGCACAGAGAGTTAAGTAACTGCCCATCGTCAGTCAGTAAAAAATTAAGTCTGTCATTATGTTACAAAATACATCTTTATTCCCTGAATATCATTCACCTTTTGACTCTGCTTATATTTTCTGCTGTACGGAACTTTAAATCTGCATAAAGTCTAATTTGTTAATCTCTTCTAGTTTGAATTTCACATCTTGCTCAGCGAGTGTCCCATACCAGGCATTGTACAGAGTGGGACTACTCTCTTCTAGCACTTTACGGTTTCTTTATAGCTGAATTTTTTGATCTACCTGAAATTTGTTTCAGTGAATGGAATGGATTAGAATCTAGTTTTATTTATTTCTCCAAATGGCTGGCCAATTGCCTGACCCCAGCTGTTGACCGATACGCCTTTCTACCCGGTGGAGAGTAATGCTAACTGTCCTGGCACTATACTCTGGAGCGTACTCGGGTCTACTTCTGGACTCTATCAGGATCCACAGACCTGTCTATTCACACTATCAACTTCTGCCGGTGTCACTGAGGGAGTCTGGGGTGGCTTTCCTCATTTATTCAACTACTACTCACAGAGTACCTACAATGTGGCAGCTACAGTCCCAGTGCTAAGGATAATGACATGAACAAGGCAGACAAAATGCAAAGAAATAATAATGCTGCAGCTTCAAATGGTAAGTGCCATTTAGACCATTAAACCTATAAAGGTGATGATGACCAGAAGGTGGGGAATGGTAGGGGTCAGGGCGTTAAATTAGATGGGGTAATGAGGAAAGCCATTCCTGAGGTCACATCTGAGCAGAGACCTGAATGAGAAGCCAGTTGTGCTAGGAGGGGAGGGGAGGGGAGGGGAGGGAGGGGAGGGAGGGAGGAAGGGAGGGCGGGAGGCAAGGAAAGCAGCGGGAGAGACAGAGAAAGCCAGCAGACCATATTCTTATGCTACAGACTGGCTGCCGTTCTCGTTTTCAGCAGTGAGGCAGGGTGGAGGGCTGGCTCACAGCGCTTCTGGAAGAAACGAGAGAACGCGTTCCAGAGCCCCCACCGTGCACACACACGTACCCTTCTCCTTCTGTACCAGCTGGTCCAGGGACTCCTTCAGAACCGAGGCCCTCATGGAGCACATGTTATTGCAGTGGTCCAACATGGGGCAGGGGACGGCCATGCCGGAGAGCCGATTGCGGTGCAGGAAACGCAGGATCAGCGACGCGTGAACACCCAGGCCCTCCTTGGACTCTGAAAATATGTCTATGAAACCTAGGCAGACAAAACCCAGTTCGGGTGTTCCGAGGTGCGCACCACAACAGTGCCCCACACCCCCGCCTGGCAGCCCACCTGAACTGGCTGAGGGGGAAGCTGCCATTATAGGTCTTCACTGATACTTTCAGCTTTAATCATTTAAGAATCTAAGCAACTTTTAAGAAATGAATCAGTGGTGATGTCAACTTAAAAATTACTTTCACAGGAGCCTGGCCAGCTCAGCCAGCGGAGCACATGACTCTTCACCTTGGGGTTGTGAGTTCAAGCCGCAGGTTGGGTATGGAGATTACTTAAAAATAAAATCTTTAAAAAAGTTTCCTTTCATTTAATAAAATTTTAGAAGACTTAGAATAATGATTATTTGTTTCAATCCAAGCTTTAAAATTGTATAAGCACTGAAACACTAACCAGAAGTTTTTAAACATGTTTCATATACAGAACGTGGGCTAAGAATAAAGTTTGTTGTGTCTGGGGATAAGAGAGTAACTGCTTTTATACTAAACTACAAGACACTGGACACCGTGATGATGATGGTGCAGCCAGCGCCCTGACCACGATTCCCTCTGGCACTTCTCGACGGGCAGGCTCTGGCCCCCAGGGCTCCTGCCGGCACTCCCTGGAGTCTGCCCCCCACTCTGCCCATCCCTCGGACCTCAACATCCCCTGTTCATACGGACCCGCCCAGATTCCTGAGCGGCTCTCCTGGCGGCCCTCTGTCTGGCATTAACCCAAGCAATCTTACAAACACACAAAATACACAATGTCTATCCCTGTTTAACGTCCTTTCATGGCTCTTCATAACCTGCAATGCTATGCCCTGAACTGAGGTGCCCATAACCCAGTAATAAGTGGAGAGAGCATAAACACGGCAGCTTTTCCCAGAGCTCAGAGACACTTGTAGGGTTGGGGGAAATTTCTTTTTTTCTTACTTTCTAATGAATCATAACAGGCGTGACAAAAAGTTCCTATGTTACAAGGGTCCTGACTGATGAACTTTCACAAACCGAACACACCATGTGTGCAGCACCGGAAGCAAGACCCCACAAGTCTTAGAAGAAATTATTGAAAGTGTAAAACAAACAGGTTAGGGGCGCCTGGGTGGCTCAGTCGGTTAAGTGGCCGACGTTGGCTCTGGTCCTGATCTTGCAGTCAGTGGGTTCGAGCCCCGCGTCGGACTGTGTGCTGACAGCTCAGAGCCTGGAGCCTGCTTCAGATTCTGTGTCTCCCTCTCTTTCTGTCCCTCGCCTCCCCTGCTCACGATCTCTCTCTCTCTCTCAAAAATAAACAAAAAAAAATTTTTTTAATAAATAATAAAGTAAAAAACCTCAAACAGGTTACATTTAGGAATGAAACTTCACATTCATTTTTAAGCGAAACCATGAGGCTGACGAGAGTTTATGTGCTGGAAGCAGCCCATTTTGACTACGCCCTCCACACAAACCCTGCAGACGGGTTCCGTTTCCCAAGACTCGCGAGTCCGTGCCACCCCGGCCCTCCTTGTACAGGTTCTGCTCCCCTGGCAGATTCCACAGCAGCACCACCCTCACGTGATGACACTGCTGATGTCACACCCACATGCTCAGGACCCTCGTGGAAAAGCAGACACACTCTGGTAACGGGAACATTCTTCCATACGCGGAAATAGGCAGCGGATCTGGCAAACACTAAGCACCAGCACCAGGAGATGTGACAGGGACAAGTTCCAATCTCGGTCAGAAAAAGGGACAAGGAAACAAATCCCATGACAGGTGAGTCCAGCCCACCAAGGTTTGTCCTAAGACTGTGATAAAATAATTTTTGTAAACTGGAGGTTGATGGAAACTTTTGAGTAAAAAGTCCCAGGCACAACCCTGCTACATGAGCACATCGGGCTCTAAACCCCGAATTCTTCTAGCTCTATCTCCCTTCCACAGCAACAGTGCACTGAGTATTACTTTAGGTGGGTTCCCTTGTCACCCTTTCCTCCCCTCCCCAACATCTGCTTCAAATGTCCACACACAGCTCCCGACGTGACCCAGGTGCTGGTGACGTAGAAGTGGCAGTAATATGGAAATGCCAAGACATAACTCAGCTAAACATGATTCAAAGCATATTCTTAACTGCCATGAGGGGAGGAAAAAAGTTCACATGCACGGATTACCAAACGCTATAAAGAGTACACAATTAGGGGCGCCTGGGGGCTCAGTTGCCTAAGCATCTGACTCTTGATTTCCACTCAGATCATGAATTCATGGTTCATGAGATCGAGCCCTGTGTCGGGCTCTGCACTGACAGCACAGGGCCTTCTCTCTCTCCTTCTCTCTCTGCCCCTCTCCTGCTCATACTCTCTCTCAAAAATAAATGAACATTTTGTAAATCCAAGATTATATAATGAAAGACAACTTGAGGAACAACAGAAGCTGCATTCTTCATCAATATACACACATCATCCTTTCCCAGCTCAGCACACCCTCCGCAGTAAGTTAGGCAGGTCAAGGGCAATCACATCTACATTGATGCATCTCCCAAGTCCACCTGCCTGCACTGCTGCTCCCGCCATGCCGTGCGCTACGTGTTAGGACACCGAGAGCACAGAGCAGGAAAAGTTCTAAGACGAGCTGAGGGCACAAGGATGATAAGCAAAGTTTTGTTCCTTTGGAACTCAACTGTTTTCTCACTGGAAAAAAAAAAAAAGGCTAATTTAAGTTTGATTCTGGCTTCAGAGTCCCTACAAAAAATCACACAAAAACACAAAGAGTTTTTCCTAGGGACAATCTAGAAGAAGGATTGTTTTATTTCATGCTGTTTTTATTACTACTTAAATTTCAGAGTGGTAGCTTTCGAAAACAAACACTGGGCATCTACCATACAGTAAAAATGTGTTAAATGTGAGGACACAGCAGAAATAAAAGGTCCCTGTCCTCACAGAGCTCAGAGTATAAGAAAAAAGGCAGCCATGTACAGACAAATGAATGATTAATTAATTAATGACAGATGCAGGATGCTAAGAACACACACTTGGGGCCAGGGACAAAACAGAGACCCACTAAGGACGGTGGGCTCACGACAAGTTTCCGGAAATGGTAGAGCTGCTCGAGCATCGCTTCACTGGGGACCCAAAGAGACGATCACACGGAACGCTAACTCAGACCATGCGCTTAACGGAGACGATTGGAAGAAGCACGTTTATACCACGGCGCCCTCACCCTGCCCAGTTACAGCCCACAGGACAGCAAAGTTCATCTCCGCTCTAGAAGAGCATCCTCTGGCCTTCAGCACTCGGATGAGAGCCTTACCTGGGACAAGAGAACAGGCCTGCAGCTGCCTGATGATGTGGCTTAGTTCCCCCTGGAGATTAGCGCCGCTGGAGTTCTTGAGGGCCTCCAGCATGCTCTCAGCGTCCACTGTACCATCGCCCTCGGCATCAAACTGGGCAAAGGCCTACGGACGACACAAGAGATACAGTAAAATCACATCTGTTCCAAATTGTGGATACTTTGTTGCCGCTGGTGACGTTGTTGTTGTTGTTGTTGTTGTTGTTGTTGTTGTTGCAGGAAGAGTCCATTTACATTATTCAAAGACCTAATAAATTCGGGATAGTAACGCACTGTATATAGGAGTATTACTACGTGCACACGCAAGGTTACCCTCTCATTTCTTTCCCATGAGATTAATCCCCTTCTCCCAAATAACTGCAGAAAGCAACCTGTGCAACGTTTTTCAACTGGTTACAAAGTGCCCAACACAGAGCAAGAATCAGAGACTTAGCTTCAAGCGGCACCTCAGGTTAGCCGGCTTTCTCCTTTCACACACTCTTCGGAGCAAATATTATCAAACTCACAGGCTGCTGTCTGGATTAAGCAACATTTGAACGGAGTCCAATACAGTGAAAGCACATCAGAGTACAAAGCGTCTCCTTCTTCCTAACGTGCACTGTCATTCCCTCTGTGTCCCTGACACCATTCCCTCTCACATTCTACAAGACCTTCCTCGCCTACTGATTGTCCCAGCTCCCCAGATCTCAATCTCTGCCACATCAGTGACTTCCCTCTTCCTGCTGATACACTCGCGGACAGACATCCCTCACCATGAAATACTTCCCACCTTCTTTTCTAAGTAATTCTCTCCCTTCCTTAAAACTCCTACCTTTTCCTTATTTCCCTCCATCATGAAACGTGGAGATGTCCCACTGAGGTTTCATGACTGACATGCCTATTGCTATCACAGACCTCTAAATGATGTTATATTTAATAGGAATATGACAAATCCCTGTGTTCACATCTAAAACCATGGGCATTCAATGCGGGATGGGGGACGGAGTTTAGAGCAGCATTCTCCTGGCCTTTCCTCAACCTGGCAAGATTATCCAAAAAGTTAACAGGTTCAAAGGCTACAATAATCAAAGAACAACGTTCAAAAGAAGAAAATATCGCCCTGTTCTGTTCTTTTTTCTTTTTTATATGGAAGTCTTTACCCCTCTAATCTGCCTACTATTTTTCTTTTTTTTTAATGTTTTATTTATTTTTGAGAAAGAGAAAAAG
This sequence comes from Cryptoprocta ferox, assembly GCA_028646485.1. NCBI lineage: Eukaryota > Metazoa > Chordata > Mammalia > Carnivora > Eupleridae > Cryptoprocta > Cryptoprocta ferox. The sequence continues at coordinate 87,270 of CM053565.1, forward strand.
ACAGCATGAGCAGGGGAGGGGCAGAGAGAGAGGGAGACACAGAATCCGAAATAGGCTCCAGGTTCTGAGCTGTCAGCACAGAGCCTGACGCGGGGCTCGAACCCACCAACCATGAGATCATGACCTGAGCCGAAGTCGGCGGCTTAACCGACTGAGCCACTCAGGCACCCTGCCCTGTTCTTTTCTGATTAGACCCACGGCTTACTACGGACCACACTGAAAGGAAAAGACATGGAAGGGATCAGAGGAAAGACACCATGATGGACAGAAGACACTGCCTGTGAGTACAGACGTAGGACCACAGTCCTCAGTGTGCAGAACAGGTGCCTGGAGCGGGCTGTCACAAGAAGAGTCAGCGAAAATTAAGATCATGAGATAAAGTTAGAAGGAAAAGCTCATCACGAAGATGGACTCGTCTGTTGACAGATGAGGGCCTCGAGGAAGGAAGGCCCACCCAGCCCACGAGGCTTCCCAGCGAACCGCACAGGCAGCCATGAGGAAGTGCTCCAACAAGTGCATTTACCTCTGCTCCCTCCTGAAATCCCGCTAAGACAACACTATCAAGGGATCCTTTCTTGAGCACAAAGACAAAAGAAAATATTATATGATACAACAGCAATACAATACTGGAAGCTGAGAAACAGACGGATGTGTGGTGCTAGGCACTCATCCCCAAGAAAGAGGCCCCCTGAGCTGGGAGTGGGTCAGCAGAGGATGCTTCACGCCACAGGACCCCAAAAGCCTTCTCAGGACCTGGCAGCAGTAGCTGCTGCCGAAAGTGGGGGTAAATTGGTGGGAGGTCCATTTCAAAAAGCAGTTAAAGCGGACCGCATCGACGCTGATCCTAGGAATCACGGAGGGTTTCTTTTTAAGGGAAAAGGGTGACAGTGAGATTGTGTATTTTTTTTTAGAGTTCTTACCTTTTAAAGATACATAATGAAAGATTAATCAATGAAATATTTATGGATGGAAAAAATTTGCTTCAAAATAATTTGGAGGAGAAGCAGGTGGAGTTTAGAGTAAATAAAACTGGCCTTGAGTTGGTAGCTGTTGGGAGCCGGTGAACAGGTCTGTGAGAGTTCATTCTACTCGTATCTCTACTTTCTTATGTTTAAAACAAACAAACATACAAACATAACAGAGTCCAGATCCTCTCCCCGGTCCGAAGCAGGAGGTGGGGGGGCGGGGTGACTTCCTCGAGAGAGTGGTCCAGAGTCTCCAGACTAGGAAACACCAGGCACGGCTGAAAGGGTCAATACTGTACTGAAAACGGGGCGCTAATGCTCACAGGGTCAAGGCTGGTAAGACTCACCTTCCTCTAGGGCTCTCAGAATGCTGGCAGCCAGTCTCACACTCTCCAGGCAAGACACTGGAGGGTTCTTCTCTGGGGACAAGCCCACGAGGACAGAACTGGAGACACTGGCACTGGAGGGTGCCCCCTGGAAGGACCCAGCACCTTCCAGTGAGGCTCAGCTGTCAGCAAGCCAGACACGTGGAGCCCCCGCCCCTTTAGCACCCCGCTCTTTAACGTGAGGGGGGCAGCCCAGGACCGCTGGACATTTGAAGAAAGGCTTAATATGAAACACAGAAAAAGCAATTTGGAGAAAAAGGAGAAGACAAAACTGTCAAGTAGATTATCATTAGTATCTTCATATAAATATTTAGAAAGATATTTTTAGGGGCTCCTGGGTGGCTCAGTCGGTTAAGCGTCCCACTTCGGCTCAGGTCATGGTCTCATGGTCCGTGGGTTCGAGCCCCGCGTCAGGCTCTGTGCTGACAGCTAGCTCAGAGCCTGGAGCCTGCTTCGGATTCTGTGTCTCCCTCTCTCTGTGCCCCTCCCCCACTCACTCTCTGTCTCTGTCTCTCAAAATAAAATAAAGACATAAAAAAAGATATTTTTAATATCACCTTTACTGAGGTATAATTCACATCCCATCAAATTCACCCTTTTAAAGCACACAACCTAGCGGGTTGTATATTCAAAGTGGGGTAGCAGCCACCACCACCTAATAAAAAAGGATACTGCATCATCATGAAAGAACAGGAGACTATTATTAAAACCAGTCTATTCAGAACATTTTTAAAAGCTTTTGAAAGTGAACATATCACAGCAAAATGAAAATCTGAATAGATTTTGGAAGAGGAATCTCAATAGGCTGGAAGGTAAGTTGATTGGTGCCCAGATTGTACAGCAAAAAGACAGAATGACGAAAACTGGGAAAGAAAAGGAGAAAAAAAAACCAGGAGGCCAGTCGGGGAGCCCACTATCCAAACACTGAGAGTTCCGGAAGAAAGGCGCACAGACCCGGGAGAGAAATGACCACTGTTACGATTCGAGAGAATTTCCCCAAACTGAAGGACACGAGGTTTGAAACCGAAGAAGCTGCATACCCTCCACGGTGAAAAAGGGCACATCATAATGAGATCTCGTGACGCTGAGCAAAGAGAAGTTCCCACTTCCCAGGAGGAGACACAGCGGCCAGGTCAGAGGTCGGGGACCAGAGGCCACTTCAGCAGTTACGCCGGGAGCCAGAGGGCAATGGGAGCTGGGCCTTCAACATTTGGGGGGTGGTCTCTCGAACCCCAAAGTCAACATGTAGCCAAAACACCACCAACTGTGACAGAGTGGAAAAAGACATTTTTACACACACAAGGCTCTCAAAAAATGAACTAGTTCATGCTCCCTTAGTCAGAAAGCGACCAGAGGGTGTGGTCAACGGAATAAAGACCACGCTGAGAAAGAGGAAGAAGGGGGTCCAACCGAGAGAGAGAACGAGTCCCCGGGGTGCTGCACAGCAGCTAAAGAGCCCCGCGTCCGGAATGAGGCAGGTCAGAAGGCTCTGGAGAAGATGAGTCTCATGGAGCCCCTTCCTGCGTGCTTGAACACACTGAATGTGTTAGAAGACACTCAGGCAACTGGTAGAGAATCGAGAGTTAATGACAGGAGACCAAAAAATTAAGCAAAAGAAAAGCACCAATTCAGTTGTTAACGTGGGAGAAAAGATGTATAAGAAAGGAAAAGCTGTCGTGGAATTCTGCACGGCTCAGCGACACACACGATTCACGGACAGCGAATGACACACAGCTGACACATTCTGCCAGGGGGACAGGTGTGTGGATGTGGGCGAGGACAGGGTGGGGAAGAACTGAGGACTCATGTTCTGTGATGGGAAGAAGATGGATAAAGCCTAAAAACTGAGAACCCATAAAGTAATGTAACTATGACATCTGGTGATACTCAGGGGACAGTGAGACACCACGTGGGGCACGGCTGAACCGCGGGCTCTACGCCACGTGAGTGATGACAAGGAAAATCAAGAATTCTGAGTGTCCACTTCAGGCACGGATAGACTGCATGAGTAGTTTTATAACTTTAAGTGGTGTAATATTCCTCCTCTGTAAACACTGGATATATCAACCATAAGATTTCTGGAACGAGTGGAAAGATGTGAATATGGACATCAGATGACACAGACGTGAACTGACATGGAAAGGTGAAGGCCATGGACTAAAAAAAGTAGGCTACAAAAGAATATTAGAGAGCGGCCTCACATTAGTTACTAAAATATATATATATATATATATATATATATATATATATATATATATATAGACGCTTCCCACATTAGCACAGAACCCCAGACATACTAACATGAAAACACATACGTGAGTGTATGCAAAATAAGACCCGAAAGAATAAATGTCTGCTAATCACAGTAACATGACAATCTAAATCGAGGGGAATTATTAAGTATCAGGAAATAAGAAGCACAACCCTGATATAAAAACTGGAGCCGATGGGCGTGGAGGGAGACAGAACAGAAGCACAGCCTCCGTGTGTCCGGGGGGCCCTATGATGTGAGACCTACGGCGAGCGCAGCTCCTTCCCCACCTGGCCACGGTGCAGCACCGCAAGGACTCAAGGTCTGAGGGCATCGGCACAGCCGCAGCCTGTTCCGCTGGGAAGGACATACGGTTTGGGAAGCTCCGAATGAACATCTGAGTGGTTCCTAAACGCCAGGCACTGTGCACAACACCATTTATCCCTCATAATGGCAACAGCACTTACTACTAACTGGCCCGTTTTAGAGATGCACAGAGAGGTCAGATAACTTGCCTGAGGTCACACAGCGGGTACTGGAAGCCAAGACACCAGAGCTCAGTTCTGCACAACTGTGCTCCCCTTCCTGTGCCCAGACAAGGCCCGGGGCTCCTTGCAGTCTGGAAACTGAGGGTGTAAAATCTCTTTGAGCTCCTCTCCTTCCCCAACAGCACCTCATGTCCATGTTTACTCAGAATTAGCCTTCAACCCGAGACTCACTTTCTCTAAACCTCAAGATGGCACCCAAGTCCTACGTCCACCAAAGCTCTTGGCTTCCTGCTTGCTTATTGCATCTCTCTGCTTCCCAACTCCTGCGTTGATCACAGACAAAAAAATTCCATAGAAGCAAGGCTATAAAAATAGTGACTTTTTGCTATTTTTCATAGATTCTGTTGATCTGTCGACAGTTAATGAATACGATAAAAAGAATTTTCAAACAAACAAAAACAAAGACATTTGGGGTGAGAGAAAAAAATCAGAACAGCATGGCTGACGGCTTCGCCAAATAAATATGTACTTTCCCAACACTCGGAAGCCGTCCTCACAGACAGGTCTTCAAATCGAACATGGAACACCCAGTCTGTTTCACACGCCCTCACGGAGTCTGGTTTGCTCATGCACTTGCTCCACACTCTGATCAGCAGCCACTATGCACTACAACTTGTGCTCGGCTCTGCACGCAGGAAAAGAAACAGGACATAGTCCTTGCCCTCTAAACCCTCACAGCCTTAGAGAAGGCTGTAAACCAACAGCAGCAACATGATGTGTGGTAATTATAACAACAAAATTACAGCATAAACAACTATGCTGTAGTTGTTTGAGACCTTACAGAGAGCTGTAAGGGGAAAAAAGGGAAGGAAGAAATGAAAGGAATGGAAGAGATGACAGACAATATCCTGCTGATGTTCATCTCTACTGGGAGGCGAACTCCATAGAGCATCGACAGACAACAGTTCCCTGGAAAAACAAATTCCAGAATTTGTATAACCAGCCATTGACTCATTATTATAAATTATTATAAATTATTATGAAATTATTATAAATTTCATATGTGAAGCATTCAGCCAAGTATAGAGCCAACCTAGGTGGCCCAGATAATCAGTAGTTTGATCCAGGAGTACAATTAAGTCAATGGACTAGGTTAGGACCTAACCGTTACTGAGCATTTACTAAGCACCAGGCAGAGCTCAAAGGCCCTAACCTGGGCCGTATCTTCCACAACTGCCCTGCAGGTAGGTACCGCCCTGTTACTAGTGAGCGACAGAGACGTTACGTATTTTGTTCAAGTCCACATGGTTAGTAGCGGTAAATAATGGTGCCTTGATTTGAATCCTGTCATAATTTGGGGCCCTGCACTAGGAATCACTGTGCCATGAGCTAACAGACACTCAGAGGCCAGAAGCACCGGCGGGGGGGGGAGGAGGGACGTTTGGGGAAAACGGAGAAAAAACCCTTGTGCTAAGCCTTAATGAATACCTAGGAATGCGTAAGCACATGAAGATGGGGCAGCCATGGCAGGTAGAGGGGCCGGAGTGTGGGCACAGACAGAGTGCAGGAAAGACCGTGAGGACTGTAACGTGCTTAGTGTGGCTGCAACGGAGGCAGCGAGATGAAGAGACGGACAAAAGTCAGGATGGAAAGCTCCCGGCCCGTTAGGCTGAGGAGCTCAATCTCACGGTAAGGCGACCGTGAGGCCACTGGAGAATATTAAGGGCGCAGAGAGCGAGTCACTCCAGCTCTCTGTAAGGCCTCAAGCTGGAACGGACCAACAAATCTCTACGTGCCGCTGTACGGCCTGACCCCCTTCTCCAGTGTCTCTGGGACACATACCGGTGATGGGAAACTCCCGTCTTCTGCCGGTTCTGACAGCAACAACTCTCTCCTCCACAGCACGACAGGGAACGTGCCTCCTTCATGTCACCACCTGTGGGCGTGCGAAACACCCCCGAATGCTGTGCCCCCAAACGGCCCACGGATCACTGGCACTGAGTCTCCCTCAACCCGTTCTCTATCTCGTACGGCTTTAGTCTCAGTCCCATGCTGGCTGTCCCCTGGGGGACCCTCCAGTTTAACATAATCTCAGAGCAGAGCTGCTAAAGTCACACTGGCTGAGCCGCTAGATGAAATACATTTCCTGTCACAACCCCGTGTCCATAATATTGATATAAAAGTTTCATGAAAGGATACAGTACTTTCTCTTAATCAGGTACAACGTGCTCTGATATTTTCTACGCCATTCTAATCTGTTTAACATTTAACATGCATATTAACACTCAGTAAATAGATTTCCAGTGGTTTGAAACTCTACGCCCTGGAATCTGGGGCCCAAAACCCAAGTGGATACACCAGGTCTGGCGCTAATTGTGCAAAGCGAACGAGTCCACTTTCGTCTAACAACAGAGCAGTGCCCCTAGCTCCCTGGGGCCACAGCCATCTCCAGGCAGTCGGTGACGCAGCCTGCTGTCTCCTGGTCCTCCTCTCCTACCACACCTGCCAAGGGCTCTGCCACCGGCAGCACAGCTGTGGAAGCAGCGCCCAAGTGCAGGCCCCATGCCGTGCAGCATGTGAGGAACAAGAAGTGCGGCACAGTCAGACTAAGAGAAGTCTGCATTCGAGTACGGCGCCAGACTCGCTGCTTCTCTGTGAGGCCTGGGACAGGCATGGACTGGCTGGCTGCAGATTTCCATCCATCTGCCCTGGCCTAGGGCAACACAGAACAGGGCTCAGACCAATCCTGTTTAACCTCCTGAACCAGCAGTGGGATCAAGACCGTGGTACACACAGCAGACCAGAACAGGGGCAAGGACCAGGAGAAGGCACACATCAAGCTCCATACAAAGGCTGCACACTGGTTCAATTTGGGAGAAACACACTTGCGTCAGAGATCTAGGTCTGGACTCAGCACTGCCACCTGCTGGCTGAGAGGCTCACCTCTCTACTTAAAACCTCACTTTACCCCACATCTAAGTGAAGTAGTGAAAGGGCTTTTCCACAGAAGATGGAGCAAACAATTCGAGTGCAGTGCTAGAACCGCAGAGAAAAGTAACACCAGTAACAGCAGTAACAGCAAGCGTGTGCCAGGCCCCGTCCTAGGCACTCAACAGGAACTAACTCATCTAACCCTCACGGTAACCAGACAAGGTAGATACAGGACGGGCAGCTGAGACGCAGGGAGGCCCTGTGAGTCACACGGATTGAGGATGGCGGGACCAGGATTTGCCCACGTGCAGGTTGACCCCAGGGCCCAAGTCTGAAGCTACAAAACAGCAAGCTCACTGAGACGGTTAATGGACTCACCACACATCTGTCCAGGATATTACAGAAGGGACCCCTTTTCCAGGGAAGGGGAGAGGACAGTTGCATGCAATGGTTACTAAGCACCACCCCCACTCAGACTCCAGACTAGGTGCCAAAGGAGTGTCATTCCCAACTCTGCTACCCCCCCACCCCGATTTACCTGCACATGCTACACCTTTCAACTACACCCCTTCCTTCTTTTGCCGGGCAAGTTCTTCCAGCCTCTCAAGCCTTGGTTTGGTGAAGCCTTTCCCAAACTCCATGCTGCTGTTAAAGGCCCCTCTGTGGTCCCTGAAAGACTGCTTAGGGTGGAGTATGGGGGGGGGAAGGGAGCAGAGGACAAAGTCCCCACATACATGGGAAACTGTGAATGGGCTTGTCCGGCTAAAAATACCAGGAGATAAGAGTGGAAAGGTGTTAAGACCTAAAGGTTAGCCTTACGTTTGATTGTGAAGGCAATGGGGAGCCACTGAAGTTTCTACAGTAAGGCAGTACATGATGAAGTGGCATTTCGGAAATCAGGGAAAGATAGAGCAGAGCTCCTCCATATAGCTCTCTTAGGCCACGAATTTCTCAGAAAGAAGCCAATACCATCATTCCTGACCCAGAAAAGCCCACAGGGCCAAAATAACCTCCAATTCAGCAAGCATCTCTCTCTTCCACACAGCCCTGTCACCATCCAGGGCCATCCAGGGCCGTCACTGACTGGAGACTTCCTGTGTGCTGGAGCAGCGCTGGCAGGTGGGGGAGGGGGCGGGGTGGCTCACAGCCTAACTGCAGAACGAGACCAGGCAGTGCGCTCTTAAGTGCCCAACGACATGTACAGAACAGGAAACAAGAGCCTCAAGGGTGGGGCTGAAACAGAAGTATACAAAAGACATTTGAATCATGTCACAAGGAAAGCTTGGTCCTGACCAGGTGACAGTGCCAAGACAGGGTATCTTGAAGAACTGACAGAAGCAAGGTCCACACACAGGACGAGGTGGGCGTCCCACTGCCTGGGGCACAGGGCTCATGCAGATACCGGCAGACAGGCCAACAGGCCAGCCAGTGGCCTCTAACCCGTTCCAAGGAATGTGCATTTGACTTTTCGGGCAGAAGGGAGTCCCCGCAGGCTCCGAGCTGAGGGTGAGCAATGCCTGTAGCCTGCTTCACCTTTATGGTGCAGACACAAGTCTCCTACCCTTTGAGTCCTGAAAGGGTAGAGAATGACATCTGCACCGTTCTGTCTGCATAGTTCTTGGGCTCAGGGCCACTCCAAATTAGCTGATTAATACTTCTGACATAATAATGACAAACGGTATTTTTCTCTAAATTTCCTTAAAACCAAACAGTGACTAAGAACCTTTGTGAATTTTCACTAAAACTATACTCAACTGTTTCCTCAAACATCAAAAAATCTATTGACAGACTGAAGATAAAACACAAGGCTGGAGAACGAGGATAGCACCGTATTCAATCTGTTGAATCAACGCAAGGGCCCTTTGGGGGAGGACACTCACTGAGCCCTGGCCGTGGGCCAGGACGGTGCTAAGATAATAAATAAATAAAAATGGTCCTTCCCTCAGATTTACAGCCCAATGAATTTCACGAAGTAAGCACCAAAGCTAGTATGGCGAATTAATAAAATAAGATCCATTCATCCCAAATTCCCGCCTTAAAGCCGTCTGCTGTCATTCTGTGTTCGGCACCTTTTCCTGCCCTAGACTCTATGTGATTTTCTGGAAGCGTAACATACCGAGAGCACAAACCGTAATCTCTAATCTCTATGTCAAACAGACACAGATTTAATTTTAACTCTACCTCTCTTCTGCATAGAAGTCGGTTAGGTCCTGCTCCCTAGAACAGACCAGCACCCTTCCCCACGGACCACACCTACCACAAGAAAAGGTGTCTCACACCACAAAATAATGCTTCAGACTGTGGTCTGTAGTACAACTCCAGCAACTCCTCGAGGACGCCACCTCAAGCAACCAAGGTCATGGGAATGTGAAGGCAAGACACCTGGGTGGACACAGATGGCAAGGCAGACCTGGAGACCAAGAACGAATACGTAAAACTCGGAAACTCTCAGCATTGCAACGGTAACACAGACCAACCCTGACCTGCTCCACTGTGCTCGAAGAAGAGAAATACCACAGCATTTTAGCTGCTACCACAGACATTTTGTTATTGTCTCACAAATACCCTTATGCTTGTACTGAAGTATCGTAGGACATTTTCACCAGGTTAAGGGTAGAATTCACTAAGACACAGAAATGTCTACATACTCAATTCAAAGTACAGACTTACTTTAAAGCACAGAATCACATACATGGCTAATAATTAACTTTTTGGATATTGCTAATATAATTACCCTGTACTTATGGACAGAACAACTACTGTGAGCTTATCCCAATCAGGTTTTTATTTTATTTTTAAAATTTGTTTTATTTTTGAGAGTGAGAGAAAGAGTGTGAGAGTGGGAATGGCAGAGAGAGGGAGACACAGAATCCAAGCAGGCTCCAGGCTCTAAGCTGCCAGCACAGAGCCTGAAGCAGGGCTCGAACCCACGAACTGCGAGACCTGAGCTGAAGTCGGACGCTTAACCAACTGAGCCGCCAGGGCACCCTCAAATCAGGTTTTTAAACCTGAATAAGCTTTCACATAGAGTCAGGCCTGCTTTCTTCCACTAACCAGTGCTAACCAGTGGTGGGGGGGGGGAAGTCACCAGATTTTAGTACCAAGCCAAGCCCCAACTGTCCCCACACCAAATCTAATATAGGTAAATAGACTTCAAGAAAAATATACAATGCTTTTTCTCAAATTTGAATTATCCTTGCCAGACCTCCCTTGGCACGTAGGGGAGATTTAAAGAATTAAGGCTAGGGGCGCCTCAGTGGCTCAGTCGGTTGAGCATCCGACTCAGGTCATGATCTCACAGCTCATGAGTTCAAACCCAGCATCGGGCTCACTGCTGTCAGCACAGAGTCCGCTTCGGATCCTCTGTCCCCCTCTCTCTCTGCCCCTCCCCTGCTCACACTTTCTCTCAAAAATAAACTAAAACTTAAATTAAAACAAAGAAAGAATTAAAGCTTACAAAAATGATGAGACTAAAGAATAATAATCACAGAGAAGCAGGTCCTTGAAAGAGAAAGGGCACAGGGTCAGAGACAGAAGACTCACACCTGAGCGTTACTACCAAAACTTAATTTCCAATCTTCCTTAGGTGAGTCCCTGAACCCTACGTGGCTTCAGTCTCCTCTTCAGTGTGGTGGCTGCTGTCGCCCACCGGCCCTGCACGGCTGGCCAAAGTCACCAGGTACCAAGTATTTGAACACGTGGTAGAGAAGGAGGGAGATCATCACACAGGTGTGAAAGAAGATTTCCCAACATGTATTTTGTGAGTTCGTCTACGGACACTTTGCACTATGACACAGTCCTAGATGGTAACAGAGATTTTTACCAGAATAAAATAAGAACTTGCAACATTTTACAAGTCACCAGTTCTCACTGCTGTGCTTAGGACTCCTTCATGTTTATTTCCGCCACATGTGTGACCGCTGGGACTTTGTGTTTCAAAACAGGAAGGTACAACCGTTCAGCTTTTTTTTCCCGTTTATTTCTGTAGTTACAGTGGCTGAGTGACCTCTGGATTTAACTATGCTCAACAGTCCATGGATTACCTCGAAGGGATCTAAGTCCTCACCAAGCATAATCTTTTTGACTTTTGGTCACTGAAAGGGAAAGGAAAAAAAAAAAGAAAGAAAGAAATCACATCAGACTAGGAGGAAACAATGTGGCTACTTCCTCACTGGAACAAACATGACGCTGTGTCTCAGGCAGTCTTCTCTCCTAGGACTCTCCAGACTCAACCACCCAACAGTTCAAGACCCACCTCCACTGAGCTGCCCCATGGACACATGAGGCTCAGCCATGTCCGAACCAAACTCATCTTCTCTCTCCAGATCATCCCTTCCCGAAATGGTTCCTGTTGTCAATAACCAGCACTATCACCTTTCTGACTGCTTAAAACAGTAATGCTGGGGTCATCCTTGATTTCTTTCTCCTTCTAATCCTCTACTCACTCCTAAGTCTCAGGACTGTTTATCCTACTTCGTAAACAGCTCTCAGAATTGTTCATAATGGCCTCCTCACTGCTCTGCTTGGATCCACTTCTCCAACTGGTTCTCCACAAGGCAGCCACAACCACCCTCCTTAAAACGCCAGTTTCCAAACTCCTATTTAACAGAGGCTGCAAAGGACTCCACACGGTCTGATTCCTGCCTACTCCTCTGGCCTTGCTCTCTCCTTCCAACATTCAGGAGTCTAGCCATGGGAATCAAAGACTACTAATTATAACCCAATACATACTCTCCTCTTTCACAGTAATTGCATCCTTATTTTTCAGCTAAATACATGGCCATGGAATAAAAATCTTTCCCAGCCTCCCTTGCAGCTAAGTGTGGCCGTATTACTGGGCTTGAGCCAATGGGATGCGAGCCCTGCCCTTAAGAAAGGAGGTATGGCCCTCTCCTTCCCTTTTCCCTCTCCTGCTGGCGTAATGTGCACAGGGACAGCTGAAGGAGTCATTTGGGTCACTACGTAGGAGGTGCTGTGGGTGATGACAGCACAAGAAGATGGATGGAGCCAGGTCCCCGAGGACTGAAATTGCCATGTCAAAGCTGGACTACCCACCTGGACCCACATATGAAGCCTGTTTACTATTTAAGCCACCAATGCACTGGCTTTTCTGTCCCTTGAAGCAGTCTCGTCTACGTCTCATACCTCACACCATTCTTGCAGGTTCTTCATTCTCTGGACTTTGGAGCACAGGATGCACTCTGCCTGAAACACTGTTAGCCCTTCTGATCTCCGTCTACTTTCACCCTTCGAATCTGAGCTGAAATGTTACTCTCCACATGCGTTTTCCTTGACTTCCTAGATGAGGTTAAATACTCTTGCTATTTTTTTCCCTACACTTTCCCTTGGCTAATACTCACCACACCTATAACTGCTGGGCTCAGGTGAGTCTCCTTCGGTACCACATACTCTTTCAGAGCAACTATCTGCCTTTTCCACTGTCATCCAAGTATCTGGCACTCAGCACAGGCCCAGCAAATATTTGCTCAGGGAACAATATCACAGCCCTTGAGTGACCTCTGGACCACACCCTGAGGACTTCTTGACCTTATGTTACACAGCTCCTGTCAGCTCCACCTGCAGCTATATTCCTATCACGCGCTCTCAAGGTAAGTACGGTCTTCCTCCATTCCCTTCTAGACAATTCTGAAATGTGCCAACTCCTTCAACTGATCTGCACAGCCCTTCCTGGCACAAGTTCATTTTCTCCTAACACACCCAGAGCTCGAGTGGAAAGTATTATGTGAACTCTTGGAACTAAGAAAATATATACGTGGAGACCCTTCGCTAACTAATAAGATCACATTTTCAAGAACTGAGACGTCTTACAGGTATTTTTTAAAAGAAAATATAAAAAACATACAAACCACGTCATCTGAATTTTGACCACATAGAGGAAACATTCTTAAGATACTTTAAAAGCCTCTGGTCGTAAAGTGTACATCACTTTCTAACGTCATTACAACTACCTGTCAGTTCACTGCTTTATACACTCACCCTTCACTGACACTAAAGATTTTACATGGCTTACTCATCTTCACAAAATAAGCATGTTTTTGTTATGATACTGTGGAGTTAAAAAAAAAAAAAAAGGTCCCAAGAAGGAGGCAGTAGGACGTAGGACAAACAAACAAAAATCAAGGGATCTGATGGTCTGAGGTTGCCAATGATTCAGTGGGTGACCCTGGATCAGTTCGTTTTTAAGTCTACAATGAAACGTACAGGTGATTCCTAAGATCCCTTTGAAGAAAAAATACTGTTGCCATACCAATTTGCTATTAATCATTTAACAGAGATGATGTTGGCGATTTATGCCAAAGGCTGTGTAACTACAAGTATTTACAGGAAACCTGACATTTGTCTATCAGCTCTGGCTTACACGGAGGTTTTAATGAGTCTAGACCATGGTTCTTCAACTATCTGAAAACAAACGTGGACTTTGGAAATGCTAGTTTTTGTGTGTGACAAGAATGGCTTTTGGAATGTGAAATTTTCCACTGTGTGTCATTTTCCTCCCACATCTGTTAGGGGCCCACACCGGATTCGGAAGGTGCTCTGGAAAAACCCACCGGACAACAGAACAGAATGGTTTTCTGTCGTCACTGCCACTCCCTCGCTCCCGAGGCCTCCCTTCCCTCACACCGTCCCGGAGCCTGATAAGGAAGACCCAGAGAGCAACCGATTCAGCGTCGGGCCAGAGCACAAACGTCTGTGCCACTACATGCAGAAACATCTGGGCTTGTCCAGCTCCTCAAAGCACGAAGGGCACGTCTAGTAAAAGTGGAAGAGATTCGCGGCCGTCTCCCGGGGTGTACGGGCTGGGAGCGAGCGCCCCTTCCTCCCGTTCTCCGAACTTGCGGACCTTGGGGGCTCCTGCGGGGCCCGCAGTGCCCACCTGCTCACACCCTGGGAGGCGAACGCCCCGCCCCCGCCCCCGCGGTCGCCAGCGGGTCCTGACCTCCTCGAACTGCTCGCCCGAGCAGCCGGCGCCGCGAGCCTCCAGCAGCTCCCGGAACTGCTCCAAGGTGACGGACTCTTCGCCGCGGCCCAGCCGCTCCTCCAGCCAGCGCAACAGCGCGCCGTGGTGCCTCGACACCAGAGACTCGCAGGGCGGCGTGGGCCGCAAGGCCGCCGCCGCCTCCCGCAGCCGGGCCGGCTCCAGCAGCGCCGCGGCGGGCGGCAGCGCGTGCGCCCCGGGGCCCGGGCCGGGGCCCGTGCCCGCGTCCGCGGCCCAGTCCTGGTGCGGGCCCCAGCCCTCGCCTCCGGCGGCGGCCGCTTCGTCTTCGCTGCTGTGACTCGGAGCGTTCCCCATGGGGTCTCCGTCTCGGGCGCCCGGCTCTGCCGCCGCCGCCGCCTCCCCGCCTCGACCTGTCAACCTCCGGCTGCACCCGGCGGGCGGGGACAGGGAGGGGACGACGGCGGCAGCTGAAGCTTCCGGCTTCCTCGCCGTCAAGCGAGGACTGCCGTCGCAAAGGCGCCGTCAAGCGGACTCTCTCAGATGCCGTGAGACAGCACGCGGAGGACGGCTTCAGCAGAGGGTGGAGCCCGCATTTCCGAGGGGGCGAGTCCCTCCTAACCTCTACGTCATGCCGCAGCCCCCCCTTGCCGCCATTTTTGTTGGGGGCGGCAGCCGGCGCGGCCGGGCCTTTCGCGGCTTACTATCTCGGCGTCTCTCCACGTTCACTGGCCACGCGGAAAAGTGACTGAACGGAATCGGAGCCAGGGAGTGACCTTTCGCCACGGCCTTTTTCCCTTCAGTCCTCCGTCGTCTCCTTGGTGACGCGGCCGGGGGCGACAGGGCGTCGCGCCGGGGACGTCGCGCCTGCGTCGCCGCCATCTTGGCCGGGGATGGCGGGGCGGCCGCTGGCGAGGGGCCGGGGCCCTGCGGCTGCCCGGATGCCGACGCTCGGCGGGCGGGGGCTCTTGCTGGGCCTGGCGGCGGCGGCGGCGGCGGCGGCGGCGGCGGCGCGGGGGCTGGGCTGGTGGAGCGGCCGCGCCGGCCTTCGCCTGTTCGTTCCCGAGGAGCTGGCCCGCTACCGCGGCGGCGCCGGGGACCCGGGCCTCTACTTGGCGTTGCTCGGGCGCGTCTACGATGTGTCCCCCGGCCGGAGGCACTACGAGCCTGGGGCCCACTATAGCGGCTTCGCAGGTATCAGCGAGGCGGCTCACGCCGTTTTCTGCTGCGACGCGGGCCCGTAGCCGCCTCTGCGTCGTTCTTTCGTCCACTCGCTCCTCCGTTCGTTCGTTCATTCATTCATTCCCCGAACTTTGTCTCCCCCGATTCCTCAGACCGATGCGAGCGGGACTGTGGCCGACTGTCCGCAGCCTCTCCCCTCCCTGTCTGTCCCGCCCGTTCTTCGCGACGAAGGTTTGAGAAGCAGGTCTCCTGCCTCTGGAGTTGCCCAGCGGCCGCAGCCTCCGGCCGCCTGCCTTGCGCCAGGCCGCGTGTCCCAGGGCAGAGATGAGCGAGACCTAGCCCCTGTCCTCAGAGGACCCCGGCCGATGCCAGCCGCGTCTGCAGCAGTTCCTCCCCGAAGTAACCTTTCTTTGTCCCCACTCCGGGTGTCCCCTACGTTTCGTTTGAGTTGTTCTCGCACCAGGGCAGGCGCGCTTGTCTCCGTTAAAGATTTGAGGTGGGAACACAGAGAAAGGGTCTGGTCAGCTTCATAGCTCTTCAGACCTCAGAGCAGCTGCATATACGTCAGGCCTGCAACGTTTGTCAAGTGAAACTTACTCTATTTTATAGTTGAGGGGACTGACGAGTGTGGTCTGCAGCCCTCACAACCAAGTGCCGACAGGCTTTGGACGAGGACCACTAGCCTCTGACTTGGAGAGATGCTGTCCCACCAGCCCAGAGGGATAACCCTCTCCCAGATTAAGGAGAAAAAAATGCTGAGCTTAAGGCCAATGACTAGGCTGATCTTAAATAAGCATTTTCCATATGTCATAGTCTTGGGGAATGGGGGGGGGGGGGCTGCGTCTGCTACTTAAATACAAGTCACGTCCAGGAACGGAAGCATTTGACATAAGGAATTGGGGTCAGTGGGTGTTGCTGAGCTCCTCAAACAGCCAGGCAAAGGAAGGGACTCGCCCAGAGCTGCACCGCGACCTAGAAGCAGAGCTGGGACTGGGGTCAGGGTTCACTTGCTGTCAGGGGAAGGGCAGTTCTTGGTGCACAGCCCCGTCACGCCCTGTCGCAGCTGCCATGGTGGGATGCACAAGAGTGAACACAAAACCTTTCATCTCTGGGGTGATTTTCCTTTGCAGTGTGCTCTACTGTCCACTGAGTTCCTTTGTGCCCATTATTCATTCAACATCCATTCATTGACCACCATGCAGCGCGCCTTGTGCCAGGTGCCAAGGAATCAGAAATGAATGTTCCCCACCACCCACGTTGTCTAGGAGGTCTAGCAGATATGTTCCTTTATTCGTTTGTTCATTCAATATTTTTATAAATACAATTCACATAATACCAAATCCACCTTTTACAGCATACAATTCAGTAGTTTAAAATTTTTTTTAATGTTTATTTTTGAGGGGGAGAGAGAGAGACAGAGCACTAGCAAGTGCGGGGAGAGGGCAGAGAGAGAGGGAGCCACAGAATCCAAAGCAGGCTCCAGGCTCTGAGCTGTCAGCACAGAGCCTGACACGGGGCTTGAACCCACAAGCCGTGAGATCACGACCTGAGCTGAAGTCAGATGCTTAACCAACTGAGCCACCCAGGTGCTCTAGTTTTTAATATAGTCAGAAAGCTGTGCAAACATCATCCCAATCTAATTCCAGACATTTTTATTCCCCCCCAAAAGAAACCCCATTGCCACTAGCAGTCACTCCCCACTCCGTCCTACCCCCAGCCTCTGGCAACCCCTGTCTACTTCCTGTCTGGACATTCCATATAAGTGGACTCGTACATGTGGCCTTTTTTTCTGGCTTCTTTCACTTAGCACAATGTTTTCAAAGTTCATCCAGGCAGTGTCGTCGTGTATCAGTACTGCATTCTGCTTTATGACCAAATGATACTCCATTTTATGTATATACCACGTTTATTTGATCATAATTTGTTGGACATTTGGGTTTCCACTTTTGCCTGTTAAGAATAGCACTGCTGTGAACACACAGGGACACGCTCGTGTGTGGACGTGTTTTCAGTTCTCTTGGGTGTATACCTGGCAGTCAAATTCCTGGGTCATGTGGTAACTCTTGTGTTCCACTTCCTGTTTGAGAAGCTGCCACATTGTTTTCTAGAGTGGCTATACTCCCACCACTGGTGTATTAGACTTCCAGTTTTTCCACATTCTCGCCAAATTTGTTTTTTTTATTGTCTTTTTGATTCTAGTCATTTTAGTGGCTTTGATATGGTAGTTCATCATGGTTTTATTTGCATTTCCTTAATAAAGATGTTGAACATCTTTTTCTGTGCGTCTTGACCATTTGTATATCTTCATGGAGAAATGTCTGTTCAAATCCTTTGTCCATTTTTTAATTGGATTGTCTTTTTATTGAGTTGTGAGAGTTCTTTACATACCCTGGATACTAGACTCTTATCAGATCCATGATTTGCAAATATTGTCTCCCATGTCATAGGTTGTCTTCTCATTTCTTGGTGGTTTGCTTTAATGCAAAAAATTTTAAATTTTTGATCAGGTCTAGTTTATTTTTTGGTAGCTTATGCGTTTGGTGTCTCATCTAAGAAACCATCACCTAATCAAAGATCACAAAGATTTATACCTATGTTTTCTTCTAAGAGTTTATACTTTTAACTCATACATTCAGGTCATTGCTATATTTTGAGTTAACTTTGTATATAATGTGTTTTCTTGCATGTTGCTATCCAGTTGTCCAAGCACCATTTGTTGAAAAGACTATTCTTTCCCCTGGGGCACTTAGGTGGCTCATTCAGGTAAGTATCCAACTCCTGATTTCAGCTTAGATGATGATCTCACAGCCAGGAGGTCTAGCTGTGCCTCAGGCTCCACGCTGGGATTCTCCCTCTCCCTCTCTCCCTGGTCCCTCTCCTGGGCGCGTGCCCACACGTTTTCTCTTTCCAAATAAATAAGTAAACATTAAAAAAAATAACTATTCTTTTCTCCTTTGAATTACTGAAAATAATTATTGATAACTGACTTACTGAAAATTGATTATAAATGCATGGGTTTCGTATAATCAATATTTATTGGTAATTACTAAAGATTAGGCACTACCAGACACTGGGGAATCAATACTGAGTTTGGTATGTTCTCTTCCCTGATAAAACTTGCAGATTAGTAGAAAAGACAGACATTAAACAGTTATTGGGTAAACAATTAATGAATTATTTTTATGACAGTGTTAAAACACACTGTTACCAGAGGCCCTGACCTAACGGGGGAAAGGAGAGAGAGGAAGAGAGCAGGGTGGCAAGGCAGGATTGGTGGCTGCCGGTGTAGGGCCCTGAGTACTGTGTTAAGGAATCTGGATATTATTCTAGGGCCAAAGGAAGCCACTGAGAATTTTTTTTAAGTTTATTTATTTTGAGAGAGAGAGAGAGAGCATGAGCAGGAGAGGGGCAGAGATAGAATCCCAAGGAGGCTCTGCATTGTCAGCACGGAGCCCAATGTGGGGCTTGATCCCATGAACCATGAGATCATGACCTGAGCTGAAATCAAGAGGCAGATGTTTAACTGACTGAGCCACACAGGTGCTCCAGAAGCCACTGAGGATTTTTAATCAAGAGAATGACATCAATTCATGTTTAAAATACCGGTGTCAGTGTTGTCTGAAAAACAGGGAAAGAACGAACGTAGGGAGAGCTGCTAGGGGTTTACTGTGGTAGTTCGGATGAGCGACAGTGGCCACCTGGGCCAGCTTAGTAGCACACAGAGAAAGACACACAGATAGAAGAACCACGTAGGAAGACACTGAAGATATGTAAGAGATGATAAACGAGGTGTCTCAGACTGCATTTCTGGATTGAGCAACTGGTTGACATTTACTGAGATAGGAAATACTCGAATAGATGCAGGTTTCCTGGGGCTGGGGGTGCTGGTTAGTGTAGTGTGGACATTTTGAACTCGTGACGTTTGTAAAACATCTAAGTGAGATTGAGTAGACAATTGGATACATCTGTCTGGAGCTCAGGAGAAGTCTGGCAATCTTGGGCATAGAGGTGGTTGTGAAACCACAGGAATAGACAGCAGAGGAGGAGGCAAGAATTGATCTTCAGGCTGGTAGGAAGTAAGCTAGAGAGGGAAGAGGAAGGCCAGGAATGTAGTGTGATGGAAGCCAGAAGACACAATCAGCTAATGCTGCTGAAGGTAAACGAAGAACGTGATAAATGCCAAAATACATGTCCAAGATCAAAGAGCATCTGTCCCAGAGCGGGGGAGATGAGCTTTTCTTGGAGATGGGGAGTAGGGGTTCTCAGATATTTCTCAGAAAATAGGTTCTTGAGTTGGTGCAGTGCCAGTGATTTGCAGGTTAATCTACATGGTCCCCTCTCCCCTGCAGGCCGAGACGCATCCAGGGCGTTTGTGACAGGGGACCACTCTGCAGCAGGCCTTGTGGACAATGTATCTGACTTGTCATCTTCAGAGATGCTGACACTTCAAAACTGGCTTTCGTTCTATGAGAAGAATTATGAGTTCGTTGGTAGGTATTCCACAGGCCACTTCCGTAGATTCTGTTCAGCTGTCTTGCAGTTTTGTAAAGGGGTTAGAGTTAAGGGGATTGGACTTGAGGTTAAAATCTGTAAAATACCCATGGATCTTTCACCTTGAGCTTTGGTTGTTAGCGTGGCAATGAGTCCCAGAAGGATGTGGCTGGGACACTGGTTTCCCTCACTCTTAATTTTGGGAGAGGAGAGTGCAGCCATTCAGTTTGGCCTCCGTTGCCCCACAGCTAGTGAGTGCCTGCACACCCGTGAACCGCCAGCTCCAGGAGCCTTGCTGCACCCCGTCAAGAAGGCTTGAAGCCTTAGTTTGTGTGCAGTTTTGACAAATACTGATTGGTTTTGTCTTGTAAGGAGACAGTCTGTGTACATCCTGAAGGAATGGTCTCCCAGGTGGAAGTCAGACTAATCCCACATTTGTTAAAGCCGGTCACGTGGGGCACCGCACTTGCTACTTACTGGTGATCCTTGAGGGAATCGCCTTTTAAACGGACATCTAACGGTGTCCTAAAGAAATGTTAGACTAAATACTAGATGGCCTTGTAAGCACTGAAAATTGGGATGGCTGGGCCCTTTTCCATCCACTGCAGCCCTGACCTCTCACTGTAGCCCAACGTAGACACAGCTAACTTCCGGAGGGACATCAATGTCACCTCACCCCCAGAAGAGGTCTTGGTTGGAGGCGTTCTTTCTCTGCCCCTAAGGCCTCTGAATATCTGCTGTGTCATTACTACCTGGGTCACCTTTTCGGAGAACCGTGGCATTTGTACTAACTCGTCTGCTCTCTCCATATCTGACTGATCAGGCCTCTCTTCCTGCCATCTAATGCTCTGTCTCCAGCCCCCACCCTGAACTCCCAGTCGGCTCTTGTCCTCCAGCCTGCAGACCCCTTCTTTGTTTTCACCCAGTCTGTCCCAGTGCATTCCCGGACCACAAGCATGTCTGCCACTGAAGGGACTGACCTCTCTGCAGACCTTCAGGAGGCTGGGCTCTCCCTCTTCCCCAGGAGGTTGGTTGAAACATTGCTGGTTAATAAGGAAAAGAAATCCTACCACAAAGCAATAAGGATGGAGCCCTGAGAGTGGGCAAAGGGTGCCAGACCAAACATGTCATCCAGCATTTGGGGAGCAGACTGATGTGTTTGTGGACGTGAGTGAACTGGCCTTGTTTGAAGAGGGTTGGTGTGTGCGCCTGAGGGTGGGGGGAGGGATGTGGTCTCGGGCTTCAGACGGATTTTAGCTGCAATCCACATGTATCTGAATACCCGGTATGGATAAGCTGCGCTTCTGTCCTCGTGGAAACCGGGCCAGCGATGAGTTGGTGCAGTCCCTGCGCGCTGTTAGCTCGCTCTATGGGAGGTGGACTGTTAGGCCCTTTCAGGGCCCAGAAACTTCAGGCCACGTCGGAGGATGAAGGTTTATTCTGTGCCGCGCGCATGGAAGTGAAGACAGGAAGCCATGTTGGCAGCCACATGAGCAGATGAGATGTCTTACTTTGTGTTCTGGATACAGCACTGGCGTGCAGACCCTGCCGCTGGTGACCACAGTGCTCAGGACACGGCTTCTACAACTCTTTCTGTTGCCTCTACTCCTGTTGCTCTCTGTTGGGGTCTCACTTCTAAAACCTACCACGACAGGCTGGTCACCTTGCACAGAGACCTTCTAGGAGAAGGGTTTCTGCTAGGTGACTCCTAGGCTGCAAGCCTGGACTAGGTTCCCGATCCTTCATTTGTTCTAGTAAGCATTTAACATGAATGCTCACTACTAAGCTGTTGTGAGTACTGGGGCTTCGCCGGTAGGGAGACATATCGTAAATAAGGAAACCGAGGACACAATTCCAGATAGGGCTGTGTATGACTCAAACAAATACGATGCGGGGGGGGGTGTCCTGTGGCACCTTTAGAGCAGATGGGCAGGGGAGGCCTCTAGGAGGGGCTGGGAGTGAGGGGCAGTCAGATTGAGGTCTG
The DNA here is from genome assembly GCA_028646485.1 of Cryptoprocta ferox. Taxonomy (NCBI): domain Eukaryota; kingdom Metazoa; phylum Chordata; class Mammalia; order Carnivora; family Eupleridae; genus Cryptoprocta; species Cryptoprocta ferox. Next base: position 108,903 of record CM053565.1, read on the forward strand.
GGGAGAGAACATTCTAGGCTGAGGGAAGAGCGGTGCTGAAGCGAGGAGCAGCTAGGCGCAGTCTGGGAAGAGCAAGGAAGCCCATGTGCTGGAGCCGATGGCACACAAGGGAGGGAAGGATGGCTGGAGTCTTGGAGGCCTTGACAAGTATGTGATCCACATGCTTTCAGAAGCCACTGGAGGGTCCAGACCAGGCATGAAGGTGACAGGATGTGACTCCTGTTTTCCGAAGATGGCTGGGTTGCTTCCTGGAGAAAGAACGGTGGGGAGGCATACGGAGCAGGTGGGAGGCCACTGCTACGGTCCACAGTTCGGGTGAGGGTGGGGGCAGTGGAAACAGGGCAGGCAGAATCGCGGCGTCTTTTAGAGGTCGGACTGACAATGTTTGCTGCTCGACAGACACGAGCAAAGGGAAGTATCTGCTGTAGTTGAAGGAGGTGGTGGCTTGTAATCCAGGTCACAAAAGTGACGTGTACAGAACTGAAGTCAGGATGATGGGACCCAGGGGGCGGCCCGAAGGCTGAGCACGCGGCACGTAGCTGCCCCTGGCCTCTGGGCACAGCGGGGGCAGGTCATCCCTTCGAGAAGCACTTTCTGCTGCTTGTCCTTGGTGCGGCAGGTGCTGCCAGGTCGGGGCCTGTACTGCGGGACTCAGCAAAGCCCCTGCCGCAGGGGAGCTGACGGCTCTAGCTCAGGCCCAGGGGCCCAAGGACCACTCGCTGGCTCCTCTGAGAGAATCCAAAACCACACTAAAGGACTGAGTGAGCCTGAGTGGGAAGAGGATGGGTGGTGGGTGCACAATGTGAGCTCTAGCTTCATGGGCCCCCCAGCTACTCAGCCTCCTGTCTCTCTCCTGGGAGTTGGGACCCCAGTTCCTTTGTCATAGGTGCTTAAGAGGATTCGCAGAACCACGGTAGAGTGTGAGCACAGCACCTGACACTGAGTAAATGCTCAACAAATGACTTACTCGTAGTTATACAGGATAAAATAATTTAATGTTGGGAAGAATTGAGCCACAAATGTTGCCTGATCAGCCAGTCACTGGTGTGACAAGTGCCTCAAGCACTGTGGGGCACGGAAGGATAGGTCACACGCAGTTCCGCCCTCAGGGAAGCGGCATCTGCACGTGAGGCGGGCCGATGGCCTCCGTACTGGAGGCGTGCACGGCTAGAGCAGGGGTCTCGTCAGACACAGAGAAGTTCTTAGTCTGCAAGTCCGAAACCCTGGGGACTCGCACTTCATCGTGGAGGTGAGGCATTTGCTTGTGTGTCCTTCCCACTGTGACTCTGATCTCCGCTCTCCCGTCACTGCAGGAAGGGTGATAGGAAGGTTCTACGGGGAGGATGGCCTCCCAACCCCAGAGCTGACCCAGGTGGAAGCCATGATCAGCCAGGGCGCGGAGGCAGGCAGGCGGGCGCTGGAGGAGAAGCATAAGTTCCCACCATGCAACGCCGAGTGGAGCTCCAGCAGGGGCAGCCGGCTCTGGTGCTCCCCAGAGAGGTAAACAGGCTCCCCGCGTGCCCTTTCCGCCTCCCTCCAGGTCGTCCTGTCCATGATTCAGTGAAGCCATAACCCAGCTGTTCACCCAGCGGGACGTTTTCAAAGGCCACACGCTCTGGGGAGCGATCTTCGACGTTGCCTCCGTGTTGGAGCCTTCTGAGAACCGAAAACATCACTGACACTGAGGTCAGGGTTGAGACCTGGGCCTGTGCTCTGTTCGTTTCAGTTCCCCAGAGACCCTGGTCTGGGCACGTGAAGGCCTGAGTACCACTGCTTGCTTCGGCCTGTTGATTCATCCAAGGGCCTCTGTTTTCTCCGCACAAATCACTGCTTGTGGGAGACAGGGGTGAGGCGGTGGGGACAGCCACTGGCAGTGATCACCTGAGATGCCGTCTTAAAGTACGGCCTTTCCCGCAGAAATTAAGTGAGGGGCGCCCGGTCAGGGTAGATGCCGCAGGGACTATCCCAGGTTGTTTGGGGAGCGGGACACAAAACTTTTTTTCTGCTGCTGATCAGACCAGCCTGGACTCAGATGCACTGGCAGCCCGTCAGTCCCCTTAGCTGCGTTGCGGAAGATGGACCCCCCCACGCGCCAGCCTCCAGGGCCTCCCCGTAGGAGCCCAGCTCTCCCTGAGCAGGGTAGGGAAGCCACTTCCCCAAGTGCTACCTGTGTAGATCCACCGTCTTCTGTGGGGAGAGGCCTTCTTGCCCTGCTCGTGGCCGACTCCTTGTGCAGAGAGAGCAGACGGCCAAAGCCACCCGCTTGCCCTGGACCCGGCCCCTGTATCCGTCACATTTCCTCCAGCTTAATTCAGGGAAGCAGGGGCACAGTGGCCGAAGGAACGCTCCTGCCGTCCAGTTCTGAAGAGATATGGCCTACCTGAGGGGAGGGGCTGGGACACAGGGGCCTGAACCAGGGGGCCCTGGAGAGCAGTGATCCCCTGGGAGGCTGCCTCCCCCTGCCCAGCCATCTTTGTGGCCCCTTCTTGCCTCCGTGCCTTCCCCACCCTGACGGGTCCACCCTATCCCTGTTCCTCAGCCCGGTCTGTTCAGTCAGGGACTGGCTGTGAAGTAAGGGTCCCTGGGAGGAAGGAGGCTGGAAGGAGGGCATTTGTGAGCCCTGACAGCCTGTTCTCGGGGGAGCTACCAGCAGGTTGGTTTCTAACCAGGTCCTGGTCCCAGACACTGGGACATCCATGGGGCACCAGGTCCAGAATCTCACCTTCCTTGTGAGCCCACAGGGGCTCTGTTGCCTCGGCCTCGGACAGGAGGTTGTTCAGGCCGTGTTGGGCCAGAGCGCGGTGCTCCACCTCTGAAGCCTGCTGACTTCTAGGATGGGGCCTCTTGCAGAGTATGACCCGTTAGCCTTGGGTCGTTGCCTCAGTTGCCCACCTGCATCCACAAACCCCAGACCGTAAGATGGAGATGCGTCCTTATGCTAGGTTGCAGCAGCAAGTGGAGCAGAGACTCGGGGCCAGGCGCTGCTTCTGAAAAGCTCACAGGCCACTGGGGGGTGCCTGGCCCTGGAAAGGCACAGGGCAGGACTGGGGGCAGGGGACAGGACGGTGGACTCTGCCCGTGGCAGGAGATGCTGGAAGAATTGGGGGAGCGCAAAGGGCTGGGGGACACACGCTGCAGACCACCACCTTGGGAAGACGCCACATCACTCCTCCCTCCCCCTCCCCAGAGTCCAGAGTCCCCGTTCACTCTGGTAACAGTCCTCTCTCCTTCTGTCCTTAGTGGAGGTGTGAGCAGAGACTGGACTGGTGTCCCCAGGAAGCTGTATAAGCCAGGTGCCAAGGAGCCCCACTGTGTGTGCGTGAGAACCACCGGACCCCCCAGCGACCAGGCTCAGGGCCTCCCTGCGCACACAAACCGTGGGGACTTGGATCACCCCAACTTGGGGGAGTACGCAGGCTGCCCCCCACTGGCCGTCACCTGCTCCTTCCCACCGCCTTAACCACAGACAGCCCTGCCTGCCACACGCACGCACTCGTGGCTCCCGGACGCGAAGTGGGAGCGCCCGCCCACGCTCTCCCATGCCTGAGACGGGAGCGTGGGTGGCTGGCTGCCCGTGGCCACTCCTCCCCCAGACGTGCCTGCCCCCTTCATCACAGCCCTCAGAGGTCAACCAACCTCAAAACTAATGGGACTGCCAGGCACCAGGCTCTGGGCTCCAGCAGCGTCCGGCACTGGCAGACACGTTCAGAGGAGCCATGTCAGTTAACATGTCAGCATAAGTCCCAGGTTCCTTGCTGGCCAAGCTTGTGACCCCCGACTCTTAACCACTTTTCACTTTTCGTGCGTCTGAGACCCTGCCCGGAGCCACAGCCGCCAGTAGTTGGTCTGCGCGGAGCCAGTGCCGTGAGAGATGACGATAAAACCAGGGAGGCTGGTTCTGGAAGGGGACGGGCTTTTCCTCATTCGGAGGCAGTAAATCCAGAGGCTTCTGAACAAAACAACTTGAAGCGAGGATATTCTCTGTCCTTTAGACACATGGGTGTGGGAGACGTCTGCATCTGCGTAAAAAGCGGTTTCCCGTCCCTGACGCCTTTCCCAGAGGCCTGTGTCCCCAGGGCCGCCTGTAATCCCCGCGCCCTCCCAACGAGCTTCATATCCAGGTCGAGCAGGTGGGAGAGGAGGTCCCTGCCTCAGGCGAGGCCACGGAGCCCGGTGCCGTCCCAGGTTCCTGTCTCTCCTCCCGAGTCTCCGGGTCCCCCCAGCTCTTCCCTAAGCATTCGCCACCCTTCTTCATGAGCTCAGTAGCTTTCCAGACCCGCCCGCTAGACAGTGGAGGCTGCCTCCCCTCCCCTGGCAGTAATGGGCACCGGGACACCCCGGGACCACCCTCACCTGCCCCCGCCTGCTTCCAGTCCTGAAGGAAAGCCCGCTCTGCAGAGCTGATCTACTTCCCGCCACAGCTCCGGAAGCTGCCCCTGCTGCTCAGCTCCGCTTGCCCTGTGTCCGTCGCCGGCTCCTGCCCTTCCCTGCCCGACAGCAGGGCGAATTCTGCACTGGCAGACCCCATGGCCACAGCCTTCCCAGACCCGTCACACTCAAGGGCCCCTGTGAAATCCTCCCTTAGCTCTTGCCTGATGTCCTCTCCTCCCCCAGGCGCCCCTCTCGGCCCATGAGCCCCCCACCCAGGTCTCCCACGTCGGCTGCGTCCAGGTAGGCGGCTCCCCGGAGCGTTTACGAGGCACCCAGACCCCACATTTCTGGCAGTCTCCTCCGTGGTGATGTCCCCACAGCCGTGTACACCCAGTCACAACAAGTGAGGACCCCGGCAGCCACGCAGGACGCCTTCCTCTGCTACTCTGCTTCTCCCACCCGACCCCCAGGGCCCCGGCTTCCCCGCCCTCTGCGTTGCTGTGAGTAGTCCCCCTAGATGACCACGGTGGCCCCCACATCCGCTCCTTGGCCACTGGCCCCTCCAGCCATGGCCCTCCTACCACCGCCCCATGCACAGCTCCCCCCAGCCTCCTCCTAGCTGCGGGGGCCTGCGGGGGCCTCCACCGGGCTGTCCCCCTTCCTGTGCTCAGTTTGTCCACCTCTGACCTCTCTACAGCTCAGCTGAGTCAGCACCTCTTGGGAGCCTGAGCTAACATGGCCCATGACAGCCTTGTTCTTGTTCATGAGTTTCCGGTCCGCCTCCCTCCCTGGCCAGAGACCGAAGTTACCAGCTTCGTGTCCCACACACACAGAACCCAGCGCGTAGTAGGTGCGCAGAGTTAGCGCTGAGTTTGCAGATGAGGCAACTCAGGCGCAGAGAGTCTAATAAGGGCACAGAGCAGTGGGGCTGAGCCTCGAACTCCAGGTTCCCGTCCTGAGATCCATACGCCCCTTGGACTCCGTGCCTGCTGTCCCTGCTGGTGGGGACGGCCATGGATCTGGCCCTCCGTGGTCAGCAGCTGTCTACAGGCACCTGTGTACCGTGGGGTGGGATGGGGGCAGGCGAGGCTCCTGACCTCGGAGGCCCGCCAGAGCCCCCGAGGCCATCCTTGGGGTGGGAACGAGGGACAGGATGGGGGGCGGGTCCAGAGGAGTTCAGACCCTTCCAAAACAAACTGAATATGGATAGAAGCACAACCAGGTCCCCTTACTGTCACCCGAACCAAGTGAGGCCAGAGAGGGCCCTGGGCACCCACTCCCTGCCTAGGCTGCTTGCTCAGTTCCCGCTCAAAAAGAATGACACCAACCGCATACTGTACCGTGAGCAGCCTCCTCGTGGTGGGGCACTGGGCAAGTCTTCAAACGGCTCTGCGGAGTAGGCGGTCAGTTTAATGGTGTGAAAGCCTCTGCCATGAGAAGCTAGCGGTCACCGGAGAAATGCCCGTCCTTCCCCCTCCAGGAGAGGTGGCTCTGGGCAGATCTACGGTGGAGGGAGGCAGGTCCCCAGCGATGGACGCCACACAGTGCAGCCCAGGAGGGTAAGCCGTGCTGGCAGAGGGAAAGGGTGCTGGGTACGGGCCTTCTAACCTCTGTGCCCCTGAGACAGTACAACGGTCACCGTCTGCTCTCCGCCAGCCTCGTGAGCAGGGCTGTGTTGACCAGGCTGGCCAGCTGGCCCCCAAGAGCGGAGAACCTGGGGTCAGAGGGGGCCACGCCAGACCATCGTCCCATCCCTCACTGGCTCAGTTGCTGGGCAGCTGTGATCAGAGAGACACACAGCCTGAGGCCGTGTCTCTTCACAAACTGGTGGTGGACAAACCGAACCCCTGCCTAAGAGCCCTCCCACCACCCGAGCCCCCAGACTCACTCCTGCAGGGAAGCCACACACGGTGCTCCCATCAGCCCTCCCAGGAGGGGACTCTGGGTACGCACACTGCCATCGGTGTCCTCGCAGGAGAGGAAGGACGTACTCCCTGCCTCTGATCACCTTCCTCAGGACCCGTGGGAACCAGGAAGGGCCGTGGTCAGCACTTCCACGTGACCATGCAGAAACTAAGGCACAGACGCTAGAAACTGGCCCAGTGCTGTCCGCTAATCAGTAACAAAGCGGACCAAAGACGCAGTGCGCCGGCCTGCCAACCGTGCTGGAGTGTGCCCGTGCCCAGTTCTTGTTTGTGCTCACAGGCTCTGGCTGGTGTCCCCTCAAGGACAGCCATGAGGGCTACTTGGGACTGTCCCGTGGAAGCACGGAGAGGTGCCTGTGAACTGGGGCGAACAGGCTGGAAGACAAGGAGAGGAGGGGTGTGAGTCCCAGAGGCGCGAGGGCCGGGTCGGCTCCGCGGGAGGAGCCGGAGGGGAGCGCGGCCGCCTGCGCCGGGCCCAGAGCGCAGCGAGTCAGACAGCTGGGCTGCTGCGCCTACGATAGCTACTTTCTGAGCCCTGTCAACGACGTCCTTCTGAGAAGTGCTGGCGACTCAAGCCTTCCTAGAGGGGGAGCTGCTGAAGAAACGTATTCACGTGTCAAGAGTTTGGAAAATTTGTTTTTAATGCTCATCGGTGCTTCTGCATTAAAAAGTAGCTACAAATGTCTCATTGAAGTTTCCACATTGAACGCACAACTTTACCTCATTATAAGGACTTGTTACAGAAAATCAATACCGGTATTGGAGAAACACATTCCGTTACATGGGCTGCTGACAGCGCCACGCCCCTACGCACATGCCGCCGTCCCACACCGAGCACCACCCGGAACGGCCTGGAAGCCGCGACCAACCCAGCTGTGCACCCCCAGCTTCTGCCCTTCCCATGGGGTCACACGGTGTCATGCGAAAAGCCAGCTGCACACATCTGCCAAAAAAGGACACGTCATGGGGTCGAGCGGTTTAGACTCCCTCGCTACAGAAAGCCAATGTCGTGACAGGTCACGTGTTACTTAGGCCACACAGAAGAGGCACCGTACAGGCAACGATCTTCCAAAGAAAGTCTCTAAGGCGTCCGATGACTCCGGGGAATTCAGCAAGTGCTGAGTGTGTCGGCAAGGAATCCGCTCTGCGCAGAACTACTCCCCACGACGGGAGTGTCTCTGCGGCCGGGGGAGCTGCAGGTTAGGGGCCTGAGCCCAGTTCTCCCAGGGCTCGTCCCGAGGGCAGCAGTCCCAGTTGTGGAAGAACTGGTGCCGGGAGCACCTTCGGTCCCCTTCGTGACAGCGTCACACTCGCCTGCACTAGCTCCTGTCACCCGCCAGCACGCCTCTTAGGCCTGAGCACTTACATCGCCAACAGTGTTCTCTGTCTCCTGTTGAGCGGCCCAGATGGAGACGAAAGCTCTCCCCTCCCTAGGCTCCCCCTCCACTCCACGCCTCTGGACAAGACTAGCGCAGTGCCATTTGGTGTAACAGGCAGGGGACACAAGGGTGTGGTGGTGGTGGACCCGTCGGCCCGCTGGGCTCCTCCAGGCAGGGCCTCCGTGCCGGGAGAGGAGTAGGGACGGCCAGAAGTGACTCGGGGCCGAGGTAGAGGGCTAGCAGTCACGGGGACTCCACTCCTGGAGCGGGTGCGGCAGGCGACCTAAGTGGTCTGGTCCAGCCTCAACCAAACTGGGGACAGAGATTGTGCGCAGGCAGCAAACTCCAAACGGAACACGTGTTCTAGGACATCATTCTGTGAGACGCCACTAAAAATGACTGAGAACTGAAACATCCTAAGTGTAGGCACTTAAGTTTGGTGGGAAACTCCCACGTTAGAGGGTCACAGCAAGCCAGTTTAGCCGTTAGCCTTACACACAGCACGTGGCTTGTACTGCACACGAGAGTCTTTAAAAAAGAGAAAGACGGTCACGAGTGCATGGTCTGGGGAGTCTGGCGATGAGCGGGAGGCAGTTAGAGCTAATTCACTGATGCACAAATTGTATTTCATCAGGTTTATTTTTCCCACTCTACCGTTTACAGTTGGCAACTTTCTGAATGGATAAAACGGAGACTCTGCTACTAGTATTTAAGCTATAGATTAAATCATCACGAAGAGCTAGGCAGTTCTGTAGCGTGTGAGGTCCCAGCCTGGGCAGTGACGGGGGCGTCCACGGACAGCCGCCACGGCACGTGCTGCGTGCAGCGCAGCGAGCACCCCCCCCCCCCACCGCCCTGTGTACACGTGCGAGGGCACACCCTGGAGCCAGTGCAGAACTCACAGAGCGTCCCCCTCACGTGGCCGCTCAGCACCACGGCCACCCCTGGACTCTGTGGAGAAACAGAAGCTTGACGCCACACACCTTCAACATGAGTTTAAGGTTTTGAGTGCAATCAGAGGCAGGACCGTTACTGGAATCGGTTACGGTCAGGCAGGGGCAAGACAACCAGCAGCATCCCTGACCGCCTGCCCACGCTCCGCTCTCCACCGTGAACGTGAAAAGAGCAAGTATAAACGTACCGAGCACCTCGATTCACATCTGAAGCATAATTATCTTACTTTCCAAGCAAAGAGTCAAGCCACCTGCCTACGTCCCACTTCCTCGGGGCCCAGTTCAGGCACCCGAACGTGGAAACTGACCACAGGCCTCACGTGGGCAGGTGTTTGCCAAGACCCAGTTGCTTCTCTATAAAAATTCTGTATGAAACATGTTCGCAGACTTTAGGGGACAGGGAAACTCTTCTAATTAATTTTTTCATTTAAACATTGTGCACAAGCTCATATTAACATAGAAAGCATATATATTTCATAAATCACAGAAATATTAAAAAGTAGCACTCTGGTTTATCAGCTCATGTTACACACGTATTTAGACAAGAGAACGTATAAATCTACAGCAACAGAGAGGACATACCACTATCCGAAAAAACAAACCAAAAAAACCAGGCTGTTGCAAAAAAATATTTAGTCCCTTTACACACATCTCCGTTCTTCATTAATGCAAAATCAATGTAGTGGTTATTGAACGTCAGAAGAAATCAGTATTACGATTAAGACTGTTAATCTCTGAGGACTCGCAAATGCACATGTTCATCTCAGAGTTAGTTTTCTTAAAGCAGTGGTAGAAGTTTCTCTTTAAACGTACATTTTTTTCTTTTAAGAAAACCAGCCAAACCTTCAAAAGAAGTTCAGTGCTTGCAGGGTCAGCACACACAGGAGCGGCGACGGGCCCGCTCAGCTCCGGGACCTCACTCCGCTCAAGGCTCCGCATTTTCCTTGCAGGCTCGCACCCGTGGGGCCGAGCCAGGCCACATGCCGCCCCTCCCATCACCGGCCTGGGTGCTGCTGTCCCTCCCGGGGAGAGACTCTCCGCAGGAAGTGCGTGCCGAGGCCGGAGGCCAGCTGACCACCAGAGCCAGGGCTGCTGGCAGCGGGGGTGTTTCTGGACGAGGGCAGCGCAGCTGTCTGAGAGGCGCACGCGGTAGGAGCACGTGTCCGCCACCACGCCCCGGCGGCGGTGACCGAGGCCTCTGCAGACAGGATGCAGCAGGACAGAGAACGGGCCACTGCCCTCCTGACGCCCAGTAGTGCGGATACCGGTAAAGCTTTCAGTTAAGGCCACGATTTTTCAGCTCTCATCTTTGAACCCTGTTTAGAAAGATTCTGCCTTTTTTAAAGGGCTAGCTCCCTAAAAACACAGCTTAGCTTTTCAAAACAAAACAAAACAAGAGTTCGGGCCAGAGGATCCTGGAATCTTTATGAAAGCTGCGCACCGAAGTCCACAGCCACTTACCCTGCAGCGCGGCCAGCTTCCCGCCGCAGGCGTGCTCCACACGGACACTGCGCTACCGCAGGGGGCGCGGCTGCCCCAGTGTCCTGGTGCCGCAAGCAGAGCGGGGCCCAATTCCCATCGTAGGGGCCACGAGGCCCACGGCCTGGGCCAGCGCAGGAGGCGTCCACTGACCGCGATCACAGTCTGACACACCGACAACCGCACAGAATCCTTAAAACGGGTCACTAATCGTTCAGTCTGTTGCCACTGGAAGACGGGAGGGCCAGCCCTGCTCTGGATGGGTCAGGCTGGCGAGCGGAGCGGCTGCAGGGAGGTGACCGGGGGCTCACTAGGAGACGCCCCCCAGGGTCAGCACGTCAAAGCAAATGTTGCAGACTCGCACAGGCTTGTTCAGGTCAAACTTTATAATAGGAATCTCCTTGGTCGAGCATTTATGGCAAAGGAGGCGTCCGCAGTGACGGCTGTGGGGGCAAAACAGGGGGCGTGAGAGGGGCCCCAAGGGGCAGCCGCCTCCCAGTGCAGGCCCAGAGCAGGGCCGGGCCAGGCCAGGCATGCAGTGCCCGCCACACACCACCAACACGTGTGTCAGGCTTAGTTCGTGGAAGTGGTTCTAGCAGCAATCAGCCGCTGCCGGAGGAGCCCCTTTAAAGATCAAGGTGGTCTCGCTGTAACAGCCCAGTTCTGCAGTGCTGGGGGGGGAGACACGCGGCCCAAGAGGGCAGGGTGCCCCCCCCCAGCACCCCCCCCAGCCAGGTGTACGCGGGGCGGTGGCGGGTTCCCACTGGTCACGGAAAAAGGAAGGAGCAGCGACATGGGCAGAAGTCCCGCCTCCCCCTGGCGACAGGAGGGTCTCACCAGTGATGCTTGCGCGTCGTGACTCCGAACTTGGCGGCACACTCGTAGCAGGTGGAGCCGTCGCACCATGGAGGCTCCTTGGACAGCATGTCTGTAACACAGGCGGAGAGAACCGGCCCCGTCAGAGTGACTGAGCCGGCCAGACGGGGCCGGGAGGGGTGGGGTGGCAGATGGGGAGACAGCACCACATCTGTGGGGGACACGGGCGGTCAGGGGCGGCCAGGAAGACTGGCAGGGGCCAGATGGCAAGGGGATGGCGGGGGAGTGGGCAGGACAGGACAAGGGGCGACAACGAGGAGCAAAGTGGCACAGTGGCCGGGTCTGCGGTGTGGGCACTGGCAGCGGGGACAAGAGGGCCAGCACAGCTCGAGAGGCTGCGGTGGGAGTCGTGGAAGCTTGGCACGTTCGGGCCAGGAACCGTCGATGTCATTCCCTGAATGCCAGCCCTGCCTGCACGGCCTTGAGCCAGTGGGGAGGGAACAGCGCGGGGCCAGTGTCTGCCCTGCACCGTCCATGCCGGCGCTGGGGTGGCTCCAGCTGGCGTCAGACGTGCCGCATGCGGGCACCAGCTCTGCGACAGACCGTCTGCCCAGTGACGCTGGGCATGTCATGCACACCATCACAGAGCTTGTTCCTCTGCCCAGACCCTGCTCTCGGGCCACCTCCACGGGGACGGAAGGGCACTTGCAAACAGAAAGCCACCAAGGTGCCACTCTCCTCGCCATGAGGGGACAGAGGAGGAGCCGGCAGGGGCTGGAACAGAAGGCCACTCGGAAGGGCGCAGAGAACCTGGACCCGCAGAAGGGCGAAGCGGGTGCAGACGAGCGGCCAGAGCCGTGGAGAGTGACTACCCTCACAAACCGGTGCGTTGGTGACCTTATGGACCTCTGGTAGGATTGGGGACGTAGGGGCTGACAAGGGCAAGGAGCCACTCTAGAAAGCGGCCGGCTCAGGTCATTCTGGGCTTCAGAGGTCACCAGTGCATGTAAACGACCGACACCGTGCCTGCGTATGCGCTGGAGGAGCAGGAAGTAGCCACTCACCTAACAGTCTAAACAGAAGCTGCTTGGTGGCAACTTGGTAGTTGAAAATGTTCACTCCTTGGTTATTGTTGACGCCCAGGCGAGCCCCAGAGCGGACGACGGCACGGCACAGGTTGGCATTCCCCTTCATGTATGCCAAGAGCAGCACTGGAAGACAAGAGCACGGGGAAGGCTCCTTCCCACCTGAGCCCAGCCTGGTGCTGCCGAAGGGCTGGCAGGAGGTGCGTCAGCAAAGTCTCCAATGCCCGCCTTGGGGGACGCAGGGTGGGCCCAGCTCCAGAACATGCTCTGGAGCCCACTGAGTGGGGACCAGACGCTGAAGGAAAAATGCACGGTCCCGGCTGCCTTCCTCCGGCCCAAGCTCAGCCGGACAAAGCTCTTGTCACGTGACGTAACTAAATCTGGAGACCTAGGACACGTGCACACTGGTGCCTCGGCCCTAGGGAACCCCACGGGCGCCCAGCTCTGGCCAGGCCCCCCCTCTGGCTGCTACACTCACAGTGGCTCCTCTGCTTACCTCTCCTGGACTCCGCACTTCAATTCTTTCTCGTAATTCTCTAAACGGTCCAGTTAGACACGGGTTATTATTTCAGATGAGCAAAGGGGCAGAGAGAGGGTACAAACCCAGGGTCACCTGCTAGAACTGGACAGAGCTCGGACGTGAGTGCCTGCCTGTGGGCCTCTCACCTCCCGGACAGTGGCTGGAGGGTGTGCTGGGCCCCCACTCACTCCTGGGGCCGACTCCCCCCAGCCAGGCTTGTCACTGCCAGCTTAAAAAAACACATTCATGGGGGGGGGGGGGCGCCTGCGTGGCTCAGTCAGTTAAGCGTCCGACTTCGGCTCAGGTCATGATCTCACAGTTCGTGGGTTCGAGCCCCGCGTCGGGCTCTGTGCTGACAGCTCGGAGCCTGGAGCTGCTTCAGATTCTGTGTCTCCCTCTCTCTCTCTCTCTCTGCCCCCCCACCCCACTCCTGCTTTGTCTCTCAAGAATAAAAAAATATTTAAAAAAATTTTTAAAAAACCCACACATTCACGTGTTAAAGCCAAGAACTAATGACAAAATATTTGGCCCTGTGCTAAGTAAGGTCCAGAATACTCCTTGGTGACGAAGTTTCTGCCAAAGGCCAAGGGGGCTCTGTGTGGCAGGAGGGGACGGGACAGGAGCACGACAGCAGCATGGAGCTTCACCTCTGGTTCCTTACTTGAAAAATGGGAACACACTGCCCACAGTGCATAACTACAGGCTGGCTGTGGGCATCCGACAAGAATGTAAATGCGAAAGTACATGCACAGAATGACTGAAGCCACACAAATCAACACAGTGACTGGGTAGCAAGAGCAGCACCAGGACGGGGGCCTCATGTGTTTATCACTCGCCACTTTTTCACAGCCTGTCAGCACACATGCAACACACTTCCTCCTCCTCTGAAGCATCTATGGGGCAAGCAGCAGGCAGAGGAGGGCGGTCAGGCTCCGGGGCTCTAGAAATACCTCAGATGCACGCGTGTCCCAAAACAGACACTGCCAGGTTTCACGACAGGCATCGGGGACGGATGCCCACAGAGCCCAGCCACGATGCACCAGCCGAGTCCCCTTTGATAACGGCTGTGTGCCCGGGCTCATTTTCCCAGGAAGCAGGGAGCACAGTGACAAAGGACATGCAAGCACCTTATTACGCACCCGTGTTTCCTTCCGCGTCCGGTTTGTCCACAGGGTACTCAGGCATGCACTCCAGGAAAAGCTCAAAGATGGTTGCCGCGTTCTCTTTGCCGTACTGACCCAGGATGTGCAGTGGTGACTGGCCCCTGACGAAGCAAGGTAGACAAGTTAGGTACAGACCTGCCATGCTCATCATGCACAGAAGACGTAATTTTCTGGATCTGTGATGCTGGACAAATTTAAGGACATGTAATGGGTTTTCATTACATAAAAGTTTTTCTACGAAGTATTTTTCAAAATGAACATTTCCAAGGTACCAAAGCTGGTCACAGGGGCCCCAGCAGCCAGTTAGCTGCAGAGTGTGCACCCAGGGCTGGCAGGCAGTGACCGCCAGCTCTACAGGTCATGTTAGGTGACGTGGAGCCCAGGCCGCTGCTCCGGAACACAGGCTCTCACCGTAGGTTGAAGGCTTCGGCGTCCACAGTGCACTCGGTCAGGAGGACCCGGATGTTGTTGAGCCGACCGTGCATGACCGCCAGGTGAAGAGCTGGAGAGCAAACCCTCTTAACTGTGCAAGCCCAGAAGCCCACGTGGAAAATCTTGACTGCTCACGGACCGCCCTCTGAACGGACATAGCCAGAGCAGCCACTGTCCACGCACAGGGCCATCCTGTCCAGGCTTCACCACCCCCAAGGCTCCATCAGTAATGCAACCTCATAACCCTTTGCTTTCTGCTTCCACAGTCGCCCAAAGGTGAGACGCGATGGCTGTACGGGAAACCACGCAGATGGGAGGCCGCCTGGGGACGGTTAGTGGCAGGATGGAGGCCCAGCCCAGAGCACTGCCTGCCACAGCTCTGCTGCTGTGAGAACCAGCCTCCCTGAGGGGGAGCGGGCCCATGGGCGCAATGCACCTCCACCTCCAGACCGGGGGGCCTGCTTAGGGCCCTCAGCACGGGGCACAGGGGAATGACTGGCAACTACCGTTATTTCCGTTCTCGTCCAGAGCAGTGAAGTCCACCGCGTTCTCCAGGAGGACGGAGCAGATGGTGGGCAGGTCGTGCTGGGCGGCGAGGTGGAGGGCGGTCTGGCGGTGCTTCGTCAGCTCATTCACTTTGGCTCCTGCAAGAAGCTGTGGGAGCTGATTACATGCGCAGCCTCCCCCACAACCAGCCGAGGCCCCACTCACGGGGGCCAAGCCTGCCTGTGTCCGGACATCCGAGCGGCCGCCTGGCTGGCAAGGCTGGGGCTTTGCTGTCTGACGCCTCACTCACACTCCTGGGGAGGCGTAAGACAGCAAAGCCCGGCCCAGGCAGAAACCGCCAATTACCAGCATGTTAAACATCCGTTCCTTAGGACACAGACACTCTACCTCTAAGACCCCAGGACATGAAACTACATGAGACCGCCGTGAGTTCGCTGTGCCACGTTCGGATGTCCGCTGCTCACAGCAGTAAAACCGGGCTGCCAGGATTCAGCCATGAAATCTGTACTCTGAGCAAACCACACAAGAGGTAGCCACTAAGATGATAAAGATTCATGGTTTAACAAGGAAGGGTGTCTAGGGTATAGTAAGTCACAAAACGGCAAGTCAGAAGGCGGTATGAGAGCGCTCCGTTTGCCGAGGGACGTGTGCGTGTGCACACACTCCCGGAAGGTGTGTGCGAGCATCTACGCCACACTCAGCTGGGGATGAAAGGGAGACACTTCTAGTTTATGCCCTTATGGCGTGAAGTTTTTCCACAATAAGCGTGTACTGCCTTTACATTATTTTTTAAAAGAAAGAAATTAACCAAAGAATTACAGAATCAAAAGCAGAAAGGCCCGTTGGGCACTGTCTTGCCCCCGCCTGCAGCTTCCTCGTTCTGACAGTTCCGGCCTGCTACAGGAGAGTCCAGTCTGTGCCTCGCCTGAGGCCTGAGGCACCGTGGGAGAACAGAGGCACCGTTAGCTGCTGTGGTTCCACCCGGACTTCCGGGTCCCGCGGGCGCCCAGTAAGACCATGCACAGATCCAGGAGGACACAGAGGGTGTCGTGGTCGCGAGTGCTGCGTGTACTGGGGTTCACAGCTATCCTCAAGACCGGTTAACTGGCAGGGAGGGGAGTTTGGGGAAAGGCGCTGTTTCAACATGAACAGCCTCCAACATTAAACTGCACGGCCTTTATTTGCAAGATCAGCTGTTTCTAGGGACCCCTGGGCATAGAGCTTATTTAATAAAAAAAAATTTTAAATAAAATTCAAAAAGGCAGGGCACCCGATGCTGGTCAAGTGCCCCAAAGGGCTGATGGGAGGCACAGGCAACCACAGCATTTAGGAGCCGGCCAGGTGACGTGAAGCCCGTAGCACTGACTTCTCTGCCGGAAGGATAAATGCTGCTCACCGTTCTTGCTCTGAAATGTCACCCTCTACAATCCGGCCCCTACCCGCCTCTCGAACCACATCTCCTACACTCTCCCCAAATTTCAACCAAACTTTCCTAGTGAAAGCACATCACATGCACTTTTCCAGGCTTCGCATCCTGGCTCAGACCATTCCCGTGCCCGGGGGGCATGTTCTACTGGAAAAGACAGGCTTTGGAATCAAACAAATGGCTAAAATCCCAGCCACACTACTGACTCCCCCATAATCTTAGCGGGGGGTGGGGGGGTGGCGGATTCTTTCTGCGCTTACATTTTCTCCTTTGTAAAACAAAAAAACTTTCCTACACCTCGCTGGTTTTGAGAATTAAGAGGTGATAAGCTCCTTGACATCAGTCTTGGTGGTGATTTTTTGGATCTGACTCCAAAAGCAAAAATTAACAAGTGGGGCCACAAACTAGAAAGCTTCCGCACAAGAAAGAAAACTACCAACAAATGAAAAAGCACAACCTACTGAATGGAAGAAAATATGTGCAAATCATGTATCTGGTAAGGGGCTAATTTCCAAAATACATACACAATGCATTACAACTCAATAGCAAAACAAACAAACAAAAAAACAGGGGCACCTGTGGGACTCAGTCGCTTAGGAATCCAGCTCTTGATTTCGGTTCAGGTCATGACCCCAGGGTTGTGGGATCGAGCCCTGGGCTGCGCTCTGTGCTGAGCATGGAGCCTGCTTGAGATTCTGATTCTCTCTCTCTCTCTCTCTCTCTCTCTCTCTCTCTCTCCCTCTCCTCTCTCTCTCATATATATATATATATTTCAATAACAAAAGCCCCACCAAATACAATACAACTTAAAAACAGGCAGAAGAACCGGACAGAATTTCTCCAGAGAGACCAGACAGACAGCCACAGACACATGAACAGATGCCCCCGCCCCCCACACTCAACAGGGAAATGCAAATCAAAACTGCAGTTAGCTGTCACCTCACAATGACTAAAACCCACAACACGAGAAAGCGCGAGTGTGGTGAGGACGAGAGGACCTCCGTGCACTGTTGGTGGGATGCAAACTGGAGCAGTCACTCTGGAGAACACTGTGGGGGCTCCTCCAAATATTAGAGGCAGAACAACTACATGATCCGGAAATTCCACTTCTACATGTTTATCCAAAGGAAAAACACTAATTTTTTTTAATAGAGAAGGAAGCTTATTGCATATACCGTATAAAAGCTTCAAAATGCCCGTACTATCATACAAGCCAGCCAACCAACCAACCCGACCACCACCTTAGGTTGACAATCCGGGCCTGCTTCTGACCTCCGTGAGTTTTCCACGGAAAGGAGAGGGAGCCACCCCCAGAGTCCAGGGACCGGGCCCCCACCTCGCAATGCACACCCGTGGCCCTCAAGGATACACCGGCGGCCCCGGACCTGGAGGCCGCACTGCGCCCCGCCCCTCCCTGCCCAGCTTCCAGCAGCCTGCAGACCATGCTCCCGCAGCCCACCTGCACCAGGCACGGGGGGGGGGGGGCGGCGGGGTCCAAGGCCCATGCATTTCCTGTGTCGCTGGAAAAAAACACTATTCTAAAAAGCTGTTTGCACCCCCATGTTCACTGCCGCATTACTTACAGCAGCTAAGATATGGAAACAAACCAAGTGTCCACTGATGGATGGGTGAGTGGATCAAGATGTGGTACATGTACGCAATGGAATATTATTCAGCCATAAAAAAGAATGAAATCTTGCCATTTGTAACAACATGGATGGACCCTGAGGATATTCCACCAAGTGAAATAAGTCAGACAGAGAAACAAAAATACTGTATGATCTCACTTATACATGGAATCTAAAAAGCAAACCAAAAAACCAAACTCATACATACAGAGAACAGACTAATGGTCTCTGGGGAGGGCGGGGGGTGAAATGGGTGATGGGGGACAAAAGGTACAAACTTCCAGTTACAAAATACCTAAATCCTGGGCATGTAACATACAGCATGGGGTCCACAGTTAATAATACCATATTGCACATCTGAAAGTTGCTAAGAGTATTAAAAGTCCTCATCGTAAGAAAAAAAATTTTTAACTGTGTGGGTGAGACGGGTGATAAGTAGACATACTGTGGTGATCAGTTTGCAGCACATACAACTATCGAATCACTATGATATGCACCTAAAACTAATATGTTTCATGTCAATTATACCTCCATCAAAAAAATAAAAGGCTAAAAAAAGAGAGACAGCGGACTCGAGAGCCCCTGAAGGCCAGCGCAGGACGCAGACAACAGAAGTGGGCCTCCCTCTCCCTGACACCCTGGCCGGCCGCGGCCACCCAAGTCCCAAGTCCTGCCTTCTCTTGAGGCCTCACGCCACCACCTGCCGGCACGAGCTGCCTGCTGGGCTCTTGGGGACACTCTGCCCCGTGACACAGCTGCACGAGGGCACGGCCTTAGTTCCCCGAATGCACGCTGGCCTCTCACGAAACCTGGCAAAACACCGGTGACGAGAGCTTCTGCACGCACCACGACACGCGCGGTCCACGTGTTACGTGCAACGCTTCGGGGATACTTACCAGGTTGCGGACGATAATCTCTGAACCTGCTTGGACAGCGAGGTGCAAAGGGGTCAGCTTGGAGGCGTCCTGGACTCTGGAATTCACATTGGCCTGGACACTGATCAGGAACAGGACGCTTTCGATATCAGAGTTCTGGACTGCCACATGAAGAAAATTCCGGCCCTTGTTATCCACCTGAGGCAACAAGCGGGAGCGTCCTGAGCACCGGCAAGCTGCGCTGGCCACGGGTGACCTGACGGTGTGGCCACCCCTCGGTTCCAGGAGGCTTCCTCCCAAGAACCAACACAGTTCACGCCCCCCGCTCCCCACGACAGACCCTGCCTGCACACGTGTGTGCCTGACTACGTGTGCATGGCCACATCCCTGTGGCTGGGGACAGGAAGCCCTGGCGCAGGGCCCCCAGCAGCAGAAAGTGTGGATTTAAAAGTTAAAACAAAGACAACGTGTGGGACGGAAAGAGGAAGCAAAGGCAGAGAGCCCCCCGCTCTGGCGGGACAAGCACCCAGCACCCTAAAGCCACGACTGTAACACCAGCCTGACCCCCTGAGCAGTTTCGGAAAGTTTCCTGTTTATGGACCGTACGCTGCAGACCTTGCGGACGTGGGGCAGACAGGAGCTGTCGGTCAGTGTGAGCGCCTGGTGCACAGTGAGGGGTAGCAGCATGCCACACTCACACCTCACACGCATATGGCCCCAGCACGTGCTGCTGACACTCCCAAGAACTGAGCTACAGGGCCCGTGTCACACGGGGCATGAAGGAACACAAGCACCAACGCCACGCGGGCAAGGGTAAGGCTGGCACCCACACAAGTGCGTCACGTGCAAACGCCGGTGCTGGAGAGGCCAAGCAATCGCCTCCGACCGTATCGGGATGTCGTTCTGTTCCATGTCACTGTCATCAGGGGCTTACTCGTGAACTTGGCGGCACTCCTCAGGCTGGAGACCCCAGTCCTGCCCAGGCACTTCCCACCCAACCCGCCCTGCAGGGCAGAAGGTCACCAGCGAGGCTGGGCAGCAGCTGGAGAACCACAGAGAAGGTCAGGCCTGAGTCTGCTCAGCTGAACGATGACAAGTCCTCAGATACTTTCCCCCAGAGAGCTGCCCCAACGTCACACCAACAGCTCAAGTTCAGTTCAGATCTCGGCAAGACACTCACTCCTAGGGCCCTGAGACCAAGCAGAGGCACATGTGACGTCACGCATGCACACCACAGAATCCCTCGTCCAGGCACCACCCCGTGCTGGGCACACAGGGCGCAACAGCCAAATCTCAGTGGCACTGACAGTTCATCCGAATGGCCAGACTTCAAGGAAAGGGAGTGCAATTTCAAAACAAAGGTCCCTATGTATGAGAGACCTGTGTGGCTGGGGGCTTCTGTTCAGTGTCTCGTAACGGGTTCTGCTGAGCTCGGGCACCCTGCAGGGTATGCAGTGCGGGTCCCTCACCTGCTCGGCAGCCCCAGGCTCTCGCTTTAGGATAGCCTCGGCTGCCCGGTTATTCTTGTAGGTCATGGCACAGGCAAACGGGGTCAGCCCCTGTCTGTCGCGGACACTCAGGTGGACGTCAGGGTGGGAGACCAGCAACTGAATGATGACGCTGTGCTGGTTGCTGATGGCCACGTGGACAGGTGCTCTTCCTTCGGCATCCTGTGGGGACAAGGCACAATTTCAGTGTCCAAATGAGAGGGGAGACTCAGGAAAAATATGAAGGAGAATAACTATCAAATGGAATTTGGTTCCAAGGTCCAATACTGCTGCCTTGTGTTGGAAATAGCCCGTAGAAGACTGCAAGCCGCTGTCACGACCCAGGGACATAGACACACTTCATCTAGAAGATGTGCGGTCAGCCTGCTCCTAAGTTACACCACTTCCGATCCGGCTGCGGGGCAGCAAACATCAACGCCCACAGGCCAGGACACTGAAGTGCATCCAGGAACATGACTCACGGGGGCTCAATGACCTACTGGAACATTCTCCTAAACACAGTGTTCAGCCTGAGACTAGGACAAACTCAACACAATCGTACAACCAACAGAGATAAAAGGCAAAGAAAAGCTGGCTGAAGAAACCCTTCTCGTACTATAGAAAGAACAAAGACACAAAGTGGGAAAGTCTTCACCTGAAACCCTTACAGCCCCTGGGCAGGCTGTGCGACTCAGAGGAAGTCACTCCACCGTCTGTCCCTCAGCCCCGCCCACGGCCAAGCCGAGGCCCAGGACTGAGAGTCTGCAAGGCCCCTGCCTTAGGTGTCCCTAGTTCTGGGCTCACCATCTACCTCCCTAGAAAGAGAAACTCTCCGTACCTGTGTGTTTACGTTGGCACCAAATTCCAGAAGACACTGCACCGTCTCTTCCAACCCCCAGGAGGCTGCTAAATGCAAGGGGGTTTGCCCGTCTCTGGCCTCCTCCTCCCCTTCTCCGTTAGCACCGGGCTGTCTGGGGCTGTTCACGTCACAGCCACTGAAAGCAAGGGGGGATGAAAGGCAGGATTCACGAGCCAGGCTTCCAAGCCAGCTGAAGGCACGCTGATAGGTGCACCGCAGCAGCCTCCCACAACGCAGCAGGGACGCTGCCGCCGCCAGGCCTGAAGGCTGCGCCCCACCCCCATCGATTCCTCTGGTCTCGGGGGCAGCCCGGGCATCAGAACTCTTAAAAGTTCCCCGGGAGAGCTGTATGCAAATAAAATTTGAGAAACGGGGCGCCTGGGTGGCTCAGTTAGTTGAGCATCTGACCCTTGGTTTCAGCTCAGGTCATGATCCCAGAGTCATGGGATCAAGCCCCGCTTAAGATTTTCTCTCTCCCCCGATACTCCTCTCCCCAACTCGCACTTGCTCTCTAATAAGTGAAAAAGTAAAAAATCAATAAACTTTGAGAGGCACTGCTCTAAAGGTCCCTCCCACCCACACGTCACTCTCAGTGAGCCATGGGCCTCCCGGGCTCATGCACTTGGGGGGGCCCTGCAGGGGCCATCTGGTTGCTTCCACCCCAGCCTCGTGCCTGCACTGTGTCAACTGGTCTGACTGGACTATGGGAGCCCTTGTGACCCCTCTCCCCCGCCCCCCCTCCCCCGAGCAGGAAGCTGGCTCAGCTTCTCGACGTTGTTATATGGGCACACAGCCCCTTTCCTCACAAGGGAGTCAAGTTCCCTTAACTGTCTGGCCTGACAGAGCAGTGACCCCCTGACAGCCTCAGCCAGGCAAGTCAGACCAGCCAAGGCCTGCCAGGCACAGCGGGACTGCAGCCGGACGGAGCGAGAGGAGGGCTGCCTACAGCGAGCTGACTAAGAAGGCACGAAGGGACGTGTGGGTCTCTCAGACCTGCGGATGAGGAAGCAGGCCGTAGACTCGTTGTTCTCGTCGATGGCCCTGTGCAGGAGCGTCTGAAGGCACCCGCCAGGCCCTGGGCCCCAGCACGTGGCATCACAACCGTGTCTGACCTGCAGAAAACACACGCCACTCACAAAGACTGCTCGGTAAAGGCAAAGATTTTATCCTCTCCACGTACAGCATCAGATGCGTTTTTTCAGGCACGACACAGCGGATAGTTGGCTGCTGGTTATTTTACTCTGTATCATTCGTTAGTTCTACAAACTTGACTCATTAAAACGTGCTCTGCACAAGTCCTCACAGCAGGTCCTGTGGGACGGGTCTGGGAAAAAGGAGACAGGTAGGTTTACCAGGGCCCTCGAGAGCCGTGTCCCAGGAGGGACAGGAAACACCCTCCATCCTGCCCTCGGCAACACACCTGCAGTGAGCAGGTCACCCCGGGACAGCTGGCCCAGACCCCCGGATGCACGATGCCTTGACGTGCTACATGAGGCCTCCCTGGGGACTGTCCTCTGAGCAAGGCAGGCAAACCAGAGGTCTGGGGACTTATCACCGCGGTGACAGCAAGGACAGCACGCCAAGTACCCTCTCAGGAGAGGACTCCTGGGAGACGCCTCCACTCTCCGGCGGCTGGAAGGCAGTTCAATAAGCAGCCTAAAAAACAGCGCTGGCCAAGATGACGCCGAGCTCCAAGCATCTTTAACGGGATTTCAACTGCTCACCCGACCCAGCGGGCCACTCGGCAGGCCTCGCGCTCTCACCACCGCCCCGCAGGCACCAAACACGTCTCTGACACGAAACCCCCCCACGTGCAAACAGAGGCTAAAGCTGAGCTGGTCTCACCAGAGTGGACGCGATGTCCTCCAGGTGATTTGCCAGCGCAAGCCACAGCGGGGGGTCCCCCTTCTCGTCCGGCACAGACATGTCGGCCCCTCGCGTGCATATGGCGTCCACGACGAGCGGGAGCTGGTTCCTGATGGCCAGCTGCAGGGCCGTCTCCCCGTCCTGAGTCCTGCCAGGACACGCACACCAAAACCCACGTCCGCAGCTGGACTCAAACGAGAAGCCCTCCCCTGCGGGCGTTAGAGATGCCAGAACCTACTGGACCCCTCCAACCCCCTCACTCACGTTAACGCGCCTTCACAGCAATTCAGCCCGTCGGCAGCACACACCCCTTCGCCTCTTGCCCTCCTCTTGCACCAGGAAGACACCTGACCCCCACCCAGCGTGCCTCTCAAGCGTACAGCCGCCTCCAGCGGCATCTCAATAAAACGCCTCCCCAGCTGCCCACATGACAAAACCCTTCTTTTACCAGTCACGCAGGGTCACCTGACACTGGGGATAAAGGTAAGTTCCTTTGAAAATACAAAACCAACACCAACTTTTTGACAGTTCATTTGTTGGGATGTTCTTTGTTATGCACGAAATCCCCATCTGAACAACTGCTTCTGGACTGTTCTCTTAAAGAGCCTTGTGTGATACTGCGCACGAGCCCCACCCCACAGGTCTACAGTACGCTCTCAGTGAGACGGGCCGGTGCTGCGGCGCGGACGGAGGTCGCGGCCCACCTGACGTTGATGTCTGCCTGGTGCTCCAGGAGGAAGAGCGCGCTCCTGCTGTCCTGCCGCTGCATGGCCGTGTGCAGCAAGGTCTGCCCGTCCGACATGGTGTCGTTGATGCAAGCGCCGGAGCCCAGCAGCTGGGCTGCAATCGTGTGCATGCCTGGGAAACACACAGGCCCGACTAGCACCCGCTCAGCGCTTCCCACTCCCTCAACGTGTCACTGCAACTAACACAGCCTCTCGACCCCTCAAGGCCACTTGTCCACTGGGCATTACAGGCTCAACCCTCACGCCTCCCTCCCTTCCCTCTACCCAGGGCTCGGCAGCTCTGGCTCCTCCTTACCGGTCCATAACGCCAGGCCCAGCACAGTCTGGTCTCGGGAATCCTTGAGGCTGAAGTCCGGAATGATTTGCAAGTTGTTGGTGGCATGAAGAGCATTAGCTAAAATTTTTAAAGGAAAAGAACATTGGGTTTCACCATCCCATGGATCACATTTAAAGTATTGAAGACAATAAGAGCTCACTTTCCAACTGACTGGCTAGCTGTAACACAATCAGCTCTACACAAAGAGAATTCATAAATCTGGTGGGGAGTGGAAGCCAGAAACCTGGTATTTTGGAGCAAAGCTTATGGGGAGAATAAGGGCTTTTGAAGCTTAAAATACTGCATTTTCTCAAAAGGAAAACGCTGCTGTGAAAACACACACGCACCTGACTACTGAGGAGAGGCTCTACACAATGCCCAGCAACGTTTTCCGGATGCATAACTCCTGCCATCTTACAACTGCTGGGAAGGCTAAGAAAAAGGCACATTCTACCTAAAATCCCACTTCTGTCCACAAGCATGCTGCTAAAAATGCTGGCCTTGACAAGGACACAAGCAAGAGGAGAAGCCGGGGATGACCTCCTGAGGGAAGCGAGCCTCCCCATGCAGGGGCTCCCCTGGTCCACCTGCCAGGGAGACTGCGGCAGACGGGAGCGCCCACCGGCTCGTGAGGCACCTGTGACCGCGGTGTCCCTGGACGCTGCTCAGGCCAAGGCAGAGCTTTGGGAAAACACCCAACATAAGGGAGAAAGAGGCAGTCCAGGGCTCTAACACCATGAGCTACAGCTGTAACAGGCAGGTCCCCTCCTGAAAACGTACACGGGGACACACGGCCGTCCGTCCGGAGCCAGACTTCGCGCTCATCCAGTCTGACCTGAGAGGACTGGAGGTACAAAAACTCACCAATGGAAGGAACATCAACGCCGTAGCTACCGACCCCACGCTACTGCTCAAAGGTCAAGGACGGGCCGTTCCCAGCCCTACCTTTCTGCTCCAGGATGATGGACACCACGTCCGGGTGACTGTAGGCAATCGCCATGTGCAGCGGCGTCTGCAGGTAGATGCCATTCCCTGCGCCGGCCAGGGGCGCGGCCTCCTCGGTCTGCAGGTTGGGGTTGGCGCCCTGCTGCAGGAGCTCCGCGGTGAGGCTGGCCAGCCCGTGCCGACAGGCCGTGTGCAGCGGGGTTTCTCCCTGAGCAGAAGCAAACAGCCCACTCAGAGCGACTCAGGCCGGGAGTTCCCGTCACGGAGGGCTAACGACAGCCTGTGAGCTGAGACCCAGGTTCCCAGGGGGCACGCACAGCCCTGGGCCCATCCTGTCTGTCACCAGCTGACGGTGACTCGTCACACTCCTGGTCTGTACCTCCCACCCCTGCGCCATCACCCTGTTTCTTTAATGTCTTCCCTCATGCGCTCCAAACACCCTTGCGCCTCCCCCTCTCATCACCCGATGACCTTCTTAACCACCTTTTGCTCTGTGTTTATAACTATCTTGCTAATTACACAAACAATTCGTTAAGCAACAGCAACAGACGACCCCCAAGTGACAGTGAAATTGGCCCCGTGGAGGCTGGAAGAGCCGGGACCGCAGCCCCGCGGTGACAAGGCCCCAGTCTGGCCACCTCGCCCCTCTGGCCCCCGTCCCCACCGGTTTCTCTGACCGGCTCACACCAGCCCCATCTCGAACTCTCCTCAAGACCTCCTTCTCCCACTTTTAAATTAAAAACATTTCAGGTTGGCCCTTACACATACTCAGTTCAATATTCAAAAGGACAAGAACATACATGACAAGTTTCCTCTCGTGCCCTGCCCCCACTGTCCGACTATCCCCCCCAAAGAACTCTTAGTGTCTCTGCAGGGACAGAACAATCACAGAGACGTGCACACAACGTCTTTTCACCCAAATAAGCGGAAACAAACTGAACACGCTGCTCTCTCCGTGCACCTCACCCGTTTAAAGAGTCAAAGCACTCCAGGAGGCTCGCTGTGAAACAAACCAAGTTCCTACTCTTTTCCCTAAAAACACCTCTCCCTTCCTGGGGGGACCACAGCTAACTCTCACAGCTGGGTTCTGAAATCTCCACGTTTCTTTTTTGTCTTGAGAGAGAGAGCGAGCAAGCGTACGAGTTGGGGAGGGCAGAGGGAGAGAGAGGAGAATCCCCAGCAGGCTAAACGCTCAGCGCAGAGCCGGACGTGGGGCTCGATCCCACGACCTGGGATCATGACCTGAGCTGATATCAAGAATCAGACACTCACTGACTGAGCCATCAAGCGCCCCCGAAATCTCCCTATTTCTAACTTTTTTTGTTGCCGCCACTTGGGTTTCCAGGCTCAGGCACTGTCTGTGGACCTGCCACTGCTGTGCTACTGTGGAGAGTCCCCCAGGGTGTCCTGTGTCCGTGCAGGACAGGACTCGGCCCCCCGCACCCCTCCCCACTGTGCTGCGTCATGTGGAGAGTCCCCCAGGGTGTCCTGTGTCTGTGGGGGACAGGACTCAGACCCCACGCCCCTCCCCACTGTGCTGCGTCATGTGGAGAGTCCCCCAGGGTGTCCTGTGTCTGTGGGGGACAGGACTCAGACCCCACGCCCCTCCCCACTGCGCTGCGTCATGTGGAGAACCTCACAATGGTGTCCTCCTCAGTGGGGCCATCTTCCACTCTGGCCCCTCCCTGACACGCTCGCACAGGGAGCGCTCATGAGTGCCCAGGAGCCCCAGCAGCGTCTACAAGCACGGGACTCTGACCCCCAGACTCCCACCTGCTCCCCGATCTCCCCACTGCCTGTTGTGCAGCCCTGGTCAACAGTCACAACATGGAATTCACTGTCCCCAAGGCAGGCCCTCCTCCTGGCAAAATCCTCCTTCCCTCCATGGGCCCAACGGCGTCCCCACCTCCGCTGCCCCTGCTTCTGAGAGCCATAAGCCAATAGGAGTGCAATTCTGCGACGCCTCTGAAAGCGGTCCCTGTGCCTCCAGACTCCGTGTCTGGGGTGAGGACAAGTCGTTTCTGGTTTAGAGGACTCTCACTGGCCCCGGCCGCGACCTCAGAGGTGTCCCCGGCACGCCAGCTTCCCAGGAGACCCGCTCACTCGAATGACCACACCGCCAGTCTACTCAAAACCCTTCACATGCATCCTCTCTTCCCACAGGATGAAGTCCAAGGAACTCGACCAGCATTCCAGACCTTTCCCCCATGTCATGCTCACTTGCTGTCAAGTCAGGTCTCTCCTGGTGCATCTTAGGGTTCTCCCAGTTTTGGCAAGGAAAGGTTATCAGAGAAGGAGCAGCTGGCAGACCATGTGAGCTCCACCGAGGATTTTGTAAAGCTGGGACACAGGGCATGCCTGTGCCCTGCCGGGAGTGAACAGCAGGCACACGGCAATGCGGGAAGAGACAGAGACAAAGCCGAGAAAGCTACCGGAGCGCTCGGACACGCCATCCCGGCTGGAGAGCAGGCCGTGTGTGGGCTCAGGGGCAGAGAGGTGAGCAGACTCAATGGTGGAAGGGAAAGGGCTGCCATCTCCCCTACCCCTCCTTGTGTCTCACATTCAGGCTGACTGGCCATTGCCTTCCTGGCGCGGTTAAGCCCATGTGCAACCTTCCACCCTGGACCTGAGTCTCCATACGGGAGACTCTTGAACCTCAGCATCCTCTACCCTGAGATGAGGGATTGTGGGTGCCGAAAGTGTCCAGGTCCACTCTGACAATTAAAGGGCTAATACCTTCAAGGCTCTTAGCACAAAGTAGACACGAAGTAGATGTGACCTCAGAGACAAACACAGCCTCCCTACATGAAAATGGCAAAGTGAAAAATAACACCATGTAGTCTCCAATGTCCCAGATTCGAACACAAAGCGAAAAAGAAACTATTTTTCCTACATACCCACCACTGCCACTCCTTCCACAGACCACTCGGCGGTCGGGTCACACTCACCCACTTGTTTCTGTGGTTGACGTGGGCTCCGCTGGTCGCCAGGAAAAGAGCCGCCGCCTCGTTCCCGGCTTCGGCTGCTCGCTGCAGTAGGCAGTTCCCTGGGAGACAAGGCGCACGGTCATGCTCCACGTGCAGACACGAGCCCTCCCCGCCACCTTGCACAACTGATGAGGCCACACCGCAAGTCCACACAGGCCCTCTCTACATGTGGAACCAGACACTGCATATGCCTGAGAGGAGCAAGACTTGGTCCAACCGTCAGGAGACATTCATTCTTCCCAGAGTTTGCCACTGGACACCACCAGGACCAGAGGGAAGCTGCGTCTCCTGCCAAGGGCTCCACAGTGATGCACCTGATGTTTGGAGCCAGGGAGAACTCTCTGTGAGGGGTCTGTCCTGGGTCTGTCCTGGGTCTGTCCTGCACACTGTATGACAACCAGATGCCAAGAGCATCCCCAACCTTGCTGTAACAAGCAAATATGTCTACAGATGTTGCCAAACATCGGGGGTGGGGGGTGGGGGGTGGGCAGGGGCAGTTGTCTGAGAACCTCTGGGCTTAGAATGACCATTTTGAAGAAGTTATAAGCTGAAGTTCTACCAGAAAATGTCCTTTTATTCCTTAGGCCTTAAATGTATTTGTTCTTGGCTTAGAAATGTTTTGTTTAGCACTGTCTTCTAAACAAAAATCTTAGAAAAAAGCAAAATTCTTTTCTTTCCCTCGTGAAATGGTTTTAGCAACAAAGCAGTGTTTCTCTATCAAAATCCACTTCCTTTTTGGATAAACACAAAAGAGCATGTTCTACAGCTATGCTATTTGAAATTTTTTTTAATGTTTATTTATTTATTTTTGAGAGGGAGAGGGAGCAAGTGAGTGGGGGATGGGCAGAGAGGGGGATGAGAGATGATCTGAAACAGGCTCCAGGCTCTGTGCTTACAGCAGTGAACCTGATGAGGGTCTCAAACCCACAAACTGTGAGACAATGACCTGAGCTGAAGTCAGACGCTTTAACCGACTGAGCCAGCCAGGTGTCCCAGCTATGCTGTTTAAAAAACTCAAATTAAATACTGGGACTAAAAATAGGTAAAGAAATGGTACAAACACTCTTTTCATACTGTTTCTCCTTCTCCCTCAGAGACAGGGACTCCACCCCAGCCATGCGCCATCCTGAGAGACCCAAACGAGCGCCCTGGAGTCATTCTGGTGCACACAAGATGTAAACGTGGGTCTCCCCATCGAACAAAGATGACCTTCTACTGCTCAAACATTACAGAAATGCTGAGAATCAGTGAACTGAGGCTATTCTATGTATAGAACTAACAAGACAATGGATAAATCCATAATCACAATGAAGAATGTCAATATGTTCCAAACATTGACAGGCCAAGCAGTCCGAAAGTTAGTAAGTTACTGTGCATGATTTACACAGCATGATCAACAAGCTTGACGCATGCACATAAAGAGAATGGTGCACCCCACAAGGAAACGATGCACATTCTTTTCAAGTACATGTCGAGCTTTTACAAAAACCAGATCTGTAGGAACCTAACATTCAAGTCCTAAATATCAAAGAACCAATTTCTTATATAACGCGACCCTCCGATTAAATCAGAAATCAGTAGGATGCCTGGGTGGCTCAGTTGGTTGAGCGTCCAACCTCGGCTCAGGTCATGATCTCACGATTTGTGGGTTCGAGTCCCGCATCAGGCTCTGTGCTGACAGCTCAGAGTCTGGAGCCTGCCTCAGATTTTGTGCCTCCCTCTCTCTCTGCCTGCCCCTCTCTCCCTCTCTCTCTCTCTCTCTTTCTCTCTTTCTCTCTCTGAAAGATAAATAAACTTTGAAAAAAATCTTTAATTTGACCTTTATTTAGAAGTTTAACTTCTTTTAGGAGAAGGGCTGTTTAATATCCATCTTTTCTTGGCCAGTTTCCCTCATCAGTGGCACCTGCCCATGCTTTATACATTGCAATACTGATTACAGTGAGATCCTTCTCCTTGAAATGTCCCCATATTTTATTTAGTCAGATCAAGGAAACAGTCACATTAAAACAGTGGTTCTTAAAGTGTGGTCTCAGGATTTGTGGGGTTCCTGCGTGTCTTTCAGGGGGTCCATGAGGTCAAAACTATTTCCATAACAACCCTTGACGTTTGCTTGTCCCCCTGCACTGATGTTTGCACTGATGCTGCTCAAACTAGGGCCTGAACACAAATAAAGGTGGGGCCCCAAATGTAGCAGCAGTCCCTGTGTGACTTTACCACCACGCACCCCGTCAAAAAGAGAGCAGTTTCACTTAGGGTGATTCTTGATAAAGCAATAAAAATTACTAAATTTCTTCAGTTTCAACAATGAGTACCTGTCTTTACAATCCCGTGACAAAATCACGAGAGTGCACGGAGCCACATCCGGCCCCGTGTAAGGAGGTACAGGAGCCTCGAGGAAAAGCCCGGAAACCCTGCCCAGGCTGTGCCACTAGCACAGGCTACACCAGCTTCATGAAAGAATGATTAGTGAACGATGCTTATCCACACAGGAATATCGGACATTTTCCTGAAAATGAACAAAGTATGCTTTTCTCTTTAAGGAAACAATTGGCAATATGTGTACCAAATGATAAAATTTGATCTTGCAAGTGAATATTAGAATTTTGGAAAACATTTATCTAGAACTGCTAGTTTGACAGCTTTTCAACTGGAATACTTTTCCGATGAGATTGGTGGGGATATTAGTAAATGTGATTCAAAAATAAACATTTGGAAGATTTGCATAAGTCAGCAAACCAGTATTTTTCAGCTAATTAAGTCATGACATTATAAAATCGCATATGGAGAAAAGGCCCATCCCAAGCACAGATGGACTGGATTTTAACATAAGAGTCAGAAAAGTCATTGACAAGGTTCCGGGTTCCACACTGCACCTAACATCACACTCACGTGGGGAACTCTGCTTGCTTCAGAATCAAAGAAATCCACCGACAATTACGTGAGAAGTCGCTAACATGTGCTACCCTTTTCCAACTACATTAACTGTGGGAGAGTGTGTTTTCTTCACATACTTTAACCAAAACAACACACGTCAAAAGGCTGAATAGATGCAGATATAAGAAGCCAGTCACTGTTTTGTTTTGAACATTATTCTTCATAAAAAATACTATATGCTAAACATATAATAGTTGATTATTTTTTAAATTAAAACACCTTTTAAAAATTTCTCAGTTTTGGGGCACCTGGGTGGCTCAGTCGGTTGAGCGTCCAACTTCGGCTCGGGTCATGATCTCAGCTCGTGGGTTCGAGCCCCGTGTTGGGCTCTGTGCTGACAGCTCAGAGCCTGGAGGCTGCTTCAGATTCTGTGTCTCCCTCTCTCTCTGCCCCTCCCCTGCTCATAATCTATCTCTCTCTGTCTCTCAAAAATAAATAAATGTTATAAAAAATTAAAAAAAAATTTTTTTTTAATTTCTAAGTTTTAATTTCTACCGTGTTAAATACCAAAGCTACAACACACCGAAACCAAAGCTCTTTGGGATATAATTTTTAGAAGTGTAAAAGGAATTCTGATACTCACTGCAGCAAATAAATGGAAGTGTTTCTGTTTATTGGACCTGGAGTCTGGCTAAACTTCTTTTATCTTTTAATTTCATTTATTTACTTTTTTTTTTTTTTTTTGAGAAAGAGAAAGACAGAGTGTTAGCAAGGGAGGGGCAGAGAGGGGACAGAATCTGAAGCAGGCTCCAGGCTCTGAGCTGTGAGCACAGAGCCACTGCAGGGCTCGAACCCACAAATCGTGAGATCCTGACCGGAGCTGGAGGCACCCCGGCTAAACTTCTTAAAGCGCAAGATTAAACAAAAATAACTTGGGCTCTCCCTGTGGTTGCGCACAACCTAATTGTCACAACAGCACGCCACGCGGCTTGTGGCCGAAGCGCTGGCCTGACGCCTCGTGGCCCCCCCAGACCTGAGCCCTGCCCTCGGGGCCTGCACTCTACCTGTCACAGCGTCGGGCGCGTCGGTGTTGCTGCCGCGCTGGATGAGTCTCGCTGCAAAGCTGTTTTCATCAAACGACGTCCCGTTCAGCACCGGGACGTCCTCAAAGGGGTTCACCGAGTGGTCGGGAGACACTGTGACGTACTGCACGGCGAGCCACAGGGCGGTGCTGCCCTCGTGGTCCTGCAGCTCCAGGTCCAGACTGAAGGAAGGAAGCAATGCGGCAGCAAATGTCACCTTCTCCAGACACCGTACTGCCAACAGCCTCCTTCTCTCTTCAGACACATTTTGAATGACAATTTTTTATTTTACTTTTACTTATTAAAACTCACAACACTACAAGACAAAGACACTTCAAGAGAATTATTTTTCACTTGCAATCCCACCTCCCTGCTGTTTTCTCAACTCCGAGGGTGCGTACCGTTTGCACTGCAGCAGCTGACTGAACACGAGTTCATTCCTGGCCATGATGCACAAGTGTAAGGGGGTCCTGCAGGCAAAAAAGAGGGGTCAAGCCAGAAACGGCCCTGGGCAGGAGAGCCCCAGGCCGGGCCACCACCAGCAAGAGCCCCAAGTTCCTGCAACAGCGCCTCCATGTGCCTGGCAAACAGCCTTCCAAAATCACGACTAAGTATCAAAGAATGAAAATGGTTTTGCTTCTATGTTACCATTTGGTCAGAGGCCAAAAGAACAAGAATCAACAGAAGGAAGAGACGGAACACACTTTCCCATTAAATGCTGACGCTCCCTCACTACCTATGTTCTCACACCAGCAGTTTCTAGCACACGTATGTGTGTTTTCCCCACCTACCCTCCACAATTCTGAAAAGAAACACCTTTCTTCCTGAAACTCTGTTCTACTCAAGCACAGTCAGAGTGGCAACAGGCCGGAATCCTAGGCAGGGATAGATTAAAGTGGCTTCTATTTAGCCCTCGAGGGCCCTGAAGGGGACCCGCTGCCAGCACCCGTCCCAGAGGCCTGGCCACCAGAGTCGCTTCGTCTGGGAAGTCAACTTAAAGCATCAACAGAAGAAAAAAAGGATACAGTTATTTGGGGAAACAGAGTAATTATCAAACGATGCTGAGAGTTCACAGAGACCCACGTTACTGGAGTGCGAGATCTGTGTCACACGCGTTTTCCTGTTCTGACAACTGTGGGGGGCTCTGTCCTCTCGTGAGAAGTTTTTCAAAGATACAAAATACTGAGCCACGACTATGAAAAGTGGCTCCCACTTGCTGGCAGTCCCCTTTTGTGCCTCCCACCCCAATGCCCCAAAGACACGCAGCCCCTTCCGTGGACTCCCTTCCGTGGACTCCCTTCCATGGACTCTGAAGCACAGGAATCTTCGACTGGCAGGAGACAGGGCGCTCGCTGTGTGCCGCTGCACGAGGCAGATACACGTACCAGAAGCGAGAACCCCACAGTCAGACCTCACGGGAACATGGGACGGCTGTGAGATGGGCACCCCCTCCGAGTCCCTCCCCCCGCCAGCTCTGACACAGGTGCCCGCACAGACTGCCCACGGAGGAAAAGGACCAGTGGCAACTGCCTGCAATCAAGGGACCTCAGTTCCTAGCCTGGAAACGATGTTCCGAGACACCTCTGGGCTTCGTCCAGCCTCTCGTTTGCCTAACATGTCAACGTCTGTGACTTCAATGAAAACCAGACTGAATAACAAGCCCATCTGCTAGTCACGGGCAGCCATAAACTACCGTTCTGAAAACAGTGCTAAGAGCAATCCGTTGACCCCACTTACCTGCCCTTGCTATCTTGCATGTTGGGGTTGGCACCGGCCTGCAGGAGGGCCTCTGCGATCTGAGCCATCTCAGACATCACGTCCGCAGAGTGCTTCTTTGAACTGTACAATGCCACAAGGTGCAATGGCGTCTCCTGGGCCTCCAACGTAGCAGCATTGACAAGGGCCCCATTCTTAATGAGGAATGTGGCAGCAAACAGATCTCCTTGAAAAGAAACAACAGAAAAAAAGGTCACACAGGACAATACCAGGGCGAGCTATTCTGGACAAAGATTCCTCGGAATGTCAGGAACTGCAGACAAAAAGGAGGGACAACTGGGCATGGCTAAGCAAAACCTTGAGACACCTGCAAGTAGAAACTCGTCGTCAAGATCACGAAATCACACACTTCAATTTTGATGACCTATCATCTGCAGCCCCTCGCCTCACACCACTACCCAAGGACACCAGGCTTCTGGGCAGAGAGGCCACTCCTGATCACCAACTCTCAGACAGGGTTTCACGATGCCCTCAACACCATCCATGTCCCTCCCTCATCCCCTGAGCACCGTGTGCTCCTAAGCAGGTCTTACCGCCGGCGCGCTGTGCTCACACACAGGTTCCTGTCCAGAGTGCGACCACTCGACTGATTGTTATCACACAGAGTTTTAAAATTTTCTCAATCTGTTACATACAAACATAGCAGTCTCAAGAAGTTTTCAACTGACTATCTGAACAAAGACTCTGTACAAATTACTACTTATGAAAAATTCACATAGTAAATTAAGTGGTTGTAAAAACACAACTTCCTCCTAAGTCCCTTTCATCGTTAACTCTTGGAGCATTTACGGGCGGAGGAGTCTGCATAGGGCAGGCAATACGCAAATACCAAATGAAGTCTCAATAACTTCCATAGAATCCAGTGAGTTCAAGACCTCCAAGTACTGTCTCTGACTATGCAGTGCTCGGTGTGAGGAAAAACAGAAACTGTTCTGACATCCTGACAAAAGGCCAACAGTTAAGTTTACATAAAAATATTAAAAGTATACAATTCTGAAAATACATGGTGAACTTGAGAACCAAGCAATCTGACAAGTGGCAATTTAATGTTAAAAATACTTGTGGAAAACCAGTGAAAGCAGACTTGTCAGGGTAACTTGGAGGGTGATAAGGATTAATTAAATGTGTTACAGAACGTTACTTAAAGTTCAATTTTCCTTGGATCTAGTCCCATTTACATCTTAAAACATGCAAACACAATCACTATACATAAAATTAATGTTTCGTAAGAAAATAAGGCATGAATAGCAACGCGTCCTAACACAACGAACCATGAACAGAGAAGTTGCCCAGGCACACATGCACCCTGCTTGCGCCGTGGCTTCCATCTAGCCACGGGCGGGGTGGAGGGGGGGGGGGCATGGCTTCTTCTGGGGCCTCCTGGCAGCGCCCCTGATGAGCTCACTGCAGGGAAGTCTTCGAAACCAACCCTCACCCCAGACGGGCCAGATCTAACTTCCGGGCATGCCGCAGCACGTAGCTAAGCCATGCCAAGGGTTCACCTGGGTCTCAGAGGGACTTTCTGTAGATTCTGTCTCCACTTTACCAAGGTCTACAGGATGAATTTCGTACAAATCAAATCCTACTTCAGCTGAAGATCCCCAAAGCGCAGAACCTCCCAGGTCCCTCTAGTGCCATGAAGGGCCTCGGTGCTGAACGCCGTGAAGGCCGAGTACTGAACGCTGTGACGGCCGCAGTGCTTAAGTCTGCTGGCCGTCTTGGGTTGGACACCAGGTTGTCTGTCAAAGGTGCTACGAGGCTTTTTTACTACACAGATGGTTGGCAATGGTGCTCCTTCCACAGTTTATGTTTTTGTCTCTGCAGCCAGACTCATTCACCTGTTCCTGAATCTGTTAGTGCTGCAGATATGTGCTTCTTTGAATCACAACTTCCACATGACGATCTTCTCTTACAAAGTCACTCCTGAGTATTCTTTTGTTTCTGGCAACATCATTCCTCTTCTTCACCTACACTTCTGCATCTCAACATCCAGCATTTCTGAAGTGCCAAAGCTCTCAAGTCTCTGTGTTCCTAAGCTACATTTTCATCCGCATGTAGGGGTTCCCTCTGGTCTTCAGGGGACATGGAGTTTCAAAATCATGTAGTTTTCAGCACCTCCCATTTGCTCTGTACCATCTTCCAAGGGCCCAATTTGCCGGAGAAGGTGAGCGCTGGCGTGGAGGTGGTTAGGCCGCCACAGGTCCCTCAGATGCTGACTGGTCCACATCTGATTTATCCTTGCAACCGCCCCGGTCTTATACAAAACAGGCACCAGGGAAATGTGTGGGAAGAAAACCAATTGACTGGCTCTGACTCCAATCAATTATGACTTCAGGTAACTTAGGGCTTCTCTAACCAGCCCCTTCTTCTGCCCCCAATTTTTTCCTGGGGTCTGGGGGAAAGTACAACCTTTACCAACATCACACACAAAGGACCACAGACCAGATTTCTTCACAACAGGATACAGGTAGAGGTCTGAAAGTAACAGGTACTCTACACACATCCGGGGCAAGACTGGGCCAGGCCTTTGCTGCTCATAGATACACATACACAGTGGGCTTCTGGTAGAGGCCCTGACATGTGGA
Organism: Cryptoprocta ferox; assembly: GCA_028646485.1. Taxonomy (NCBI): domain Eukaryota; kingdom Metazoa; phylum Chordata; class Mammalia; order Carnivora; family Eupleridae; genus Cryptoprocta; species Cryptoprocta ferox. The sequence goes on from CM053565.1 coordinate 144,985, forward strand.
AGAGCCCCCACAGGGACTCAGTCTCAGACAGAATGTATACAAATACTAACAACAGAATACAATATGCTAGAGAAAGCCACTTATGTTCTGGAAGTGGAAAGAAAATTCAGGACTGTTGGGACAGAGGGACTTGAAATGAAAAGACCAATGTACACGACGCTGGGGGAGAAGTGCAGCATTTTCACACCTTTGAGATCGGCACAGATCCAGACTAAGAGAGAAACACAGAAGGCTAAAACCAGACAGGCTGATGAAAAACTTACAGTACATAGTGGAAGACAAGCCGGGCAAGCACGCCCCGCGAAACACAGGTCCAGGACCGCCGACCAACAGCTGGGCTGGGCTAGATAATTAAACAACAATAACAACAAACCCCCCAAAAAACCACTTTATATCTTAAGCCCTCTTAAAAAAGAATTATAACTTTTAGATTATATTTATTTATTAATAAGAGCCAAAGTTTTTTTTTACTTATACAAATATATGCAGATAAATACATCCATCCCTGCCCCCCCCCAAGTTATTTAGGAATTAGTGGAAATTGAAAATCGGTGATGTTTTACATGAAAAGAAAGTCAGCCGCTGGGCACTCGGCCTAGAGGGAAAAGGACAGGGAATAGCGAGCTGAACAGAGGAGGCGTAGGCAGCACCAAGAGCACCAATAAGTTTCTGTCAGCAAGAAAACTTCTAAAACATTTGAGGAAGAGTTACATCAAAAACATTTACAATAAAAACCGTTTAACCTGATTCGGTCGCAGAGCCCGGGGCATGTCATGTGTCATGTGTCGTCCACATGAACATATTCCCAACAACACCAACACCAAACTAAAATCTACATCAACGTCCCTTTCAGTGCGGCTTCCCAGCCGGGGTCGTGTGCAGGGAGGGCGCCCAGGCACTTGCGGGGTTCACACGGAGCTGTGTGCAGGGAGAGGGCCCAGGCACTTGTGGGGTTCACACGGATGGCCTGGCACCACTCCCAGGGGAGGCCCCACCGTGCACGGACTACAGGCAGGGAGACAGGAGGACCCCCTTAGAGGCCCGCTGACTGGCACTGACCGGCGCTGATTCTTAGGTCAATGCTGAAGTTAAGCAGCAAGGATTAACCTTCTGGACCAGACCCGGCTCGTCAGAGGCAGTGGCCACCCTCCGGCCACGTGTGCCTCCACGGCCTCGTCCGCAGACACTGGCTGCCCATTTCAATCTCCAGAGAGCTAACCGGCACACATCCCAGCAGGCGTCCGGAACCAGACCCACATCTCACACAGCAAAGCTCTTCACGCAAATGATAATGAACTTAAAGTAAGGTTGACAGTTAAATCTGACTATGTGACTCAATTCAATCATTTGGGAAGGTCCACGGACTGACAGCTGGAGCTGAAGAAGGAACAGGGAAGGCCCTCCCTCGGGAACTGGAGCTGGCCCCAGTGCGCCAGTGCGGGGCTGACCTACCCTCTGGCAGGACGGTGCTCCGCATGCTGGGAACACTGGAACTCTGCACACGAGGAAAAGGACACCCAGCGGGGACCAAGTGACCTGTCCAAGGCCACCGAATAAGCACATGAGCCAGGACTGAAACCCTGGCCCACCCAAGCTCCAACACCAGTGCCCCGCCGAGCACACGGTGCCCCAGTGCCCAGAGCTGGCAGCGGTCAGGCCACCACACCCACACTGTCCTGACAGGTGTGCAGGCAGCTGACCAATTCAGAGTGGAAGATTCATCGCCTGAAAATAAGCATCAAAAATGCACTGCCAATTCTTGGTAACCCTCGTAACTAAGCAATCACCAAAATATTTAATAACTTGTCAAAGATGCTTTTTCAATGCACATAAGAATTTAACTCCCTAAGAGGAAAGAAACCTAATTCTTAAGACTGTTTTTTTTTTTTTTTTTTAGTAACAAGTATATTTCTTTCCAAAATAAACATGTCAGACATTACACACTAGGAAAAACTACTTCCCCATGGAACTCTTCCCACTGTCCACACGCCCAGTGCGCTAAGTACCCAACGGCTTTGCACAGTGCAGGGTGGCGCCTGGGAAATGCATCTGCTCTCCACACGGGCATATTCCCAGGAGCTCCTTCCCCGATGAGCCACATTTTCCCCTCTGTCAGGCAGCAAGCTGATGCTCTAATACAGGGCTCTGAGGCTTATTTATATTAAAACCTTTGCCCAAAAAGAACAAAGCCACGGCTGCCACCGGGCCATATTTGAAGAAACTACATTCCACCAACTAGGAGCATCCTGTGAATCTATATGATGACGGCAGAACAACGACAGTAAGTACAGAAGATGACAGCGTGCACGCGTGTACGCTGACGGAATGGCAATGACAGTAGATACAGGAATGACCGTGCACTAGCACAGTAACACTGTAGCAACAAAGCACAGTAATAATGACGGTTGCATAATTGGAAAGGTGAATCTACAGGATTAAGATGTGGGGAAATCAGTACGTTCTGTCTTTGACGTCCACATGTAAACACAAAGACAGCCATGGCCAAGTCAGCTGTCCCTCTACAAGGTTACGACTTGGCACTTGTGAAAGTTCTCCCTCCATGCGGGAACTCTGCCTCTAGACAGCTTCTTGTTCTGTCAAAAATGATTACCACAAAGGAGCGTCAAGCAGGATCCATTTGGGACTTAAGAATTAATAAGGCCGTGGGAAAAATAAAACAAAAAAGACCAGCATTCTTTTTCCCTTGTAAAGTTAACTAAGAGTAAAAAGGTTTTGATCCTCAGTCTATCACTGCCATATTCCTCCCACTATTCACAACAATACGCTCAAAATATAGCTACAATTTCAACTAACCTTCCTACGATGGAATGAAACTTTATCACTTTGCCATGAGACAACTCCAAGCTGGACAAGTGAAAACCCTGAATCCAAAACCGTATTTAAACGTGTGTGGTTCTGATGCTTTCCCTCTCTTCCAGCTGCAAACACAAGCCCCCTAACGCCATCCTGGAGAAATGACACACTGAGTAAGCAAACACATCGAGTGCCTACAAGGAACGGTCCTCCCGGAGGTGCGCTCTCTCTGGTCTGTCCTCTGTGGCACGGCCGACACCAGGAGAGCCTAAGAAACGAGGCACGGCAATGGCTTCCCCTCCCCCCCAACCACCGACTCTAGTCGCGTGCAGATGGAAGCAGCATCACAGAAGGTGTGCGACAGGGGCAGAGGCTTCAAGAACTACCTGGATTAAAGTACAACTGCTCACAGAGAGAGATGCAAAAAATACTGCTTCTTCCTACCTCTTTGGATTCCCTTGTGTAACAGGCTCCAGCCATTCTTGTCCACCATGTCCACATCGGCTCTGTGACTAACCAGCGTGGCGGCAATACTCTCCAGTCGCCGTGACAGGGCCAGGTCTAAGGGGAGGTCTCCGTTATGGTCCACTTCATTCAGCTTCCCCGGGAGCTGCACAGGTAAGTTTGTAATCAGCACCCCACTGGCAGAGAACACGGCTGATTCTAGTGTCTCCCCACTGGGCTCTTCTTACACACCATCCTTTGTATAAATGCCAAATTTTAATGCTGTTTACTTTCCAAATTCCACTGAACTGACAACCTTCTCTCAGGCCTCTGAAGTTCACACGCCTTTCAGGGAGCACAGAATTAGTACGGGTCACAGAGCAGACATAAACACCATGGAAGACAACACAGGAGCAAGAGGGAAAGGTGGACTGTGTGGAAGCAGCACAAAGGCCGGGGCGAGGGGCAGAGACGATGGGAAACAGCTAACGTGTTCATCAGAGACTGTGGCTTCATCCGGAACTCCCCTCGCAGGGACGGCGCGCAGGAGAAAGCACACGCGTCCCACCTGCACCTCTTCACTGGGCAGCGCAGTCCGTACAGTAACAGCCCCACGTCCCAACCCCTGGAAGCTGCCTCATCGTCCACAACAAAAGGGGACTTTGTAGATGTCACTAAGATTAAGGACGCTAAGGTGAGGATCACATCCTGGGTTATCTGTCTAATCACATGTGTCCTTAAAAGTGAAAGAGGGAAGCAAAGGGCAGGTGAGAGAGATGTGACAGGAGGACCGGGTGCACCGCCCCGGCTCTGAAGACGGGAGGGACGGTGACAGGAGGACCGGGTGCACCGCCCCGGCTCTGAAGACGGGAGGGACGGTGACAGGAGGACCGGGTGCACCGCCCCGGCTCTGAAGACGGGAGGGACGGTGACAGGAGGACCGGGTGCACCGCCCCGGCTCTGAAGAC
>CM053565.1:149710-220805 GCA_028646485.1 Cryptoprocta ferox
GGCTCTGAAGACGGGAGGGACGGTGACAGGAGGACCGGGTGCACCACCCCTGGCTCTGAAGATGGGAGGGACGTGGTGGCCTCCAGAAGCCAAGAGAGTCCCCAGGTTAGAGCCAGCTGGTCCTATAACCACAAGGAAGTGAATTCTGCAGACACCTGAAACGATCAGGAAATGGATTGTCCCCTAGAGCCTCCTGCCGACACCCGGAGTTGACACAGGTGATGCCTGGACTGGACTTCCAACCCGCAACACCTGTAGGGTAACACATCTGTGCTGTCCTCAGCCACGAGTGCAGCAAAAGAAAAATAAAAGCGGATTTTGGTACCTGGAAGTCAGGTACTACAGCAACGACCTAGAAACGTGGAAGTGGGCGATGGGCAGAGGCTGCCAGGATTCTGCGCAGCACAGCAGAAAAGCTCAGACTGCCCTGAAGCGACTCCTGGGAGACATGTGCACGTCAGAGACTGTGCTGCTGCGGGCTCAGAGGGAGTGAGGGGCGTTGGGAGAAAAACAAGCGATGTATGGTTTTCAGAAAAGGTAGGAAAAATGGAGAAAGCAGCTACAGTACCTGTGAGTCCATTTCAATTAGATAGAGGAAGACCACATCCTCTCTCTCTACTTTGATAGCCTTATGTAACGGGTACTCAGTCTTGGATTTGATCATTTTGTACAACAACTGGGCACTCATGCTGCTGAAGTCCTCCTTCCGCAGGTCGTCCTGAGGACAGAAGGGCAGTGGAAAGTAGAACAGACCCAACAGACCAACAGCCGCAACAACGGACGTTCTGACTTCCCCTGAGGGGCCTTTGTCACAGCCCTCAGTCTCGCACCCACCCAGTGACTGGCGATAATCTCCGCACAGTAGTTCATCAGCGTGCCGGCGCTCAGCTCCTCCGCGGTCTGATAGAAGCGAATGCAGTTCCTGACGTTCACCAAAGACATAACACCCTTCTCACATCTGCAAAAGAGTATTAGTGACAAAAAGTGTCGTTGGGACAAAAAGATTCATACGTTAATAAACCAAAGCCATAATCCATGTCCTGGCCACCTATGTCCAATGACAAGTACAAGGAGAAGCAGAGGAATGATGGATACATTACAGCTGAGTGACCATACCTTAGAAGTACCAGAATCTACTATATCACATTGACTGCTCTGGTCAGAATCAAAATACCCTCTAAATAGTTAACCCTAACCCCTCAACTGCCTCAAAAGCAATGCCATGGAACTCAACGTGTCCCACGCAGGCACCTGCAACATCACACGCAATGGGTCTGACCCACTCCTTTGATATTTAACTGTATGGACCTGCGTGCGGTTCCCACCAGCACGTCTCCATTACACAACCAGTGAGGCTTAGAATGAGCTTCAAACGTGAGCTCTAGGCCTCGAAAAGGATCTCCTGAAGGTACCCCGTCCCAGAGGTGAACTTTATGGTACGTGAACTATCACTTTAAAAAGCTGCTTTTTAAAACCCCACTTAAAAAATGGATCGTGCAGGGGCACCTTGGAGGGCTCAGTTCATTAGGCATCCAGCTCTTGATTTCAGCTCAGGCCATGATCTCATGGTTTGTGAGTCTGAGCCCCAGGTCAGGTTCTGCACTGCTGATGCAGACCCTACTTGGGATTCTCTCCCTCTTTGCCCCTCCCACCCCCATGCACGTGCTCTCTCTCTCCCCAAAATAAACATACACGGAAGAAGAAAATGGATCATGTATATAGACAACTGAGTTTCATCCAGTAAAACTGAGCACACCCACAGAACACTGCAGTCTACACACTGTACGCACATAGTACACACGCAGTACACACACAGTACACTCACGGTACACCCACAGTACACACGCAGTACTATCTCACAACCCCTGGAAACTGCAGCGAGCCTCCACAGAACTGGGTCTGGGGGGTAAGGAGGCTAGCGCCAGGGTCCTTCCACCCTCTTGCCTCGTATCTGCCTACAAATCAGGGTAACCCCCAAGGGCATCACAGAGACCTGACACCCCTCTGTTTCTTCGTCTGTCCTGCTGCCCCCATGGAAACCCTTTTCTGACCACAAGGGTGGCATTGAGAGCACCGAACTGTGAGGCGAGAAAGACCTAAATGGAGACCCACTGAACTTTGGAGGCCAAATTACGTGAACTCTCTGTGCCCTCGTCTTCTGCTCCATATAATAGGGATAGTGCTCTAGTTCAGAGGCTCAGATCTCTCTGTGCGTTTTTCAAGAGAAAGGAAAGCTACATGAACTCTGCACAGCACACAGTACAGAACGGGTTGGAGGCCCTTCTCAAGGCTGCGCGTAATCACTAGACTGGACTCAGTACTACACGGACTAGCTGGCTGGCAGAGTCTCAGATATAAAGGCGAGGTGTAGTTCACAGAGGGAGAGGAAGCCCACGGGCGTGGGAGGGAGACGGGAGGAGGGAGGGAGATGGGAGGAAGGAGGGAGACAGGAGGAAAGAAGGAAGAATGAGGGACAATCTCGAGTCCTTCTCCGTCCAGCAGTCAACGCAGGCGCCTGTTTCATTCCAAGACCAACGCTTAAGTTCTTTGTTTTTAAGTGACACAGATGACTTGGTATAAAGAAGCGTCTCCCACCGGGCACTTGCAAACCAAACTGTTATGGTATCTAAACAAGTTACCGTGATGAGTACGCAGGCTTCCTTCCGAGCCGCCAGCCACCGTCCGTGCTGTGTCTGCCCACGCCTGTTGCACCTCAGCAAGGTCTGACCAAGTAACCTCGACCTGGCTGTGAAACAGAGTGCTCCAGGGGAAAGCCCTCTGCATCACATGTGTGGAACTCGTCGATTTTACAGCAGCAAATAAGCCCGCACGGCCGTTCTCACGCCCTATCTCAGCGAGCACGCACGTTTGCAGAGCCCTTTGCAAAGCACTTTTACAGACAAATGCTCAGTCTGAAAATCCTACTCTCCTCCATTCTATTGCCAAATGACGTTTGTATCAAGAGACTCAAATGTGTTTCATCAACACTAACGTTCCCATACAACTGGCAGACACTTACTTCACTTTCACCTACCTCGGATCTGCAGAAGGCCAGCCACTATTTGGATGGCCTAGAACCAGTGACCGACAGGATTCACACAACTAAAGACCATGTTATCTTATTTAAAAATTAATATTCTCGGGGTGCCTGGGTGGCTCAGTCGGTTAAGAGTCTGACTTCAGCTCAGGTCATGATCTCACGGTTCTTGGGTTCGAGCCCCGCATCAGGTTCTGTGCTGACAGCTCAGAGCCCGGAGCCTGCTTCAGATTCTGTGTCTCCCTCTCTCTCTGCCCCTCCCCTGCTCGCTCTCTGTCTCTCTCTGTCTCAAAAATAAATAAAAACATTTAAAATAAATAAATAAAAGTAAAAATAAAAATTCGTATTCTCAATTCATATCTTCTCTTTCAAAACTACCAAGACGATGGGGCGCCTGGGTGGCTCAGTTGGTTAAGCGTCCGACTTCAACTCAGGTCATGATCTCATGGTCTGTGGGTTCGAGCCCCGTGTCGGGCTCTGTGCTGACAGCTCAGAGCCTGGAGCCTGCTCCGGATTCTGTGTCTCCCTCCCTCTCTGCCCCTCCCCGCTCACTCGCGCGCTCTCTCTCTCTCTCTCTCTCAAAAACTTAAAAAAAAAAAAAAAACCTACCAAGACAAACTTTCCTCTGAAGGAATTTTGTTGTTAATAGTGTTTTTCAGTTTAGAGCACATAAAAGGATACAGATACAGAAAAACAAATAATTTTTAAAGTACAAAATCAAGCATATATTTTAGCTCACAACTCCTGTCTAGTTTCAGTACCACTCCCTTGTGCATGAATAGGAGACATGGAAAACGTACTGACAGGAGAAACAACAAAACATTAACAGTGGTTGAGTTACAGATGACTTAGGTTTTTTCCTTTGTATCATTCTATATTTTTGAAACGTCACACACTGAGCTTGTATTTTATAATCAGGAAAACAAATTATTATACTAAATCTCAATTTTTGGCATATACTATTAATTCTCTCTTAAAAAAAAAAAAAGATCTAAAAAAAAAAAAAAGATCTTTCATGCTGGACCCCATGCCCAGGAGTCTGGCAGCCCAGCTCTCAACAAAGCCATGACAGATAACAACTTAATGTTCATATCCAACAATACAAAATTGAGCATCTGGTAATACTAACGGTTAAGAAGCCTAACCAGTCAATAAACAACAAATATTTTAATTAAAGAATCCATGACATAGATCACAATTATCTTAACTACTCCAACCCCAGGGCATTTGTATCAAAGCAATTTAATTTACAAGCAAGTTTGACAAGATCAATGGAAAAAAGCTCAGGAGATCTAGGGTAAAAAAAGGATACGAATTACATTCAATCTAATTAAAACCATTCCCAGGCCCCCCTCGGACGGCTCCAACACGGGAACAAACAAAACCACTCCTCGCAAGACCACAGTCAAGCTGCTTTGCTGACCTAACACTCTACGTGTCTACGAATCTTAGACCTGTTTGGGGTATTTCAGTTACTGGATTTAGACATTAAAATGCACTCAGGCTGACCTCAAGCCTGGAGGGTCAGGAGGACTAACCCGCTGTGCACTAATTTGTGCGGGCGGGCCCGGGACACAGCCCGCCAGGCAGAGTAGCTCTTGGTGGCTGGGACTATCGCCTCACTCAGCCAGGAGAAAAGCCATTCCTGAAGCACCAAGGAGTACGACAGATCACTAGGTGATGTAAGACACTCCACCAGACAAGCTGACCACCCAGGACCACATCCCCAGCAGGAACTAAAACTACAGGGCATGTTGCCTGACGTGATTTGGGGTAACATTTTGGTTCCTGTTGCTCTAGAAGGCCAACGTGGGAGAGCAATAGAAAAAAACAGCGGACCATCTCCTTGGGAGCCTGAAAAGCAGTTAACAAACGAAGAAACAAAAACACTGGCTAGGACACTTCCCGAACTGCACACTTGTATATTAACTTAGGCATTGGTGGGTTTCTTTTTTTTTTAATGTTTTTGTTTTTGAGAGAGAGAGAGTGTGCACACACACACATGTGAGCAGGGGAGGGGCAAAAAGAGAGGGGGACAGAGGATCTGAAGTGGGCTCTGTGCTGACAACAGAGGGAGCATGACGTGGGGCTCTAACTCACCAAACATGAGATCACGACCCTAGCCAAAGTCGGACGCTCAATCGACTGAGCCACCCAGGCACCCCAACTTAGGAGTTAATGTGTTTCTAACAAAAAGAATATGACCGAGAACTTCACCCAAAGTCCCATATTACCAAGTAGAATAAATATCACAGGAAGTGGCAGAGAAGGGAGAGCTGAGGATTCAGACACTATAATCTCTCTGATACTCTTTATATAATTATACACTATTATGTAATCTCAGGTAAAAAAAAAAAAAATCAGTGAAAGAAAAGAGAATACCTAAAAGCTTTGGCACAATTTAACTTACAAGAAACACAAAGCAAGGGAGAGAAAATCCTCTCCCCACTGTTGCTTTCAAAAGAACAGCTTGCCAAAGTTATTTACATTAGCGGAAGAAGCTGTTTTCCCAGAGCCTGGCATAATTAAAGCTCAGCCACCACCATCGGAGGCACATGACTAGCTCTGCTGTGACTTGCCTCTCCCTGAGGAGACGGAGCTGAAAGCGATTGGCCAGCTTCATCAGCTCGGTGAGGAACACATCGTCTTCTCGGAACTCCAGCTCGTCTGTGTAGACCCAGCGGAGCATGGTCCTGGTCACCTCGGGGTCAGCATCTGGTGAAGGAGAGAGAGAGAGAGACTGCAAACACTTAAGCCTACTTAAGGGTCCCTAAAACTTCAGGCTGATAAACCCAATTCTGTTGCCCTCCCCTCACATGAATATCATGCTGCCATGGAAAATGGCAACTAAGCATTATGGGCAGCATCTGACTGCAGAAAAATGCTGTTTGGCAAAGGGAAGGAGGGAGGAGATGTGAACTACTAAAGGTGTAAGTCAAATAAACTGGGGGAAAATGTTTTAAACATATCACAAAGAGTTTATGTTCCAATAAAGATCTTACAAATAAACACGAAAAGGTGGGGGCGCCTGGGTGGCTCAGTTGGCTGAGTGTCCGACTCTTGATGTCAACTCCAGTCATGATCTCATCATCTCATGTTGCGTGGGATCGAGCCCCATGTCAGGCTCTGCGCTGACAGTGCAGAGCCTGCTTGGGATTATCTTTCTACCTCTGTCTCTGTCTCTGTCACCCACCCCTCTCTCAAAATAAATACATAAACTTAAAAAAAATGCATGAAAGGATGGACAATCAATGGTAAAATAGGCAATAGATAGAAATGGTAATTCACAAAGATAAATAAAAATGTTCACTAAACCTTATCAGTAACTACAAACAGATTTAAACTAGATAACATTTTTTTGTCTCTCAGCAAGCAAAGATTCTTAAAAATGTGTAACGGTTACACAGGAATTATACATTTAGATTAGGATAATCCTAATAACTGAACAAATAAAGAGAAATATATGCAAAAAGACAGTCAATACAGTATTATTTTTAATAGCAACAATCAGGAACAAAAATCTTAAGACTTCTACCCTGGAAAGCTAATAATTATAGTATTAATACTCACACTGGAAAATTCTGCATCAATTAAAATTACTTACATCTGTATTCAACCTAAAAGGATATTCACTATAGTGGTTTAAAAACAAAGGCTGAAAATACATGTATTAAATTAAATCTCATTTTTTGCAATATATTTGTGTGTATTCGTGTATATGTGTATGAGTATGTATGTACACACACACACGCAGCTTTGTGTCTCTCCCATTCAAGTACTAACCAGGTCCAACCCTGCTCAACCTCTTAAGATCAGAGAAGACTAAGGACATACAGGGTGGTATGGCCATAAACAGACTGTCTATCAACCTATTTTCTTAAAGCAATCTCTACCCCCAAAGTGGGGCTTGAACTCACAACTCTAAGATAAAGACTCGCATGCTCCCTGACTGAGCCAGCCAGGTGCCCCCGTCTGTCTGTCTACTGAGACACTGGAAGGACACTAAAATAACCTTGGGAGAACCTGCAACTAATTTTTCTTTAAGATTATTTTTTATCTCCCTGATTTTTAACGAACATGCATTACTTGTATAATTCTTTAAGTTAAAATAAAAGACTCTACAGAAACTTGGGTAAATTCTTGGGATGAAAACTGTAGTATAAAATATCTAAAACTATGATTTCAACTAGAGGCAGGTCTTGATTAGATTAAGGGCAGTGGTGAACAGAGGATCAATTAAAATCATGGTCTAAACCAGGGGTCCTCGGAAGCAGAATCAGCATCACCTGTGAACTTGTAGAAGCTCCTGGGCCCAGCCCAGACCGACTGAACCGGACACTGGGGTGGGGCCAGCATCAGTGTTTTAACACGTCCTCCCTGTGATTCTGACTCTTGCTAAGGTTTAAAGAATCAGACTCGGTTCTTGATTGTCTAGGAAAGGTGTAACAGGGGCCAGGAACCTCTTATTAACTTAGTGATTAGGCAACAACTGATTAGCACTTATTAACCCCTCCTCTTCCAAATATAGGAGGAGAGGGTTGAAGGGAGTAATGCCAAATGGAACTGGAGGCTCCTGATTTATTTGCTCCACATTAATTCACCCATCATTCCCTAAAATAGCCAGATATTAAAAGGGAAAAAAAACACATAATAAAAACTGTGGGGCGCCTGGGTGGCTCAGCCGGATAAGCATCCAACTCTTGACTGCAGCTCATGTCATGATCTTGCAGTTCGTGGGATCAAGCCCCACATCGGGCTCTGCACTGACAGCATGGAGCCTGCTTGGGATTCTCTCTCGCTCCCTCTGTTCCTCCACTGCCCACATGCTCTCATGCTCTCTCTTTCTCCCTCGAAAATAAATACACATTAAAAAAAAAAAGAATTTAAGAAGAAAAAAAATTTCAAAGAAAATACACCCTGGACACCTGGCTGGCTCAGTCTGTGGAGTGCACGACTCATGATCACAGGCTTGTAGGTTCGAGCTCTATTCTGGGTGTAGAGATTACTTAAAAAAATACAATCTTAAAAAAAAAAAAAAAAAAGAGGGGGAGCGCCTGGGTAGCTGAGTCGGTTACAGTGTCCGACTTTGGCTTAGGTCATGATCTCATGGTTTGTGGGTTCGAGCCCTGAGTCAGGCTCTGAGCTAACACCTCAGAGCCTGGAGCCTGCTTCGAATTCTGTGTCTTCCTCTCTCTCTCTCTGTCCCTCCCCAAACAAATGTGCGTTCTGTCTCTCTCAAAAAGAAATAAACAAAAACAAAAAATGCCAAAATTCTAATTGTGATTATGTTATAGTTTATTTTTTCTTTTCTCTCTTATCTGGTAAAGGAATAACAGCACTTTTAAAATGTTTCTAGAGAGAAAAAACATTTTAAAATCACATGAAAATCTAACTAGATTTACCTAAACAATCTACTTTAAAAATCCTTCAACTGTGTCTAAGGTATTCAAAGTAGATCTCAGAAGTAGCATCAACCCCTAGGCTGGTTTTGTAAACTGGGCCTAACACGTCGGTGGTCTCTTCTTGGCAACATATGCAGGCTGCTAGCTCTGTAGAGTCACCAACATGCTGGAACCACACCCCCACTGTCCTCACACAGCCTGACTGCACACGACAGCTCAGCTACGGACCGAAGCCCAACGGCAGCCTCAAACATCTTCCCTGTGGTACTCTGATTCTGCTTTAAAATTTGAGGGTTTCCTTTAATAACCCTCCCTCAATTGTCCAAATCAATAAACTTAACAGTTGATGAACCAAAACCTAAACATAAATAATTTTTTTTGTTTTTATTGTTTATTTTTGATACACAGAGAGACAGAACATTAGCAGAGGAGAGGCAGAGAGAGAGGGAGACACAGAATCCGAAGCAGGCTCTAGGGTCCCAAGCTGTCAGCACAGAGCCTGATGCAGGGCTCGAACCCACAGACTGTGAGATCATGACCTGAGCCAAGGTTGAACGCCCAACGGACTGAGTCACTCAGGCGCCCCTAAATAATTTTCTTAAAATCCACAATCAGCAGGGATTTCCTGGGAGCCCTCAAAATTTCACACGAGGTGAAGTTCAAGTGATCTCCAAGCATTCCCACTCCTGCCCCGACTCTTCCCTCAATCTCCAAAATATACTGAGAATCGATCCACACTAAGACTCGGACTGAGCAGCCAGTGGGACGTGTGGGCAGGGAGCACTGCAGCTGAAGGAGGGTGTGTCCCTGCAACCATCCACTTTCAGGCACATCACGCAGTGTGCGGCCTCCAGCCTGCTTCCCCAGGTGGCTGGGCAGGTCCGGTGAGCCCCACTCCAGGAGGAGACGCCAAGGAGCACGCTCTGAGAAGTGACACCAGCGGGCCTCTGTGACCTGCACAGACAATCAGCCGCCAGAGGCAGTTACCCTCAGCAGGCCCAGCCCACAAGCTGCTAAAACTGTGACTGAGCGCATGAAAAGAAAAGTAACACCCAAACTTCTGACCTCACGGCCGTCCAGGCGCAGAGCCACCCTTTGTAGAGAACTTGAGATTTTCTATGTGACCCAGTTTTTTTGTTTTGTTTTGATCTGATTTTAAATAAATGTTTTATAAGACATTCGGAAAGAATGGGAATAAATTTATCAATAGGCAATTGGTCATTAAATGAAGCATATTGAGGAAATTAATTTCATTCCTTAAATCCTGTATTTAATTTGTAAAAAAAATGGGGCACCTGGGTGGCTCAGTCCATTACGCGGCAGATTCTCGATTTCGGCTCAGGTTATGATCTCACGGATCCGTAAGTTTGAGCCCCGCATCAGACTCTGCTGACAGCACGGAGACTCCTTAGGATTCTCTCTCCCTCCGTCTCCGCCCCTCCCCCATTCCCACACTGACACCCATGCTCTCTCCATCCCTCCCTCCGTCTCCACCCCTCCCCCGCTCCCACACTGACACCCATGCTCTCTCCATCCCTCCCTCCCTCCCTCTCCACCCCTCCCCCGCTCCCACACTGACACCCATGCTCTCTCCATCTCTCAAACTTTAAAAAACTGTGAAAAGGGTTTTGAATATCTTTTACGACTCTAACTGAACTGTCTTCATGTTTCCAACTGTTTTTTCATTTACTTTACCCAAGTTTTTGATTCATAAAATTAAAACATTGTGATAGATTGCATCTTTTATCAGTAAAAGCATCCTCTTTAGTCATTTTAACGATACACCCTTAACAATAATTTCTTGGAAATAAAGTCCAAGCCATACTTGTAAATAATCCCCGTCTCAAAAAGGAAGAAAAGAGCACGCATCCTAGTTCTGTCATGGCAGGGTGACAGCTGTCCTATGTTAACTGATTAAGAGCTAAACACTCTAGACAGAGCACCAGAAAACAACTACCTGAGGATTCTGAAAAGTACACAAAATTGTACAATTGTAGAGGGAGGCCAAACGTAAAGAGGCAATCGCACTGGATGAGTGTTCCCAATGTCTTTCCTATGGCTTTGCCCTGAGGATGACCCCGGTCAGGGATCAACACTGGTGCAGTGAGCATGCGGACACCTAACCCTCTAATACAAACTCCCTCCTCCTGGCCAGATGCATCCGGAAAAAGGGTCCAGGGGAGTTGAAGAGTAAGGGAGGTCTCCTGGTTGTGCGTATGACCACACACGGGCCTCGGACTCTCCTCGGTGCTGCTCACGTGTGAACGGCCCAGCCCAGCTTCAAGAACTGAAGTGAGATTTGAGCCACTACCCACAAAAGGGGGAGCGACTTTCACTGGGAAGCTAAGGAGAGACAATACTTTCCAGAAGACAATATAGGACCCAGAGCCTACAAAATACAATCACAATGTCCAGGATACAATCCAAAATCAATTGATATAGAAAAAAAAAAAAATCAAGAAAATATGACCATGTCTTAAGGGAAAAGACAACATATTCTAACCCCAAGACGACCCAGATATTGAATTTATCAAAGACATGAAAGTATCTGGTGTAACTATGCTCCAGAAGTGGTGGCTCACGTGCCAGCCACCTCCCGACACCTTCCTTGTCCGCCACGCTGGTCTTCTCTGCCTTAGACATAAAGCAACTGCAGCACCGTATACATTGCCCTGGCCTAAAACAATCCATATCCGCAGGGCGAGGACTCTGTTACGACCATCTTTTTTCCCAGAACTGCTGGGAAAACAGTACCTTCTGAATCGGCAAACAAAGACAGAATTCAGCAGAATTTCCACACGGCCTATCACCATTGCAAGTAACTCATCTTACTGCCTGGGTGTCTCCTTACCATGTGTTATAAATTCTCATGATTATTAGTAACAGACTTAAATGTAAAATTTGTTTTGTTTTAAAGAGCAGTTAGGTAAGTACTAAGTGAAAGTGCAATTCTGGAGTAAACTTTTGAAAATGATTTTTTTAAAGTCTACTCACCACCACACACACCGAAGTTCTACATAATGTGCACAACATAATGTGGCATAAAGCAATGAAGTCAAACGTTAAAAAGCTCAGTGCACCTGTTCAAATTCTGAAGCCTGATGTCACCCTTCAATGTTAGAGAAAGGTAACCCCTGTTTTCTGGAGTAACTCTTCATCCGAGTTCAGTTCCTGTACATCAGGAAAAGCACTTGGCAACTATGATTAAATTTTAAGCAACTGAACACCAGGACTTTTTCTAGGAGTAGAAGAAAAAAATTTTTCTACACATGCTCCCATATTTATAATATTGTATGAAAAGAATTTCTGGACAGATATTTCTATTTTATAAATTGTAAGAATATTGCAGATACGCAAATATTTACAATTTATTAGTCAGGTATTAAACAGAAGTATTTAAGTTCAACCCACTGATTCACTATTTAACTAGTTCATGGTCGCCATCGATGGATAAGAAACGTTTTCTACTTTCAGGGCGCCTGGGTGGCTCAGTCAGTTGAGCATCCGACTCTTGATCTCAGCTCAGATCCTGATCTCACAGTTCAGGAGATCGAGGCCCATGTCAGGATCTATGCTGACAGTGCAAAGCCTGCTTGAGATTCTCTCTCTCCCTCTCTCTCAAAATTAAAAAAAAAAGTTTTCTACTTTCATTAAACCACTAATACTTCCAAATGACACACATCATCTTCTGCCAAGAGTTCTTGTGCTGGTGGTTTTAAGCCCTCATGGGGTCAGAGGCTCACCTGACAGGTCCAGCTCCTCGGTGGAAGACAAACTGGCCAGACTCCAGCTGTCGCTGCGGGCCGCCAGGACAAACTTGTGAGCATTGATGTGCTTGCCCCCAACCTTTATCTTCAGATCGCTGATGAAGAAAAATATCCACAGATATAAAAAGAAAAATGTCATCGTAATTACATATAACTGGGATTCACAAATGATAAACATATGAGTATTGACTGATCAACATGTACCTGCAAACAGAATCACAGCAAAGTTATTTCTCTGTGTTAGCACTGATTTCTACACTTGATCTTTGCCAAAAGGCCGAGAAGCAATTGCTGGCACTGAATTCTAATGGGTCACGTTTACAATGTGTTGCTAGACACGTTTTGTATTTCTAATATCTAGCTTCAGTTAACATGGGATGTTCTGCTTCCAAGACATTCTCTAATGCGATTCTTAGGGTGGTGAACCTATCAGTTAAATAGGACGATTAATATTTGGTAAACGTAGAGGAGGTTTCACGCAGACCAAATCAAGACAGGGCATCAGGGAGAGGAGGACAGAATGCACCAAGACTGTGCAGCAGCTCTGGAGAGCTGCACGCGGTGTGGACTAGCGTACAATCAAGGTTCTGCAGCAAAACTACAAATTGGCTTTGACAAAGCAGTCACGAAAGAATATGAAGCCCAGTAACTACATTCCTGTCCTCAAGAGAAATGTTCAGACCTATTACTGGACATTTTTACTCAACCATTTATAAAGAAATGGGGTAGTAGTGATCTTTTCTCCAAACACGTTTCCATATTTATGACAAACCACTATACAAAACAGACCTTTCCAAACAGTTGACATGTCTGACTCTGAAATGTCAACTGTTGAGGGAGGAGAGCATCTGGCCATCTAACAAAACCCTAAGGATGACCCACTAGGCTGACACAAGCAGGTGCCATATGGTTTCATTCCCAGCAATCCCAAGTCCTTAATTATCATCATCCTGTGTATTTAAATGCTCCTCAACTTTCATACTCCTCTCCAAAAATGTGTTAGGTTGGAAACCTTTACAAGATAAAAACAAAAATTACTACATTAAAAAAAAAAAACAACCCTAGGGTAGCTCAGTAACTTGAGTGTCTATCCGATCAGGTCATGATTTCACAGTTCATGAGATGGAGCCCTGAGCTGGGCTCTGTGCTCAGAGTGGAGCCTACTTAAGAGTTTCTCTCACTCTCCCTCCACCCCTCCCCTGCCTGCACATGCTCTCTCAAAATAAATAAATAAACATTAAAAAAAAAAAAAGAGTGACAAGACTCCTTAATGAGGAATGAAAAGTCTTTTAAAAAAATAAATAAAATAAAAACAACACAGTTTACTCCATGAACACAGTGTCTACAACATACTTTATAGTGATGCAAGTACATCAGCAATTGTAGTTGTACGAAGACCAAGCTGCAACTAATCACCTTAGATCAGAAGAAGAGGATACTCAGTATTTCAAATTATTACAAACTACTGTTAACACCAAACATTTTTAATCAATAAATAAAAAAAGAAATGGAATTGATATTTTATTTGAAATAGAACAATATGGGGCGCCTGGATGGCTCAGTCAGTTGAGCATCCGACTTCAGCTCAGGTCATGATCTCATACTCATGAGTTCAAGCCCTGCGTTGGGCTCTGTGCTGACAGCCCAGAGCCTGGAGCTGCTTCAGATTCTGTCTCCCTCTCTCTCTGCCCCTTCCCAACTCACACTCTGCCTCTCTCTCTCTCAAAAATAAATAAACCTAATAAAAAAAATTTTTTAAATATTTTCAAAAAGAACAAATCATATCCTATGATAAAATTTCTAAAATTCAATGAAAACAGGAAGCAGTTTACAAAGCACAAATAATTTTTAAGCTCTAAATTTATGTGAAAAGTTTTAAATTCTATTAAATGAAGACTCACCGTTTCCTGTTTTAGCCACACATGGACTTTTAGCCACAATATTATAAATTCTATATATTCTAAAATTTATATATTCACGAATATCAGGTCAAACTGTTTTCTCTTTTGTAGTCTAATATATCAAAGGGAAATACAGATAAGGATTTCACTAATAATTTGTAATAATAACTATTTCTATTTCTAAAAACGCAATTCAAAAATGGAAGACGGTAAGTTTCTGAGCACTCTATGCAGAAACAATTAGGAGGCTAGTAATTTTTTAAATTTTCATTCTAATCAAAGACCGTTTCCTTGTAAAATACGAATGTTGTTACTAGAGAAGAGGTATAAAAAGAGTTTCTCGAACGCGTTAATAGAAACAACTGTAAGCGTGACGGCTAAAAGAAGGATGTAGTGAATAACTACATATAACCATTTTTAACTACCCTAAGAGATAAAAGCTTTCTCCTGAACTTAAGTAAAAATAAATGTACCCATTTCTTCCACATTTCTCAATTTAAAAACCTTTTAACACATAAGCTTTAATTACTCCAGTTACTGCACATAAAAATACTATTTAAGTTGGGGGGGGGTGCCTGGGCGTCTCAGTCGGTCAAGCGTCCTACTCTTGATCTCAGGTCAGGTCTTCATCTCAGGGTCATGAGTTCAAGCCCTGCACTGGGCTCCATGCTGGGTGTGAAACCACTTTAAATATATATATATTTAAATACTTCAATAAAATGTGTGTTTATAGGACAAATTTTTGTGTTCTTTGTGGGTTTTTTTCCCTTCTTATTTTGGTAAAAAAGCATCTGCTTTAGAAACTGATTTTCTAATTTTAGGTACTCCATCTCAAAAGCTCAAGTCCTTTCTGAAAGCTCTGTTCCCCATCTGGTATCCAACCCATGTTAGGTAAGGGACAGGCTTTCCCCCAGGAGCCTTGACCAGGCTCATTCTCACGGTATCCCAGAGGGACCGCGGGATGGGGTGCTGGATACACTCAGTGGGTAAGTAAGAGAGAAATGGTGGGAGAATGATGGGAGCTGTGAGGGAAGGGCCTCGGGGCAGGGGAGGTGCACCTGCAGCAGAATGGGTCAGGCTCCCCTGTGCCCATGGAAACAGTTTTCACTTGTCCATGGAAAAAAGAGGGGGAAAAGGAGACAATGAATGAATGATATTTTACAAGTAGAAACATCCATTCAATTTAAAGGGCTGTCCTTTACTCACAGTATATACTTCCCATCTTTTTGGTGTTCAGGTTTTCTTTCTTTTATAAATGATTACGACGGAAGATAACAATTCTGGATTTTGATCAGTTTTAAATGTCCTAATTTATCTTGGAATTTTCCTAAGTCTTAGCTAAGTCCAGTCGCCCATTTCTTCAGCAGCCAAGCCCTCCCTCCCGCACACATTCACGCCCACTTGTCCTCTCCATTCCCGCCGCCACGCCCCCCCCCCAACCCAGCCCGTCTTCATCTCTGGTCTGCACCCTGCACAACATTCCCACCGCACCCCTGCGCTCTTCTCTGCACAATTCTCTCTACACGATGTTGCCAGGTTCATCTTGCCGAAACCCCACCTCGACTCTGAAGGTCCAACAGCTCCACACACTCTGTTCCTCACTTCCTAGAGGATCAAGTCCAAATTTCCCACCTTGGCCTCCCAGTGCAACCAGCCTACCTTCCCACCTCCTCTGGGGCCTGACACATGACATGTACCCCCGAGATGGCCCTCCTGTCCTCTAAATCCTGAGCATGGTGCCATGCCCCCGCCTGTTCTCAGCCTCCCCTCTACCAGCAGCATCACTGTCTTTATGTACTGAATCCTACCCAGCCTCTGACATTTACCTCAAAACTCAATTCACAGCAACAGCTAACAACTGAGCTAAGCTTACTGTGTGAGTGGTCTGAGTGCTTTAAAACAGGTACTCCCTAATTCAACCCTCACAACAAACTACTGTAAGCAGCAATATGCCCATTTTACAGATTAGAAGCCCAAAGCAGGTCACACAGCTCCAGACCACACAGCCAGCGGGTGGCTGGCTGAGCTTCGAACACAGGCTGTGCAGCCCCAGGTCCCCCCTCGACCTCATGCTACCCTGCCCACTGGTTCCAAGACACCTTCTTTGATTATCCCAAGAGAAAGTAACCTTTCCCCGCAGAATCCCTGGAAAAGTAAGCTAATTCCTGTCTGCATCGCACTGCTATCTGTGACTCCCACACTCTGCGCTGAAGATAAGGAGGAGGAAACAAAAGAAACAGCATCTTTCCCCAAAGAGCTTACATTCCAGGGACTAAAGGTTTTTGCTAGGATCCCGGTCAGAGAGACACGAACCTGGGAAGAAAGTAGAGAAGTTACAGGGTGGCCTGGGAGCCCAGGGAAGGGCCGTGTGACCAGGGGCTCACCTGTATTGCTCCTGCTCATACAGGTCGGCCACAATCGTCAGCAGGCGGCTGATGAAGGACTCACTGCTGCTTTCCTTGTTAGCCTGCGCGGCCAAGAGACTGCATCTCTTCTCCGTCTCTGCCAACTTCTTCTGCAGCTTCACGTACTCCTGTCGGAGAAGCATCAAGTGCTTCTCCAGCTTGGCCACCTCCTCTGCAAGGAAGACAGAGATTCCCGTTTGCCGTGGCAAGTGCGAAGCAGATAGCAGTCACGAATCTCTCCCCCACAGACAGGACGTAGTGAAGAGACAATTTCGTCGCGATGTTCCTTCAGGACCCAGAATGGCTTTGTTCATGGTGCCCTGTGTCCCCGGGCCAGAGAGACGCATCTGCAAACTACGGCAAGGCCCGGGCTCTCAGGGAAAGACTGTCAGCATCACCTAGGACACTGTTCCAAACCCCTACAGTGAAAACTGACTTTTATGTCACATGTGTTCTACAAGCTTCTCGTTGAGTTCTCTCGCACAAGCTGCAGGACAGCCGCCCGAGGGCAGCACTGTCACAAGCCACTCTGCCCAGATCACAGAGGAGGGCGCTGGGGCACAGAGAGACTGAGCGTTTGCCCGCGGCCCTGAGGCTGCTGACAGGTGGGGCTGGGACCAGGGCCCAGGGCCTGTATGCAGCCGCTCGCCCACACGACCCGACACCCCCTCGTCCGGGAGCGAAGCAAGGCCGTCAGCAATGGTTCGGACGGAGGCAAGTCCCGCTCCGCAGACACGAGGGGCGCACGGAACAGGTGCAGAGCCACTGCTTTCCAGTCAGTAAATTCAACAAGTACCTCCCGAGTGTCTACGAGGCCCGAAAGACCGCACGGCGGCAAGCAAACCCACGCATATCCTTCCTCCGAGCTTTCAGTTTCTGGGGAAAGCAAACTTTTTACAATCACAATGACCATGCTAACAACCAAACACAGAACTACAGCTCCAGCGAGCCCCAGAAGGAAAGAACAGAGGTGCGAGAACCTGTAATCAATCTAACTTAGGACACACGGAAGACTCCTCTGAGGAGGTAACAGTCAAGGAACCTCCCTCCTCCGTTACCTGGCTCTGCAGCCTTGAGGGCTTCACGGCACCGTGCTAATCGGCACCTCTATAAACCCAGCTCTCGGCCACGGACCACAGAGCTGCTGCCCCTCGTCTCTGGGCCTCGGCACCTTCACCCCTCTACTCCTCACCAGACAAGCCCTCGAGCCCACCGTCCCTCCACCTCATTCTCGGCAGTGTCTTGAGAAAACCGAGCTCGTGCCACCACCTCTGCAATGTGTCCCACCCTCCCCGCGCTCCCTGGGACACAGTACCTCCGCCCTGTCCAAGCAGGATCCCTCCACGCGGACGAGGCTCCAAAGCCAGCACCGCGCGTTAGCATCAACCTCCCTTCTCCGCAACTTCAATCCCTTTCCACCGGCTCCTTCTCCTCCGCACGTAAACCCGTGCGAGACTCTCTTCAAACAAAGCCCTCCTGCCACAGCACACGGGACCACCTCCGCCCTTCCATCGCCAGCTTCCGTACACCACCTGCTCGCCCCAACTCCCCAGCCATTCCGCCCTGTCCCCACCGCTCCCTTGACACTCTTCTCACCGATGACCTGCCAAATCCATTGGCAAGACATTTGCCATGATTCTCGTCCTGGACCTCCCGCCCAGCATGTGACACTCTTTTTCCCTTCTTTCAGCAAGCGCAGCGCCACCCTCTCTCCCGTTCTGGTTCTCGGCCTTTCTCATGCTTCTCTGCATCCCTCCCACCCTGATCACTGATGCTCCCCAGACCCTGCTCTCATCTGGACGGCCTCCCAAGGCAGCTCCACCAGGTCAGGGTCTGCGGCTGATGCCACAATCTAAGTGCCAATGTCCACAGACCCATCCCTGTAGTTCTCTTCTTAGCTTCCCCTGTCCTTCTGCCTACCAGACACTGCTCTCTAGCCGCCCAAAGGCACCTCAAGTTCACTATGCCCAGAACAAAACTTGAAGCAAATTTGCTCTGCTCTTCTATGGTCCCTATACTAATAATGACACCACTGTGTAGCCCATTACCCGAAGAAGAAATGCGGGAGTAATCTTAAATATCTCCCCCTCGGCCGGTTAAGCACCTGACTCTTGGTTTCGCTCAGGTCATGATCTCACAGTTTGTGAGTTCAAGCCTGCATCAGGCTCCAAGCTAACAGTGCAGTGCCTGCTTGGGATTCTCGCTCTCCCTCTCTGCCCCTCCCTCAAAATAAATAAACAGACTTTTAAAAATCAGCTTTCCTGCCAAAACACCCCTGGGAATCCTTCCTGTCTTCTATATCCCTATCCCCACTATGACTAGATTCAGGCTTGCACGCATCGTATCTGATCTCCAATGTGAGCGGAGTCACAGCTGCATCTGAGAGCCTACCACAGGGTCTGACACACAAAGGCTCACTAAATATTTGATCAATTCAGTTGAACAAGTACAACCCAGTTTTATAAAAGAGGATTCCTTTCCTCTCCTCAACTTCATCCCTTCCCCACCTGCTGCCCAAAAGCTAATTCTTTATAAACATGGAAACAATCAAAAACTGGTTCAAAAACACAAGAGTGGTTTAAATAAACTAAGTGTGGTACTTGACTTTGAAGTTATCATGCAACTAACGTTTTCAAAGAATATGTAATACAAAATATGCATATTCAAAGATAAATATAGTAACAGAAAAAAGGCACTGAAACTAAATATATTTTATCATTCCAATTTTTATTATAAATATTCACATGTAGGAGTAAAAAGTACAAAAAACGAGCAGATCTCACTGAGATGCGGGATAACCGCACTCCTCTGCACATTTCAGGTATTCTAGAACAAAGGTGTTCTGCTTTCACAATTAGAACAAACATTTTAAGAGAAATCTGTACAAGTATTAACAGACTATCTTCTTCATACACATAGTAGGAAACATTTTCTTCTCTCCCAGAGGTTCCACATTAAATAAATGCCTGGAGTCACAGAGCTGGGTGTGAGTCTCAGGGGTAAACACTATTCCTGGGGAGACAAAGCAGAAGACACTTGCAAGATGAAAATATGCTTCTAGCTGCCAAGCTGCTCGCTGGGCTCATGAACTACATATCAGATGAGGATTCCTGTAAATAACACTTTTCCCCAAACTACTACAATTATTTGGCCTACGTGCATTTATTTACACAAAACACTGCTTTAAAAACCACTGGCTAAAGGAAAGCAGTACTTACCACGATCCTATTACAATATTGAAATGATCTCAGCAAGCAGTGTTTACAAGTACACAAAACCCCCGAGGCAAGGAGAGGCAGGACTCCTTGTTACGCTTTTATTTGGTGCCACAAGGTTACAGTCCCTGGTTTTGAAGAGTCTTCCACGGTGACTGAGACTAAACAAACCAAGAATTGTAATTATTTACCTCAAAGGGGGGAGTATTTAGCACAAAACGATAAGATAATAAATTTCACGTAAGGTACAAAATTTATACTTTTTTTTTTTTTCTGCAGAGGAAACAGAAAAACTGGCACTGAATTTCCAGGTGTGGAAAGACAAAGCGTAAAGGGACGTACAATTGAGTCACAGCAAATTCCGTTTAAACACCGTTACCACCCGTAGCAACACGGCTCTATGGCGCCAGCGGCCACGACGTGGCTGCCGCTGGAGGAACGGCCAGGGCCTCCGGGGTGCTGGTGACGTCCTCATTTGTTTGTCTAACTTAGTAGTTAAACGCATGTTAGATTTTGGTAATTCACTGAGTTCTACACTTAGGTTTGCTCTTTTCCGCATGTATCTTACGCTTCATTTAAAAGTTAAAACCGAACTGATACATGCCTGTAGTGGGTTCTGGAGTCAAACTGATAGGGGTCCAAATCGTTTCAGCAGCTCGCCATGGGGCAGTGGGCAAGTTCATCACTCCGAGCTTCGGTCTCTCCGTACACTGGGGGCGGGACTAAATCACAAGGCAGGTGGCTGGCATGAGCATCAGGGCTGCCAGCACGTCCCCACTCGCCTGCACAATCGCACAATTCCTAGATACACCATGTGAAACATTATAATAGTTTACACAATATATTTTGAATCATGAAAAGCAGAAAGGAATTCAAATGTTTTACTGACCTGGGAACTAAAACTGATCAATGAAAGTCGTGGCAAAGCCACAGGACACCACGAGAAGTGCGAAGTGATAAAAGGAAAACCAGAGAAGCAAACACTGAGAAATATACAACGAGCTACTTTAAATACTGTTTCCCCTCAGCAAGTCTGCACTGACAATTCCCACATCAAAAAGCAAAGCCTAACATTCTCTAAAAAGCATCACTATTGGGGCGTCTGGGTGGCTCAGTTGGTTGAGCATCCCACTCTTGGTTTCGGCTCAGGTCATGATCTCATGATTCGTGAGTTCAAGTCCCACATCAGGCTCTGTCCTGACAGCCCAGAGCCTGCTTGGGATTCATTCTCATTCTCATTCTCATTCTCTCTCTCTCTCTCTCTCTCTCTCCCCGCCCCTGCTGTGCTGTGTGCGCGCGTGTGTGTATGTGTCTCTCAAAATAAATAAATAAACTTTTTTAAAAAAGCATCATTATTATTCATTTGGAAGAGGTGCAAGTTAGGCTGTGCTTTAAACAAAGTTCTCAAAAGGCACTTCCTGACATAGAACAGTAGTACGAAGTCAGTCGGAGTCTACAAGGGACCAACCTAGAAATGGCAGCAGAAGCACTACCCCTTAGAGATAAACATTCGAGAGCAGAAAGTGGTCTGGGGAGCAGACTATGGGGCAGAACTTTTTTCTTTTTTTTTTGTTTACTTCTTTTTGAGAGAGAGAAAGCACACACATGAGAGGGGAGGGGTAGAGACAGAGAATCCCAAGCAGGCTCTCTGCTGTCAGAGCAGAGCCCGACGGGGTCGAATCCATGAACCGTGAGATCATGACTTGACCCAAAATCAAGAGTCGGACACCTGAAAGACTGAGCCACCCAGGCACCCCAGAACTTATTTTCTGTTATAAACCTGGTAATATTTGAATTTTAAACTTGTGTGCACTTATAAAACAAAATATATTGTTTTATGCACATTTCAAGGATTAGGTAAACCTAATACCCAAGTATAAGGGTTTTTAGAGATCACAGAACTGCCTGATGGGAAGGAGCCTAAAGACCACTCTTTTACTTCAGTTCCCACATGATGCATGCGAGGGGCAGAAGTGGCAAAGCCACCACCAGAAGCCCACCCACCTCCTGCCTCCCAGGCTCTGCCTGATGACATTATCCCAGGCTGTCTGATCTGAATGAGACAGAGCTTGAACACTTCAGGAGACTGGGGGGGGGGGGGGTCCTTCTAAAGCAGCCCCTACGGGAATGGCTGCCCTGGAGAAAGAGTTGAGCGCCCAGCACGGACCTGCCCAAGCCGCACACACAGACTGCTCTGGGAATACTACCGCTAAGATATCAGACCCGCTGAACTGCACTGCTGACCATTCACTGACCTGTTCAAGGGTCTTCACTCTGAAGCAGACCGCTGTGGGGGCGCCTGGGTGGCTCTGTCGGTTGAGCGTCCGACTTCGGCTCAGGTCATGAACACACGGTCTGTGAGTTCGAGCCCCACGTCGGGCTCTGTGCTGACAGCTCGGAGCCTGGACCTGCTTCAGATTCTGTGTCTCCCTCGCTCTCCACCCTTCTTCCCCCACTCATGCTGTATCTCTGACTCTCTCTCTCTCTCTCTCTCTCTCAAAAATAAATAAATAAATAAACGTTGAAGAAGACCGCTGCGGACCGTGTCTCACGTGTTAAAATGTACAAAGCGCCCAGGCAGCGCCAATGCCAAAGTGCAGACCGTCCTGGCACGTGGCTTCTTTCGTGTTTTACAGAGTTACAGGCGGATGGAGAAGACTGCGCTCTGCAGGGGTACAAGCCACCTCGAAGCAAGACCCCCTGGCTTAAGCTGGAGCAAGGGAAGAAGTCGCAGAAAAGTGGTGTTTTGCTTCAAACGTTTTACTTTAAGTAGAGCCTGCAAGCGTCTGTAGCATAGTGGGTCCAGAAAATGCAAGGAAACAGGTTCAGTCTTTTACTTTCTTGTAAAAGATTCTCCTTTTAAACCACTATCAGTCAACAGGTTTGTAGAACAGACACGGTACCTGGCTGCACGGAAGACGGCCACCCCCACCCCCTGGAAAGGATGGCCAGAGGCTCCTTCATGCCGCTAGTTTCAGCTGGTGGTTATAGTCACATGTCACCTGCCTGAGAGACGGGGTGGCCTGGGGCTGTGGACGGCCGACTTCCTCCACAGAGCACACGACCCTGTCACCTCAGTCCCGGCCACACAGTATCCTAGCCAACGTAAGTATTCTGCTCCTCAAGAGCTCCAACCTTTCCAGACTACGGCATCAGGAAACAAGCGTGCGTTTCCGTTTCGCTGAACTAGCAACCTGCAAGTATCTATGAGGAACCTACTATGTGCTGAGCACTATGGCAGATCAGGAACTGCCTCTTGGAGCGTTCTGGAAAGGCAGTCTCACTTGCACCTCTTCCAGACAATGCAGCACTGACACAGGACCTACAAGAGACTCAGACAGGAGGGGCAAAAACTACTCAGTCACAAAGAATCCAGACACTGTGGAGGGAATTAGGAGGACATCTGTCTTCAAGAGGAGAAAGGTGCCGATTCCCTATCTAACGCCTAGATGAGCTCACAGGAGCTCCATTTCACTCCTTTTTCTCAAGGAATCCCTGTGAACTTCTTTGGATGTCAGTTATCCACACACAGTTCCACAATGTATAGCAGCAACAGCCCTAATCTCCCTTCTAATTGCTGACACAGGCGCACCTGGGTGGCTCCGTCGGCTGAGCGTCCAGCTTCGGCTCAGGTCATGATCTTGCGGTTCATGAGTTTGAGCTCCGCGTCTGGCTCGCTGCTGTCAACCTGTCGGCACAGAGCCTACTTCATTCATCCATTCATTCATTTTTAGTTCAAGGATTGTCCAAAAACCTGTCTCAGGTCAGACTTGGCAAACAGGCCATAGTTTACCAACCCCTGGTCTAAATGATTTTTAAAGAATTAGTGTATCAAAATGGTGCCCAGAGCCAAAGGAAAAGAGAAGAAAGCATTAATCTGCCCCCGAGCCAAGCCCTGCACCATGGTGACAGCTCCCTTTTTCAAGACACCACTCCCTGGAGGCTTACCTCCTACCCTTACAAACACGCTCTCCTCGCCCACCCCAAACACACTTTGCCACACTCTGGACCGAATGCACCAATTTCTGAAGAGCCTGCCTGACTCCCTGCTGCCTCCCGTACATCCCCAATCTTCTAAAATGGGGCTCCTACCCACACGCCACTGCACGGACGCGGCCCTAGTCAGAATGATAAAATCGCCCGTTTCAATGACCTTTTCCTTACCCTTCAGGGTCCTCCACCTGTCTGCAGTGTCCCACTCTCAGTCCGCCCATTCTTCCTGGAATTATTCTGTTACAGCTCCCCACCCCGGCACTCCAGGTCTCCCCACCTTTCTCACCTTCTACTCCGACTACCTCCTCGCTCTGTAGGAAGCAATCGTACAAGGTTCAGACCTAGAACTAAACTTTCCTTCCTGAAGGTCTCATGCACACTCATATTTTACTGTCACCTCCCTGTAAATGGCTCCAAATATCTCCACAGCTCCGCTGGAGGACAACCTACCGGTGCTACACACTCAACAAGCCCAAAATCTAACTTAACATCTTCCTCAAATCAAACTCTGCTTCCTACTTCCCTTTCAACTGTTATCCAGATTTGAATGGCTTGAGTTATCTACATATAAACTCTGACACTCCACTTATAATAGTATAATAAATATATACACTACTTAGGGATAAATATAACAAAAAAATATGCAAGACCTGCACACTGAAAACTATAAAACACTGCTGACAGAAATTAAGTAAACCTACATAAACGGAGAGCTATACTATGCTCACAGAGCAGAAGGCTCAGTGTTGTTAAGACATCAGTTCTCTGCAAACCCATCTGCCATTCAACATCATCCCAATAAAAATTTCAGAAGATTATCTGGTAGAACATAATAAGAGGATTCTAAACCTCATATGGAAACACAAAGTACCCAGAATAGCCAAAACAAGCTGCAGGGGTGGGGGGAGCTAAGAAAGGCGTGGCACTCCCGTGACTTGATTTCACGACTTGCCGCATGCCTGGGACAATACTGCATCGGCATCAGGACAGACATTCAGGGCAGCAGGGGGCCTGGACAGGTGGTTTGACAACCACGCCATGGCACTTCGATGACGGACTGAGGGAGACCGTGGACTGCCTCAACCGAGCGCCCACTCAGAACAGGTGAACTCCGACTCTCACACCACACTATGCAGAAGTTAACTCACCTAAATGCAAGGGTTAAAACTATACAACTTCTACACTAAAAAATAGAAAAAAGCTATTAGTGACCTCAGATGAGGCACAGATTTCTTAAAGTGGGTAAGAAGAATTAATGATAGAAGAAAAAAGCGATAAACTGCACTTTATAAAATTTTTAAAGTTGCTCTTCAAACACACAAGAAAATGAATAGGCAAGCCGCAGACAAGAAGATATCTGGGTAGCGTATTCCAACAAAGGACTTGCAGTCAGACTACATGAACAACTCTTACAACTCACTATACTCAAATAACTCAATAAAAAAGGGCTACAAATTTGAACGCTCCACCAAGGAAGAGGAGTGACGAATACACATACAAAATGATGTGCATCATTAGTTACGAAAGAAACGCAAATGAAAGCCACGCTGGCCTCCCCTGCACACCCACCGGGTGGCTACAATGAAGGAAGAGGTGAGAACGCACAACGGCACAGCCACTTTGCAACGAGTCCACAGTTTCTCAGAAAGTTAATCATGCACGTGCCTTGCCACCCACAGTTCCACTCCCAGGTGAGTACCCAAGAGAAATGCAAACAGGTCCCTCCAGGCAGGGAAGAACTCAGATGCCCAGCTGCTAAAAGGACACAATGACACTACCGAGATAGGACAGGATACTAAGCTTCCGTAAAAAGACAGAGACCACTGATAATGCTATCGCAAAAGCGACACACTGAGTTCAAGACTACATGCTACAGAATTCCATACGAAACTGGACAAAAGGCAAACCACAGTGACAGAGAGCAGACCAGTGGCTGCCAGAGGCCCAGGAATGGAATGGATTCAAGCAGTCGGAGGGAACTCTGTCAAGCTACAGAAATGTTCTACATCACGGTTACAGCGTGGTTGCACTACTGTAAATATCAGTAAAATCGGTGAGTTTTACTGTTTGTCAATCATGCCTCAGTAAAACTAACCGCACACTCCCTCTGGGACGCACCCTGAGCTAGGCCTTCTCTTTCGGAACGCCATCGCACCGACATCTCCTTGAGGCCTGACATCATTCACACACGTCACCATCACCCTTCTCAGGCCTCCCTCGCACTGTACTCCACACACACCGCCAACGACCTTCCAGCCAAACAACTTCGCCGGTTCTCCACCGGCTACAAACGTACAAACTTCCTTCTGCGGCATTCTGGCTGCTCTGAGAAGTTTCTGGAGGGTAGGCCATGTCTTGGTTATCTTTGTATTCTACTCTGTAAGGCTCTGCTGTTCACACTCATCCAGCCGTACTCTGACCTGTGTGGCATGGTCTCTGAGCTTTCAGAAACCACACACAAATGGAGGAATTTTAGAAATCTTATGACTTAACAGATCAAATTAAATGACACTGCCTACTGTGGTAGGCTGAGAAATGCCCCTCTTAATATCCATGTCCTAGTCCCTGGAGCCTGTGAATGTTACCTTTACCTGCAAAAGAAAAAGGAGGGAGGGGGGAGTAGGAGGTAGCACACTCTACAGATGCAATTAGATTGAGGAGTTTGAATTGGGTGATTTCCCTGGATTATACAGGCAGGCCCTAAATGCAATTACTCATACCGTTACAAGAAGGAGCAGAGGGAGGGGGACCTGGGTGGCTCAGTCGGTTAAGTGTCCAAGTCTTGATTTCAGCTCAGGTCATGATCTCACAGTTCATGGGATCGAGCCCTGTGTTGGGCTCTGCACTGATTGTGCGGAGCCTGCTTGGGATTCTCTCTCTCTGCCCCTCCCTTGCTCACATGTACTCTCTCTCCCCCCACAGAATAAATTTAAAAGGTAAAAAAAGAAAAAAAAAAGGAGCAGAGGAAGCTTTGACACACAGAGGAAAGGCCATACGAGGACAGAACCAAGAGAGACAGACTTAAGGACGCAAGCCCTGACAACTGACGAGCTGAGGGATGCCAGCAGCCACTGGGAGCAGGAGGAAGGAACAGACGCTCTCCCACAGGGAGATTACAAGCTGAGGGGCTCTTTCCTTTCAACCCAGGAATACTGATTCTGGACATCTGCCCTCCAGGACGACAAGAGAATACATTTCTGCTGTTTTAAGTCACCCAGTTTGGGGAAATTTGTTACAACAGCCGTAGGAAACTAAAACACTTACCTTTACAAACAAAAGATGGTGTACAGTAAAAGATTCTAAAGCCCTCCAGCTTCTTGCTACATTAGGGTCAACAGCAAAGTTCTACATAGTGAATAAAATGTAGTTTCCTGTAACATTTTGCAATAAAAAAGAGGAACTAATATTTTTTGACATCTCCCATACCACTTAGTTCTTCATCATCTCCTATTCTGACCAACATATCCCAAACAGTACACTACTTAACAAAAAGAATTCACTTAGATTAAGTGGATTACGTAAAATTATACAATTAGCAGGAGGCCAACCGAAGACTGAAGATCTTGAGCCACGGCCGATGCTCATCCCACTGCATCATGCTGCCTCATTTCAGCTCCAATAGCAGGACGCAAACAAACACTTACTATCAATTCATTAACCGGAAATTCAATGTGTCCAGCCCATTCCCCATGTTAAATGCAACTTCTGTGCCCCTCTGCTTACTCCGATTCTAAGCCAAACTGTCCTCATCGAGTCTTTTTAGGTTAACAAAATACTGGTGTTTCCTGTCATCATACTCCTACAGTTCTTACACTCCAGCCTCAATTTTACCAATGAATTAATGTTCTTCATGTAATTATTTAATGACTAAATGACTTTATCCCTGCTCTTCTTTATCTATGTCCGCGAGAGAAAAGAAAAAACAATTGTAAAAGCTGTGGTAACATCCTATTTTGAAGACTCCAAGAATAATTTTTGTTTCAGGCATATATATCTTCAGGTCTTCCACGTTAAAGTATCGACTTCTCAGAAAATACCATCTTCCTTCTTGGCATTAGAACAGATAAGCCCCTCACTGGTGATAAATTACCACCACTATGACTTTTCTGAGCCTGTCCCAATGCACGTGGAAATTTTCTCTAACGGGGTTAATATCCATTCATTAATCCAGAGTGGTAAATGTAGAGGCACCTGGGTGGCTCAGTCGGTTGAGCGTCTGACTTTGACTCGGGTTATGATCTCATGGTTCGTGAATTCAAGCCCCACATTAGGCTCACTGCTGTCAGCACAGAGCCTGCTTCAGATCTTCTGTCCCCGTCTCTCTGCCCCTCCCCTGCTCGCACTCTCTCAAAAATAAAAAAACATTTTAAAAAAGTGGTAAATGCAGGACAGCTGTTTAACAGAGAATATGAAATAAATTAGTATATTAACTGTTGAGAACTCACATTCACAATATACCCTATTGGAAAGGAAAAGGGAAAGGGGTCAATATCACCTGAGCACACAAAAGGAGAGTCAGGGTCACTGTATCCCTTCCAGTCTGCACCTTCCCCCTTCTCTCTTCCACCGTCTGGATATTATTAAAAGTATGATGGTGCTAAGAGATATTTAATATCTTGACTTTTTGCCCTTTAAATTGCTAGGTTTAAAAAAAAACAAAAACCTAGCAATTATAATGGTCATAACTTGAATGTTCTGACAAAGTCCAAAAGCCATGATTTAACCAAAGTTTCCTTTAAAAACTCCTTTTGGGGACGCCTGCGTGGCTCAGTTAGTTGAGAGTCCAACTTCGGTTTAGGTCATGACCTCACAGCTCGTGAGTTCAAGCCCCATATGGGGCTCTATGCTGACAGTGCAGGGCCCACTTTGGATCTTCTATCTCCCTCTCTCACTGTCCCCTCCCCCACTTACACACAAGCATGCACACTCTCTCTCTCAAAAATGAATAAACATTTAAAAAAGAAATTAAAAAACTAAAAAAAAAAATAATAATAATAAAATAAAACCTCCTTTTACTCCAGTTACAGATAAAACTAACCAGGACTCCTCAGGTAGGAAAGATTACCTTATTTTATATACACACAAATATCTCCAGACAGACAGACAGATAGATAGATACGTAGATACAACTCCTGGGTGGCTCAGTCAGTTAACCATCCGACTTTTGATTTTAGCTCAGGTCATGATCTCACAGTCGAAATCATGCCTCGTGTTGGGTTCCATGCCTGCTTGGGATTCTCTCTCTCTCTCTCTCTCTCTGTCTCTGCCCGCCCCCTTCGGAAATAAATAAATAAGCATAAAAAATAAAAATATAAAAAACTGATTCAATAAAACCATGTTTTGTTCAGTAATGACTCAGCTTGAAAGAGACTTGTGGGATATGCTGGTCTTCACTGAAGCTGAGTGACACACAACGCCGGGTGTTCAAAGCTCCTCAGTGGCTCTCGGGCGCAGGGTGCTCCGTGCTGAGAGGCACCAGCCTGCACGGACGGAACAGCGACAGGCAGAGAGGAAGATGCGCCAGAGCTGCACAGGTTTGGTGACCGAATGCAGGTCACTGACTTGAGAGTGTGGCCGGACGGCGGTCGTCAATGCGGGACAAAATCAGGGACTGTAGCGCAGAGCACACATGCTTTTCTGAGAGCTGTGCCTCCCCTGTCTGCTCACAGTCCCATTAAGGCTGACGCTGTCTCTTGCTCATCCTGTCCCCCTGGCACAGTGGCCTGCGCCCAGGAGACATGAAATGCACTTCCCCGAATGCAACCCAACTCTGTGAGGTCTTGTCCACCAATCAGTGGCATGACATGCGTCTTTCAAAACCTCACTCCGTACAGCCTGATTACAGGGCTGGCTTCGTGAGAGACACTCAATAAACACTAGCTAATTCTCACCCAGATGCCAGTCTGACTGCCAACGCTTCTAACTACTTGCTAAGACATAACCGCTGGACACGGCGAAGTATGTCCACAACTGAGGTCAAGATCTTTGTGCTCGAACATGTTCTTCCTCCTCCTATTAAGAGCCCGGCCATTATCTGAGTCATCCAGACCCAGAACCCTCGAGTCATCTTTACTCTCTCTCTTGTCAAGATGCAAACAGCTTTCAAAAGTCCTGTCTTTTATGCCTTCTGTGAATGTCGCTCCTATCAGTTCTCGCCAGCCCCAATGCCCCTTGCCGAAGGACTCATCGCCGGCTGCACCAGCCCCCTCCTCCCAGATCACCGTCCACACTGCAGACGTGCCCACAGGCCCCCAACGATTCTAGTCACGTCACCACCTTGTCACTATCCATGACCCACAGAGTGACATCCAACCCTTCAGACTCCACCCCTTAACGCACTTCTCCACCTAACGCTT
This sequence comes from Cryptoprocta ferox, assembly GCA_028646485.1. Taxonomy (NCBI): domain Eukaryota; kingdom Metazoa; phylum Chordata; class Mammalia; order Carnivora; family Eupleridae; genus Cryptoprocta; species Cryptoprocta ferox. The sequence goes on from CM053565.1 coordinate 179,787, forward strand.
CCACCACCAAGAGTGACCTCTTCCCACTGCCGTGTCCCCGTGTCCAAGAGAGCTCTAGTTTCCACACCCCAGCAAAGGCCTTCCCTGACCGCCCGAACACACTTCCTTCAGTACAGTTCTCATACAAGCTTTCCACCTCCCTCCCAGACCCCAGAGTTCCGTGTGGAGAAGCTCTAGGTCTGGCTTTTCTTTTTTAAGGCCACTCCTTCTCCCTCCCCCACCCTCCCCTCCATGCTCATACCATCCTACGGGGCACAGGGCCTTACCGGATAAGAGTTCATTCAATAAATGCCCCAGACCCTTGGCCCACTCCAATTCAGCAAGAGACCCTGACCCCAGGAACTCCTCGTTCTCTTGGGCATAACGTCAATCATGACCATGTCCCAACCCAGCAAGTTGCCTCGCCAGGGACTGAACGCTCCCATCTCTCTTCCGGCACATTCACAGTCATGGCAGCGAACAGATCATCTTTCCTTCTTTCCTTCCTTTCTAAAGATTTTATTTTTAAGTAACCTCTACACCCAATGCAGGGCTGAACTTAGAACCCCAAGACCAAGAGCTGCACACTGTACCGACTGGGCTGGCCAGGAGCCCCAAACTTACTTTCTTTGTGGAAACAAACAAACAAACAAACAAGCAAACAAACAGCCTCAAGGAGAAAGTGAACAGGCACCACTGGTGACAGAAGTGAACAAAAGGAAAGGCGGAAAAAAAGGAAGGAATGGTATACAAAGGGAGAGGGGCCGAGAGGGGCCTGGGACAGATACTTGTTGAAAGAGTAAAATAAGAAGCAAAGGCATAAATTAGAAAATTGGAAAGAGAGCAGAGTTTCTACTTTCCCTACCCCTACAGCCCATACTGATGAAGCATTTTCTGGAACAGTGCTGGCCCACGGCACTTTCTGGAATGATACAAGTGTCCTGTTCACCTGTGCTGTCTGCTAGTATGGGGACCACAAACCACAAGGCTATGAAGCACCTGCAATTGGGCTACTGTGACTATGGAACTGAGTTTTTATTTCTATCTAACTCAAATGGGGTTTGTTTGTTTTTTGTTTTGTTTTTTTTTTTTTTTTGAGAGACAGAGAGAGACAGCGTGAGCAGGGGAGGGTCAGAGAGAGAGAGGGGGAGATACAGAATCTGAGGCAGGCTCCAGACTCTAAGCTAGCTGCCAGCACAGAGCCCGATGTGGGGCTCGAACCCATGAACCGTGAGATCATGACCTGAGCCAAAGCCGGACGCTTAACCAGCTGAGCCACCCGGCGCCCCTGTTTTTATCTAACTTTAATCAAATTTAAGTAGCCGTATTGGCTGGTGACTACCGTACCGGCCAGTGATTGTCCAGAATACGGAACGCTTCACCTGGTTAACTGAACTCTCGTCAAGAGTATTTTCCTGACCAAATTCCAGTAAGCTAATAAAAGTCCATGATCAATGTTCTGTTTAAGAAACCATCCCAGTTTTTCCAACTTGCACCTTCATTTTACCGAGGAAGGGAAGGGGAAGCCAGTTTAACAGGAGACCAAGAAACAGGTTGCAAGTCAGGGTCCGACTGTCAGGCACTGGCTAGAAGCGTCCTTCCCGCACCCTTCATTTTGATCCTCCCTCAGCTACTTCTGAGACAGAAACGATCCCTCTTTTGAAGCTGAGGAAACAGAGACTGAGCGCAGTTAACCGGCTTGCCCACGGACACCTTAGTGAGACCAGGCTTCAGGTCCTCGCCCGGCCGCAGACTGGGCTCTGAAGCACTGCGCCTCAAGTGCCAACAGGCTGGGCTGCATGAAAGTGGGTCAGGGAGCTCCCGGCAGACTAGTGTTACTCAGAGCACATTAAGAGCTGGACCAGCCAGCTTCCTTGCCAAGAGACGCAGGATGCATCCCGGCAACTCTCCTCGACGGCTGGTGAATGATGCTCAATGGATCAATGGTTCCCTCAACCACAGGGATGACTCCAAGTTGGCAGATCCAGCAGTGAGCAAAGCAGAAGTCCCCGCCCTCATGGGGTTTGTGTTCCAGGAAAGCAATTTAAAAAAATCATTAGGGAAGATCTCTACAGAGGTGAGAACTGAACAGACAGCCAGAGCGGTCAGCTCAGCTGTGTGGAGACACTGAGAAGGGCTGTCCCAGGCCATGGGGCCTGCAGGCCCAAACATGCAGCCGTAGACGCATGTCAGGGATGCACAAGCGACACGGAGGAATTCGTGTGGCGGGAGCACGCGAGTGAGGAGACAGGTAGGAAATGAGGCTGCCCTGCTAGCCGGGGCCACACCCTGTGGGAGCAGGTCACTGGAAGGCTCTGGAATATATTTTAAGATCATGGAGAGCCACGGGAGTGGAGAGGGGGTGTGCAGGGGCAGGTGTACGGAGGAGAGTGAAAGAGACGGATCTGACTTAGGTTTACGGGGAACACCGGAAGCTGCAGACGGAGACCGTGAGTAAGCAAAATCAAGGAGGGACAGTAAAGCCGGAAGACCATGCAGGAAGGCCTTTCTTGGTGATGAAGCAAGTTTAAATTAGCAGTACAGCTATACGTGCACGGTGGCAATGGGACCTAGTTTCAGAACAGATTGTAGCTAAATAATCCTGGTCAAACGAATACCAGGATGGAAGGAAAAAAGGCTGGTTCCTGAACCAGTCACGCTGGAGGCAAACTGGGCACTCCGACTCTTCGGGTTCTATTTACGATTCCGAAGCCCTACTTCCCGCGTGCTCGCACACTCGCTCCACCAAACGAAAACCAGTATCGGGAAGCGCCCCCAGGATGTGCTCACAGATAATGCACCCGGTACGGGGCAGAGATTTTTGCCACTTTGTTTATATTTAAACGCGTATTTCAGAGCAGTGCAGACAGCTCTGACGAACTCTGGTTGAGATACAAGCAGCGTTAAACAACTCCAAGGGAAACCACTCTCCAAGGACACCTGCCCTCCTTGGCACAACACACACCTCCAGGGTCACCCAATTCTTCCTAGTGGAAGTTTTGCAACGTCGTTTGCGCAAAGCTGAAACCGGAACACTTCCCCAGGAAACTCCAACGCAAGAAAGGTAAAAGAAAAACGGTCAAGTCAGAGCCCCAGGCCTACGCTCACCTATCCACCCATGATCCCTTGCCGATTTGAGCCCGAAAGCCGGTTCGGTCAGGTGCACGCTCGGCGGCGAGGTGTCTCTCCAGGTGCCCCAGCACACCTCAAGGCGCCTGCAGGGTGACGGACCGTTCCGCTCAGCCTGCGTGAGTCCTCGCGGCCGGGGCCCGACTGCACAGCGAGGCAGGTGCTGAGCAAACCCGCCGAGCGACCCACCGGCCGCGCGGCACAGGCGCCGTCCTCCCCACGCACTCCTCCGCTTCCCTTCCGCACCGGCGCGCCCCGCGGCCCCTCGCCGCCGCTGCGACCACGCGCTGCGCGCCGGGCACACAGGGCTCACCAGCCTCCGGTGATCTGTCCCAATACTTTCTTTCTGCCCTTTTGGTCCCTCCTCTGCCTTCGTACAATATGCGTCTCCCGTTTCCACACCTAACACGGCAAAGACCGAAGGCAAAGCCTGGGCGCCAGCCCCGGCCACCCCCACAAGCCTGGCCCCAGTCTGTGAGAGCGAGTCACACGCACGCAGGCCCCCTTCACGAGGCCGTGCCCAAGTCTAACCCAAAATGAGCAAGGCCTGCGGACTGTCCTGTGCCGCCCGATTTTAAGAGCCAAGCAAGGACGGATTCAGACAAAGCTCAGCTCAAGACCGACGGGACAGCTCAGGACCAGGGCACCGAGGTCACTCGATAAAGTCGGGAAAGGGGTCTTTTCCTCAACAATGAGGCTCAGCAGGTGACTCCCCATCTCCGGCCTCTCGCCCCGCACCCGCACCCGCACCCGCGCGACTCGGTTTTGACAGGGAAGACTCCCAATCGGCTCGGCTCAGGGAGGCAGGGCCGGAGAGGCCCCATCGCCTGCCTGCAGCGCCCTAAAGAGCGCACCAGGAAGCGGGAGGGACCCGAGGACAGGCGACGGGGCGGGGGGGGGGGGGAGGTCGGCGCGGCGTGACCTTGGCCGGTCCCTCGGCCACCCCAGGGGCAGCCTCCCGGCCGGCGCACCGAGCCCGGCCCGGCCGGATGCGGGACGTGCCAGGACAGCAGTTTCGGTTTCCCGAGAAGCCGACGTCCCCGCCGGCGCGGCGGGTCCCCAGGGCGGGTCCCCAGGGCCGCCCCCGCGCCCCGCCGGGCCCCGCAGCAGCCGCTGCCCGCGAGGTCGGGGGCGCCCGAGGGGCGTCGCCTCTGCAGCGGCGCTCGGGACGCCCGCCCGCGGCGCCAACACAGGCGGGGGCAGGACGTCCCGCGAGCCTCGCCGCGCCCCCTGCGACCGCGCCCGGCCGGCCCGCACAGGGCCCCGCCGCCGCGGCCTGCAGCGCCGCCGCCGCTCCCCTACGCGCCTTCCCGCGCTGCCCCCACACACCCTACCTTCCGCCATGTCGGGTCGGCCCTGCTGGAGCCTCGCGAGAAGTGCGCCGCGCAGGCGGGGCGGGGCGGCCCCGAGGCAGCGGGTCTCGCGAGAGTGTCGGGAGGCGGGCGGCGGGAGCGCGGGCGGGCGGCGGCTTCTCCTCCCCTCACACCTTCGAGGCGCGGGTGAGCGCGCCGACCCGCCGACCGTGGCCGCGCCGCCCAGGCAGGGCCCTGCACGGGATGCACACGGCGAGCGGCCCTGCTCCTGGGAGAGGCCCGGCCGGGCGGCGGTCGAGAGCGGGACTCCGTGGTCTCGGGGCGCGTTTGCGACGGGCGGGAGCCGAGGCGGTGGGAACCCGGCCAGGGGCTCGCCGCGGACCCCACCGCGGACCCCAGGCCGGTGCTTCCTCGTGTGAACCCCTGGGACCGAGGACAAGCGTGCGGGCGGACGGGAAGAGGCAGAGAGGCATCAGGACACCGCTCGATGACATCAGTAGGTGGCGCGGGGACCGGAGAGAGCGGGGGAGAGGCGTCGGTGCGGACGCGCCGCCCTCCGAGCACTGGCTGCGGGCGCCGGACGCGGACGTGGCCGTGTGCCCCGAGGCCGGGAGTGCTGGAAGGCCGCGCAGGCCCGGGGGTCGCCGGGGTCACGAAACCTGGGTCTCCGTCACGTAGAGGCCGTGTGTGGGCCCTGGTGTCGGCGTGGGAGCTCCTGTGTTCGGCAGCGCGGGGCTCGACGCGGCGCAGGGCAGGGCGCGCAGCACGCCAGCTGCTGCGGAAGCAGGAAGCAGGAGGCCGGCGGAATCGGTACCGGGATGGACGGGTGGGCACGGGGATGAGCGGCGGCACAGCGGACGCCTAACGGCCAGTGTCTGCAAACAGCAGGAGACCCTTGTCAACAGATCTTCACTCAAAGGAGAAGCGAAGGAAGGCTGACGGTACGGCTCCTAGAAGCATCAGGACGGCAGGCGAAGTGGTGCCGCGGGGACAAGAGCCACGGAAGAGGCGTGCGTCCAAGAAGGGGTCTCAGAACAGGATGAGGAGTCAGCAGAGGGGGAGCGTGCAAGGTGGAGAAGCCTTCGGTGCTACCGAGCGTAATAAGCACCTGTGGGCAGCAGGACCGCCAGCAGGAGTCTGGAGTTTGCGTCCTGGAAACCATGGGCCGCGGGGTTGAGCTTTTGGGGAAGAGGGAGGAGCTCTGGCCGAGGGCCCCGGGGGGGGAGGGGGGAGGGCGAGCGTGTCCGGCAGTGGTGTGGTGCTCAGGGAAATGACGTCCAGCTGGGGCGCGCAGGGGGCAGGGGAGTAGTGCCAGGCTGCTGGGGCTGCCGTGGCTCAAGCCCTCCTGGTCTGTCAACAGCGGTTTAGAGGTGCCACACGGCCGGCCACTGGGGTCCTGAGTGTGGCCTGCCAGGCCCGTCTGCCTTGGCCACAGGCAGATGACCTACAAGTGCTTGGGAAGTCTGCCGGAGCCGATGCCTGCTTTTGCATCAGACCACGGATCTTTGTCCCCCCGGCACCAGCCTGGCGGGTGACACGCAGCAGGCGCTCAGGATGTTTGAGGAGCTGTTTCCGCCATGAGCTACACAGTCAGGAGGACGGGGTTCACGTCGGGCTCTGCGGCTCATGTGCTGTGTCGATGACGGCAGGCCCCTGCAAGCTGCCATCTCAGGTCCTATGGCATTTTCCACAGGGGGACGGGACATCCGGGGGGTCACGACCCCCCTGAGAACATGACGGAAACCAGAGAGAGAGCAGCCCACATGCAGGAAGAGACAAATCCGTGCCCTTCCAGTTTGCTCGGACAAGACGCCCGCAGTCAAATGACAACTCCCCTAAGGGGCCTAATGGACTCGGGCTTGACTGCCTCCTCATGACGACCCACCCTCACCAAGCCTTCTCTCAGAGGTGAGAGCTCTCCTCCTAGACACGCCTGTACTAACTAGGACCCGATCTCTGACCGGACCTCTGGGCCCTTGTCTTCCAAGGGGATTCCTCCTGGCTGGAAACCCCTGAGCTCCAGAGAGGCTTTAACGGCGCCTGTGAAGCATTGAGCTAAACTCCCAACACCCGAAAGGCCTCAGGGCAGCTCACAAGGTCAGATGACGTGTCTGAGCACCTGAACATGGTTCATTTTAGATGTGGCTCAGGTTTTGCCCAGATGAAGAGGAACTCCGCGTGGAGCTGTTCGCTGTCCGGGACGGGGAACATGACGTGCATGGAAGGTAAACGTGGACTGCCTAGGGCACAAAGGCACAGGCTCTTCCCAGGGAAGCAAGGGAACCACCAGACTGGTGGTCCAGTGACTTGGGTTCAAGTACTGGCCTCAACCTGTGCGCTCCCTGGATGACCTTGGGAAGAACTGCTGAGGTAGGGGGAGCAGCACCTGGTGGGTAAGCAAGGTCGCAGAACTGAATCCTCACCAGGCAACGTACTTGCTCTGCAGTCTAGACACACTGATCTGAACCCGTTTGCTCATGAGAAACTACTACTCTGGAGGACCCTCGTAAGACTACGCCTTGCACAAGCCCACCATAAAGTAGAAGATCGATAAATGGGAATACGGTTCCTGGTGCTCCTTGGGAATGAATGAGGTGTTGCTGCGAACACGGAGCGCTATTATGCTTCCTCCTAATGGATACTGCCGAGAAGGGGAAAATACCAAGGGTCTGGCCTAGGACTCTCTCAGCAGCTCCTAGGTCTAAGCTGTGTCTGCTGCCTTTTGTGAAAGCTTTTTCCTTCTCCTTTGATTTCCTCCACCTGTGTGAACAGGATTCGGAATTCTTTCAATCATTTCACTATAGCTCAGTGGGGCCTGCGGACTGATGGAGACCCAAAAAAAAAAAAAAAAAGGCGTTAACCCTACCTTGGCAGTCATGTTACACGCATCTGTAACGGAGCAACCAAAAATAGTTTATCCTGGAAATAATTTGCTCTGCAAACTGAATCCTGTTGGGGCGTGTAGTCCTCCAGAAAAAATTTTATCAGGAAAATTAAATCCTGAAAATGACCCCCAACCTTCCCTAAACTGCTCCTAAGGAGGATTTTCTTCCGGTTTCTAACTCAACTCTCATTAAGAGATCTGGCTTCTTGTTCAGTTTGCAAGGAGGAGGCCTTGACAGCCACCAGCAGCATTTATCACCACAAACACTACCTCACACTGTAAATCCATGTGAGGGCGACACTGACACCCTTTTAAGGGGAGGAAATAAAGTGCTCCGTCTTGCCTCTTTCACCGCTAACGTACTAAGTGAGCCCGGTGGTGCTTGGGCCACATTCGTCCATCTGTGTACAGGAGGGAAGGTGGTGCCTGTGGGCTCTTGCAGTCCACCCTCGGGTCTGGATTCTCGAACTTCTAGCTGGTGTGTATGGTAGGGCCGGTTCAGGCTAAAGACAGAGTCCCCCGAAACATGCTTTTAACACTTGCTCGTTTCATTCAAGGCCCTAAGTCAGCAGGCACCTGACTGGTGAGACGGTGCTTGGCCCCGTACTGGAAATTTTAAGACCATTGTATCGGGTCAGAAATCAACTTCCCGCCCTCGGTTTCCTGCTTTAAATGAAGTTTTAAAAGTCCTTTACCAAGATTCCCCTGTGGACCTTTTGGTATCATGTGCTGTTCAGAAAGAATCCCACAACTTGCTTTTGAGACCTGTAGCCTAAAACCAAAATAGCTCATGATACAGCCTCTAAGTGATCATTTATTGATTTACAGAGCATCCACCACACACGATGGAGGTGCTTTACAATACAGCAAACATCACAACAGAACTCACATAGTTAAATACAATCAACAAGTTACAGGGAAAAAAAAAAAAACTGGAATGAAGCAACATTATGTCAGATTTCAGAGATGCTGAGAAGTGGCAGTACAAAGAAGGCAATTCCACCAACTGGAGACCAGACGGGCAAAAATAGATAAACAGGCACCACAACCCAAATGTGCAGATTTGTAGAGGGTGAGTGAGCATATGAAATAAAATTTCACAACTGAGAATGAAGGCCATTGAAGATACCATGACACCCAAGTGATCACAGAACGAGTGGAATACCCTCACAGAGTGCCTTGTAATGACCAGGGAACCAATCTCATGTGGATTTTAAACTCACAGCAAGAGGCCAGAAAGCCACCGAGATCATCCACCCTGTTATGAGCACAGACTGAAATCTATAAGCCTTTACAAGAACTTGCAATCAATTTAGGAAACACCCAACAGTTCTAAAACCCACAAGACTGTGTAGATGTTGTTGACAATTGGCACAGGGTTAGGGAGAAAAATCCTTTTCCTAGAGCAGAGAGGACTCACCTCACACTAGTGATGAGGCACTGGTGGGACAGAAGCCACCTGGATCAGTGTCACCTGAGCGTGGTTTAATATCAAACATGGAGGCGCTAAGTTCACACTGTCAGATGAACACGGGGAAAGGCACAGGTGACGCCCCTGGCAGAGAAGAGGTCACACCACCTCCCGAGGCCTGTGTGTCCACATGCAGCACGCCAGGGCGCCCGGTGGAAAAGAGCGAGGAGGGGCCCGCGTTCCTGGCTCCCGCTCGGACTCCCCGGGATCTAGCCCCAAAACACACATGGTCACTCCAAGGTACCTGCATTAAAGTGGCACTTAAAGTTCAGTAGAGTTGTCCCTGAGTTACTAGGTCATTTGCTGCTCCCTGAAGAGTCAAGTGCCAGGTTTTAACTTGACAGATTGCTAGCAGAATCACAGCAACGGGAGAGCAAAGTTCAGACTCCATTCTGCCACAAGCAGCCACCATGTGAGCAGGGTCAGATGTAAAAGGGACTGCACTCAGACCCCAGGCGCGTGTGCACGACCAGCACTTTGGGGCAACAAGTTTTAGAGTTTGGGGGGGGGGGGGGGAGGGGAGTCCCAAATGAAATTCTTGAAGAAAACTGACTGCAATGAATCAAATCAAACCATTTTCACATTCAGTAATTACACATGTATGGGATTTTATAATGCTTCAGAGTGGGGAGCAGACAGGTATTTAGAAAAATCACTCTACCGTGTCTACATCCTCAACCATTTTACTTCTGCTTCAAAAAGGACGTGCAGAGTCCACAGAGGACGGGGCTGCTTGTAGGGATCCCTTCACTCTCTGCCAGAGCATTTCTCCAAGCCCCACAGAGCAGAGACGCACCAATTCTCACAGAATTGTGTCCCATCTGGTACCATCTCGAGTTCTGTCTCTTACAGGCCAACTACTACTTCCCAATCCCAACCTCACACCCAACATAGGGGAACCTGGGCCTGCCCTTAACAGTGCACACGTTCACTTCATCATTTCCTGAAGCTGTTTTAGAAATCATGATATGAAATATGCTTATGCTCAAACACTAATAGAATCCAAGCGCACTATGTCAGTGACAGAATCTCTATGTCAAATAGCAAAGCATTCACACCCCTGTAGTGCTCTGATTTCCACATAAGAACCTAGATAGAGCCCAATATACACACTGCCATGGCCATGGGATTTTCAAGTATAAGTCTGTTTGCATAAGGAATCAACCTGAGATTTTTCTGAACTGCATTTCTCTGGCATTCAGTATTATAACCTTCATTCAATACAATAAAAGCCAACAACTTGACAATTATTGGAAAAAAATTGTATTTTGGAAGAACTCACTACATAAGGTGACAGAATTCCAAAATCAAATTACATGAAAATATACATCGCAATTTCTTTATACAATAAGTGAGAGAAATCTGCAGTATAGGAGAATAGAGGCAAAGAAATACGAAGGGCTCAGGAGAAGGGGGAGATGGGGTCAACAGCGTCTGTCATCGAAAACCCGCAAGTAAAGCAGAAAGCCTGCGCTGTGCACACCATAATCCATCCGAACTTAATGGCAGGGAACTGGAGGGCAGAAGCAACACCAAACCAGAATTCTGCACTGTTTGGGGCAAATGTCAGTAAGTTGAATTCTGAACCGACTCTTTTTAGTTCTCAGGGATGATGACTGAGTTCAAGAGCTCTCAACAGCCAAAACCCGTTATTGCTACATCCAATCCACGAGAAGGTACAACTAGAGTACAAAAGGACAAAGCACCTGGTGATGACCAAAGCCTCTGAAGTCATCATTAAAAAATCAAGTAGTTGCTTATTGAGTATTTCAGTATTGGAACTAAATGATTTGAAAACTTTCTGGCAGACAGAAGAGGTAAAAGCAAAGGGGAGTGTGTCAAAACAAAGAAGATACAAAAGTTTAGTAAGTGAAAAGAGTTTAATGAAGCCTCAATGGTTTAAAGGAAATTAAATGGAAACTTGTAATCCTAATTGTTTTTCATCTGACATGCTTTAAGGAGTCTTTTAAAACTGATAAGAAACAATGAATAGGGAGAGAAAACCTGCTAAAATCTTTTAGAATTTACACGATTCTTATTCTACTACAAGAAAGCATTATTTGGTACTAGGTGTATCTGTGGATGTACATGAATAGTATATATATTATCCGGGTCACGTTGTGCTATGTACAGGTCTTTACAATTCTTCCTGAAGGTTAAAACAGTTCATTAGAATTCAAAATGCGTAATCATCTGTAAGTTGGCACTTGTTAGGCTCTTGTGTCAGCACTGATACTGGCATGTTCTATTGCAGCCCACTTCCAGCCAGTGTCTGCCAACTTGTTACGACAGAAGTCCAGCAATAGGTGGGTAGAGTGCAGGAAAACAGTGCCGTGTTTCTCAATTGGAGACCCTACAACAAAACAGAGAGCATTACACAATGAATTGACAAATTACAGAAAAATTAACTGCTTAGAAATTTTTTATTTGTATTCTATTTCTTTGGGAACAAATTCTTCATTTCATTTTAACCTCACTTTTGTGCTCATCCACCGTGGTAGCCACATACGGCCATTTTATTTCAAGTTTGGATGACGGTAAATAAAATCTAAGATTGAGTTCAAGTGCTCAGTGTGGCTGCTGACTGCCGTACTGGACGACAGTACAGATACTGAAGGTTCCCATCAGCGCAGAAAGTTGTATTGTACTTCCCTGATTCAGAGTTTTTTCGATACCCCAAATGTCATTCAACTTATATTAATTATAGTTAGAGTCAAACACTGAAGAACCACCTACAAGCCAAGTGATCGGGAAATTAGTAATATCTGAGAATATTCTGAGAAACGTCGTAAGATTGCCACACTTCTCAACTTGTTGAATTTTATCCGACCCTACAGGTTCCATCCAAACCCATGTTGTCTGGGAAGCTGCCACCACGGCTGTCACTCTGTCTCTACCACCCCAAGCCCTCCGTGAGCCTAAAAGAACCACATCTAAATAAAAACAAACATCCCACCCAGCACTTACATGCCGGACAAGTTTACAAACCTATCTCACGCAATGCTCGTGATCACCGTATGAAGGAGTTTCCCCTGTTTTATAGAGAAAAGTGAGACAAGGACACACAGTTCCTAAGGGGCAGGGTTTCCTGCTCCAGGAGTTACAAAAGCAGCAGATTCAAGGTGTGCTCTGAGGACCTGGCGAGCAAGGGAAGGGAGCAGGGCGAATACTCATTCCTGCTGGATCCGGTCAGGTGCTCAGGGGCAAGCACAGTGCTGGGCACAAAGAGCCTGAATGGAAGAGGACTGGAAATTCAAAGCGTGTGATTTTAAGCTCCTAACAAAGAAGCCAGATGTACTTCAGTCACACCGGACATGTGTCTTCTAAAACCCCACGTGAATTTATCAACCTCACAGTTACCCAAATTCAACGGCACCAAAGCTCTGCTGTGGGCCCACCCGCGGCCCTAACCAAGACCGCCTCCCCTAGGCCGCTCCCGATGTGTACATCCCCCTGCCCAGCCCCGAGCTCTTCCCTGGCACACAGATACACAAATGCGCACACGTGTTTTCTTGGAAAATCTAAAGACATCACTGAAACTAAGACTCGTGGTTACACAACAGGTATTCTAATTTTTAGGTGATGTTTGTTATCTGAACGTTTATCCAAAGACCAGACCAAACCAAATTAGTCCCAGGCCAACGAATCTGGGGACAGAGAGTCAGTCATCATTCCCCTAGGACATGAGCAAGAAATTTCAGGGCCACGAAAGAATGCTTTAAAAAACGGTTTCTGTGTAAGGTGTTAAAAAGAAAAAGACTCCACAGGGGACTGACTGCTCCAAGTCAGTAAACACCTAAACTCAGACAATCTAGTCGCTCACAAGTGAGAGCCCAGCTTTAAACAGCACTGACTTCTTCACAGGAACAGAAGAATGTGTTTCCCCCCCATGAATAAAATGTATTCTAAAGAGACAAAAAAGCCTTAGCACAGAAAAGAAAGTCCACTGGCCTTCTTTCCAGAAAGACAGACGAGAAGCAGGACCCCCTGATGGCGCGCGAAACAGATGGGGCCACTTCCATGAGCAAATTCCATTTCCGACTCAAACTGGATCTGCTTATTAAAATCACACGTTTTATATTAACTGAGATTATATCAATGTATGTCTTTATGAAATAACCTAAGTATCTGTTTTTTATCTCAAAGCTCAGTATTATTCCCGAGTTTTAACCTACAAATCTGGAGATGGTTCACCTCCAAAGGACACAACTGTCTCATTCTATTTATTTCTAAAATGAGAATCAAATCAGGGCACCTGGGTGCTCAGTTGGTTGAGCATCTGACTCTTAGTTTCAGTTCAGGTCAAGATCTCATGGTTCGTGGGTTCAAGCCCCAAGTCATACTCTGTGCTGACGGTGTGCAGCCTGCTTGGGATTCTCTCCTCCCCCTCCCCTCCCCTCCCCCCTGCAAGTACATATATATGGTGCTCTCATTCTCTCCCTCTCTCAAAATAAATAAAACGTTAAAAATCATTTTTTAAAAAGTCTAAAAAATACAAATCAGACAAGCATGCTTCCAAATAACAAACACTTCTGACGTTAAGGACGGCAATAAAAATAATTCCTCGCTCAGGAATAAATGCTCCAATAATCTCAACAACTCTCGCTGAAAGCAGACCATGAGGTAAATGGCCTGTTGTCGGGAAGTTTCCCGCTGTGGTTCACACAGATGCCCCAAGGCCCCCCAGGCCCACTCTTTCCCCCTCGGCCACCGGGTGTCCTGCCGGACAGCAGCGCCCCTCACCAGGCCACGTTCTCGTGCTGTGGCACTGATGACCGTCCACACCCCCTTCCTTTCTAGGATGCAGCACCGCCCACCACCTGGCTCTCCTCCTGGGACCAACCAGACTTCTGCCCTCCCCTCCCTCCCCCCCCCCCAGACTCCAATCTCAGCAGGAGCCCGTCAGTCATGTGTCTGCCTGGCTAGGTGACAGGAAGGCGCATCATGGAGCGCTACACATATCCCATTCGCTCCCAAGAGAACACCACCTTTGAAAATGGCAGGAAACTAGCAAGTATTCGTTAACAAGATCTGAAATGAGCTCAGGGTCCCCTGTTCTTGGTGTTACCTCTCATTTCAAGATACAAATCTTAATCCCTAACGATAAGCAACTGTTAAAAAGAAAGCTGATCTGTGTTATCGCGATATGTATAAATCACGTTGAAGGAGCAAAGTATCAGAAGACGACCACGTAATCTGTAAAAAGTACACAGTGCAGACCACACGTGTGCTTGTGTTGTGTGCGCAGACACATCACCTGTGTGCACATGGTGTGTCGGGCCAATCGGATTTCTGAAGAGTAAACTACTGTCGGTGGTCACCTTTGGGAACAGAACCGGCGGCCATCACCGGAAAGGGATTTACTTTTCCTTATGTAGAGAGGTTTCTGCATTCCAGTTCTGTCGCGCCTGCTTTGTCCCTGAGTTGGCGACAGACGCGAGGAGGGAAGAAGGCCCGATAAAGAGGCAGGCAGCAGGCGGGCTGAGGAGGGATAGAGACAGAGCCGTGGCACGCCCGGGCCAGGACAGAAGACCCGTGGAGAGGGAGGATCAACAGTGTCAAACAAGACAGAGATCAAGAATCAAAAGCACACTAAGTCTGCGGATGTGGCTGAGAGGCCGCCCCCGGTGTCGTCAGGTTATTTCACTGTGGGGAGGACAGAAGACGAGCCTCACGTGCTTAGAGACAGCTGGTGAAGGGAAAAGGCAGAGAAGGCCTGTCTTCCTTCTCAAAGTGAGGCACCACTGACAATGTCATGAATTTTACTGCTTTAAAAAAGCTCTCCCTGGGGCACCTGGGCGGCTCAGTCGGTTGAGCGTCCGGCTTCGGCTCAGGACATGATCTCCCGGTTCGTGGGTTCGAGCCCACCAGGCTCTGTGCTGACAGCTCGGAGCCTGGAGCCTGCTTCTGAGTCTGTGTCTCCCTCTCTCTCTGCCCCTCCCCTGCTCACGCTGTCTCTCTCTCTCTCTCAAAAATAAATACAACATTAAAAAAAAAAGCTCTCCCTCTACCACAAGCTGTGGAGAACACGAGGAGGGTGCACCCACAGGAGCACGCACCTCCAGGGACACAGGATGAAGTCCCAGGCACTGTGCCGTACAGCGGGGCACATACAGGGAGCACTGAAACCTATGTGAAAACTGCTAACAGGGCAAACTTACATGTATTTTTACCATCATTTTTTAAAAAGTGAGATAAAGTCTCGATCAAGTTCTTGGACAGTAACATTTCCATTTTTAGAAAACACAAGTCATGGATTTGGCTGTAAATTTCTTAAAATAACTCTAAATCTATTTTTGTTTAACCTAAATAGAATATATACTTTTTCTTTTTTTTCTTTTTTACTGTTTATTTTTGAGATAAGAAAGAGCAGGAGCAGGGGAGGGTCAGAAAGAGAGAGGGAGACACAGAATCCGAAGCAGACTCCAGGCTCCAAGCTGTCGGCACAGAGCTGACGCGGGGCTTGAACCCACAAACCATGAGATCATGACCTGAGCCGAAGTCAGACATTTAACCGACTGAGCCACACAGGCGCCCCTAGAATGTACACTTGTCAAGTACTTACGTGAGTTTCACGTCACACCCACATCCCATCACATGACTAAAGCCACTGAGGGTGTGCAGGGAGTACACGCCGACAACTGGGAAAGAGCCCGCTCTGAGAAGAGTGTGAGTGACAGGTGAGCCCGGCTGCACCCGCTGCCAGGGGAGCAGGCCCCTGCGGCCTGGCCTCGCGTGTCGGAACCGTGCGATGACAAGGACCCCAGGCCATCGCGCAGGCACAGTCTCGCAGCAGCGCACCAGGCCCTGCGCCTCGGTGGAGAAGCAACACACACCCGCTGTCAGAAGACATTAATTAAGTCGTGGAGTTTGACGTGATTTTTAAAAATCCAATTTTCAAATGACGTCACTATTAGGGTAATCCAAGTAGATGACTGGGTTCAGGTCCGACCGCAACGTGTTGCAGGCAACAAGGGGCGTGAGAAAACACTCATCAGTGACGTGCTGCCGGGCTTCGGGAGGGTGCGATGGGCCTCGACGCAGGAAGCGGCAAAGCGAGCAGGAGACGCGTTCCAGACCGCGGGCACGGAGACCAGCTCACTCCCGCTCGCCCTCAAGCACCTGCCGCGTGCGCGGGGACAGGATCTGAGAGCGGAGAACACAGGGACACAGAGGGCAACGACTAGGAACCCTGACAGGCGGCACCCGGGCCGGGCACTGGGGCACTGGCCTGGCAGGTCGGTGTTACGGCACATCAATCAGTGCTTCCTGACAGTGTCGGTCTCTCTGCCCACAGCTCGGCCAAGCGTCGTCCCGATGAGCGTCACAGTGACAACAGAATGCAAATCCCTTTACTCCTTTCTTGTCAATGAAAGACACGCTTCAAGGACGATAATTTTTTACACAAAAGCCTGAGCTTAAATATTAAGGTAAGAAATTAGGAATAGTAACTACAATTCATCATTCATAAAATCCGTGTATTCATTTTATTAAGTTTCTGGGCTATCAGGGCACCTGGGAGGCTCAGTCAGTTCAGGGTCTGACTCTTGATTTCAGCCCAGGCCATCATCTCACAGTTTGCGGGATCGAGCCCCTCGAGCCTGCCTGGGACGCGCGCTCTCTCCCCCTTCCCCACTGGCGCTCTCGCTCTGTCAAGGACTCCAGCTGCATGGCCTCTGCAGCAGCGCAGAGCCAGCACAGCCTGCGGGAGCACACCTGGAGGACCTGCAACATTTAACAAGGATGTTTTGTTGTTGCCGTGTGAACAGTGCCGACCTGTGTTGGTCAAGATTTCAATTACTGCCCCTTACTCTTCACTTCTAGGCCACCCCACCAGTTTAGTGTCACTGTTCACAGTATTTCACACTGGTCTGCAACTAACCTACTCTATACAATGAGGTATCTTGATTCAACATTATTTTCTGCCTCCATCTTTTTTTTTTATTTTTTTGAACATTTATTCATTTTTTGAGAGACAGAGAGAGAGAGAGAGAGAGACCACAAGCGGGGGAGGAGCAGAGAGAGAGGGAGACACAGAATCTGAAGCAGGCTCCAGGCTCTGAGCTGTCAGCACAGAGTCCGACATGGGGCTCGAACTCACTGACCGTGAGAGCATGACCTGAGCTCAAGTCGGACGCTTAACCAACTGAGCCACCCAGGCGCCCCTGCCTCTATCTTCTTGATAAATGAACTTTAGTCTTGGTAAGTATACTTTAAACACATGTGTGTGTTACAATCCACTACAAATTAATCCCACCAGCAAAGAATATATAATCCCTTTACGAAATTTGTGATACTTCATTAATATTAACTGATTTGCAAAATACTATCAAGGTAAATATAGTAAAATTGTTGATCATTTCTTACATTTATGAAGAACTGTTTATGAGATGAAATCATGCGTACGCTTAGGCTTCAGTGTCTGCAATTTTTTGTCGTCCAACTCTTCTGTGACTGAGAAACCGTGTGGGTGAGCGATCCCTAAGATATCATCACACCCACGGAAGCACCAATCAACGAGCGGAGCCGAAGACGGACACGTGGGGACACGAGCACACACATGAAGGGCGGGCAGGCAGGCAGGCAAGACGCCCGATCCCGGCAGACCGAGACCGCGGGCCCTGAACAAGAACCTGATTTAAGGCGGTGGAAATCAAAGTCCAAACAGGAGAAAAGTAGGACCGCCAAGTAGATAGGAGAGAAGATCAGGAGTAATGGTAATGAAATTAGGACAAGATTATTAACAAAACATAAGCAAGATAGAATGAACAAGCTGGCGGGAAACAAACAATCTGAAGACTGTCAAGTTCACTGCAGTTCCTGGTGGTAACAGAAAGAAGGCTGATTGTCAGCATTTCAGGTTATTATAAGCAGATGTGAGAAACAGGAATCTTTTCAAAAACTAGGGATTATCACACATGGAAACAGAAAAAGTGGTGGGTAGATTCAGCCTCACTTGTGATTTGCACCTTTGCGTTTGATACATTTCATTGTAAAAGTAATGAATAAAAATTAAGACAATGTGATGCTTGTCCAGAGATAAGACAAGCCAACCAATAGAACACAAAAAGGTCAGAAACGTATCAACACGTACCTGGAAATGTAATTTCCTAGCGTAACTGCCCCCTGAGCATCAGTGGTAAAAGAACCTGTGAATCATCAATGCAGCCAATGGCTTTCCCCGGGCTGGCGGGGGCGGGGGCGGGCAGAACTAAATCCTGGCCTCCCACCACACACCAATTACTTTCAGGGGATTTAACATGTATGTCAAAGGCAGAACTATAAAAACTTTTACAAGACAAGATATAATAGGAGCTTTCTGATGGCAGAGAAGAAACTAGAACACAAAAAGTAAAATCCATACAGGAAAGGTCTAATCCGACTGCATTAAGGTTAAGAGTATCCACTCATCCAGATACCACGAAGAAACTGAACTGACCAGGAGACAAATCAAGAACCTACCAGAAGAACAGCCCAGAGAACAGGAATGTCCCACAGAACGGTACTCAGCTGCACCGACCACACGCGCCAGAGCAACGGCTCACTCCGCATCCTTCCAGACGAAACACCTCACGGAGGCCGGGAAGATCCAATGCTGGGGCAGAGGCGGAGTGAATGGAATCCTTACCCGTGCCAAAAGAGTATCAACAAGTGCCGCGTTTTGGAGACAACCTGGCATTCTCTAGTCAAAGTGATGTGCACGCACCCGCCACTCAGAGGCTCTCAGTGAGGACGTGGGCCTCGCTCTCTGTGACGGCAAACATAAAGCGAGACAAACAAACGAGAACCCTCTCCCCAAACGACCACACAATGGCAACGAGCAGACAGAGCAGAAAGGTCCTCTATCTAGCGAGCCCCCAGCAGCAGAGACAAAACCGAGGACTCTAACTACACCCAACACAGACCAGTTTCAAGAATATAACGTTGAGCAAGAAGAGTCACAGAAGGGTGTGCACGTTTGAAGTCCACATACGCAGTGCAGAGTCACGCAGTACGCTGTTCGGGATGACACACGAGGAAATCACGAAGGAAAGCCACGATAAACAGGAACCGGGAGCAGGAGAGAAGGCTGGGGCAGAAGAAGGGGTGCTGCAGGGCGTGTAAGAGAACAAAGTTCTCTTTATTAAAATAGGTGGGGTGTTCCATGAAGGGCCATTCTTTCCATGCCACATTTCATAAATGTTATCACCCCAACATTTAATTAAAAAAGAAACCACTTAACGTGAATGTCACACATTTGGTCAACTGTCTACATTGTGGCCTCTTCTATCGTGGACGCTTACTGGATGTAAGGTAAGCCTACGGAGAGCCGATACACAGGCATTTTTCCTACTGGTCCTAGCAGTAACAAACAGGGAGATACAGATTGATTAAAACAAGGAAAGTAGGTGTTTAATGGTCTTGGCAGTTTATTACAAAATATGCTCTCTCTGTAAAAAAAAAAAAAAAAAAATTTTTTTAAATGAACATTTCAGGCATTGTTTGACATACATAAGCCTCAGTGCCCAGCAGCGGTCAGGACAGGAGGACACCGCGGCACGTCCGTGACCACGTCACCACCAGTGAAAAGAAAGAAAGAGCTAACACAGAACGTCTAGAAAACAGTGGGCCATACGGTCTCTGTGGACAAATGACAGACCTCAGGACACTCCCACTAAAAGACAAAGCCAATGAGAACGGGCAATTCAAATTCCCAAATCACACAATTCCCAACGATGTAGACGCCATGTGTAACCAAGTAGGATTTTACAATGAACTTACCCTGAAGTAAGTGAAGTCACAGCTGTTGAATAAATGTCACTCAAAAGCAGTCTCTTGGCTTTTTCTTACACAGCGGGCAACTTTCCTTTTGAATTCTCCATTTCTGTCTTCCCTCCATTCTTTCTATAGACACAAAGTAGCATTCGGTAACTTTATGCAAGCTCTTCTTATCATCTCAAATACTAGTTTCCATTTTGAATATTACGTAATGCTTTGACAACATGTACACTTGTAAAATGTTCAAAAAGCTGTTAAGGCAGAAAAGTAGTCAAAACCTACTTGTGCCAGGCACCCCCTCGGCGGGACATGCCCACTGCCTCACAGGCAAAGCTCTCCTGGAGGAAGGGGCTCTATCCCGTGGGAAAGGCAGCTGCGAGCCGCAGGCCAGCTCTTCGGGTTGCGGGGAGCACTGGGAAGGCCTCGGCCCCAGGGAGAGGAGGGCACAGTGCCACCCAGAGGGGGCTGTGCAGGGGGAGGGGGGCATGACTACGGGACACAAAGCAGTACCAGCAGAGTCTCACATGAAAATTGAGTGGGTTCTATCTAGCATGTAAATAGCAGAAAATTGTCACCAAAATGCCCAGCCTTTTTTTTTTTTTTTTTTTAAGTATCATTCACTTAGTAACGGCAAAGACTAGAAATCTTCGATTCTTGCCCTTGCAGAGGAAGAGACTTGAAATTTCTGCCCTCAAAGCAGAGCACCTCAGGAAGCCAATTATTAGAAGAAACTAGGTGATAAACCACACACAGACATGTAGAGACCTGGACACATCTGAAGAATTTGTGGATAAAATGTCACAAAATCTATAAATACTTCTGTCATCAATTTTTAAGTAAAAGAAAGAAAAGAGCAATTCCAGGCAAGGGGAAGGTCAGGCTTGAGGAACAAAAATCTCCTCCAAAGAGCAGGGAGCCGAGAGAAGGAAGACTGGGAGCAGGGGCCTGGGTGAGAAGGTCAGAGGCAGAAAGGACTCAGGGACAGAGGGCGGACTGGCCTGAGAGACTACGCATGACTGAACCGCTCTGGTGACAAGACAGGACCACATGAGGGTGGCTTCCCGCCAGAGGACACACTAGTACGTGACGGGCCCCAAGCAGAAAGTAGCCAGCACAGCCACCACTGCAAAGCCACCGCGCCCACACCATGGGTGACCAGGCAGGCCGTGCTGTCCCCGGCATTTTATACACGGCAGCCCACAGTGCCCGTCTCTTTCCTCTCCTGACACCCAACTAGACGATCACACTGCAATCTTTGAGGTACAAATGCTCAGAATAAAAGCAATGGCAGGAAGTCATCTACATGGGAGGAATTTTTGTCTGGAAGACCAACAGCAGACGGCAGAGTGAGAAACGGGCAGCAGAGGGGAGAAAGTGCAGAGACGTCTCCCTGTAACCAGAGCAGAGGAGGGAAGGGCCGGCCGGACAGAGGCACAGGTGAGAGACGTCCGGTCCGAGAAGAGTCCGTGAGACACAGGACTGAAAACAGATCTGGCATTTTCCTCCCCCTATACCAGAAATGCTAGTACTCTCCTAAAATGAGAAGGCCAGCAGTGATACCTGCACTTTACACACTAGAATTAGGGCCACTCGCGTGGGTGCCAGGACTGAAAGTAACTGCCTCTTCACGTCTGAGGTCGGGGTCAGGCCAGTGCCCGCAGACCCACGCTGCCGCCCCCCCCCAGACGCGGAAGGAACACAAGAAAATGTAGGCCTCCGAGAAAGAGACTACAGAATCTAACTTTAAAAACATTTCTAATTAGAACTCGCACAAGACTGAGCAACTGTTAGCTTCACTAAACAGCGACACCGCCACAGTGAGGAAGGAGGCGGCGGGAACCTGCCATCCGCGGACGCCCCGGTGAAACTGGACACAAGGACCGATCTAGGCGGCAGCCACAAGTGCAAACAGGAAGGAGTGTATGCTGTGTCAACTACACGCAAATGAAAAATTAATTAAAAAAAGGAAGGCGTACTATACATGGGGAAGTTCTCGACGGAATTAAAATGGGAAACTTCCCAGAGCTGACATTCTGCAAGTAAAAATCACCCACGGGAGCCCCCCTCAGCCACAGCCAACAGCGTCTGTCCAGGAGCAGATGGCCCCCCTTCTGTCGCACCATCACAAGGCCAAGAGCAGAAGCCTCCGACTGCGCCGCACGCCTCACCTCCCATCCTCACAAGGAGGGCGAGTATGAGCCGTTATGACACGGAGAGAGCCCGCAGTCACACAACTTTTAAAACTTCCCTATTTTATTATCAGTAATCACTGTAAATCCCTCACTGAGCCTAATTCATAAGTTGAACTTTATCGTGTGTGTGTATACAGAAAAAATACACAATATACGTAAGGGTCCAGTACTTACCCCCGGTTTCAGGCATCTGCTGGGGGTCTTAGAACACACCTCTCACCAATAAGGGGGATGACTGTACAGAAATGGAAAATCTGACACCTTACACAACACTGTGAAGTTTCAAAGACCAAGAATCAGAAAAGAACCGAAAGGAACAGGGAGGAAAAGAAAGAAAGGAAGGATCACCCACAAGCAGAGGAGTAGCATCAACTTCCTCGTCAGCAACAGTAAGTGATAAAAGGTAAATTCTGGAGAAATCTGAACCGGTCCCCCAGCATTCTACAAAGTGTCACTTAAGAATTAGGGCCGGACAAAAGCACTTGCAGGCAGGTAAGGGCCCTGGTCTTACTTCCCACAGAGCCTTTCTAAAACAAGACGCCCCCATCAAGTACAACAGGAAGAACAAGCAAGAGAAAAAGAAACAGCATCCAGGAAACAGACGATCCCACCCAGAGGAGCAGGAAGGCGCAGCGGCCTGAGCCAGAGCCGAGGGCAGAGGGTCCAGGAGGGGAGTCTCCAAGAAAAATGGGGCTTCCCTGGAATAGGGATCACTGATTGAGAGGTTAGAAAAGCAACCTAACAAAAAAACATGAAAGCAGCAAAGCAAATATAAGAGTTTACCTGAAGTGTGTACCAGAAAGCTCTGGTTTAGATACGAGACAACGAACTGCTTCAGTCAGAAAAAGAAGCCGTGGATTTCAAGACAGTGATAGGACAGACGTTGCACAGGCTGTGGTGTTCAGACCAGAGGTCATACGGGCATAAAGAGAAGGCCTGCCTCCGCCCTGACACAGGACGCTGGCTTCGAGGCAATGACGTCCTTCCTCAGTAGGTCCCGTTGTTTCAGGACCCAGCTGCTTGGAAGGGTTAATAACTTTTGCATATTCATACTTGCAGGTATTTGCTCTTATTGTTAATTTTAATCTTTACAAAGATTAAAATATAATGTCAGTTCTCATTTTATTCAAGAGTTATAGTTGAGCATGAATCAAACAATTAGTTCTCTCAAAATGGTTCCACGGGATTTTAAAAAAATTTTTTAATGTTTTTATTTATTTTTGAGAGAGAGAGAGAGAGACAGGGTAAGCAGGGGAGGGTCAGAGAGAGAGGGAGGCACAGAATCCGAAGACCGGGTCCAGGCTCTGAGCTGTCGGCACAGAGCCTGATGAGGGGCTCGAACCCACGAACCGTGAGATCATGACCTGAGCTGAAGCCGGACGCTCAACCGACTGAACCACCCAGACGCCCCTCCACAGGATTTTTTAAAAACCAGCTCTCACTCTCCCTTACCACCTCCTGCACTGCTCAGATTGACACCTGGCTGCGTGAAGAGCTAAGACAGGGGCGCCTGGGTGGCTCAGTCAGTTAAGCGTCTGACTCTTGATTTTGGCTGAGGTCATGATCTCACGGTTTGTGAGTTCGAGCCCCACGTCGGGCTCTGCACTGAATATGGAACCTACTTGGGATTCTCTCCCTCATTCTCTCTGCCCCTCCCCCACTACACTCTTGAAACAATACATTTAAAAAAAAAAAAAGGCTAGGACAGTTTTCTGCCAGTTTTTACTTCAATTTGGTTACTAAATTCAAAAATTCAAAGCCATACATTTGCATAGGGTTTATGGACGTGTTTTTCTGTGTCTACTACCTTGCCCAAGTTTTCATATAAGTTTGAAGTAACCCAAGAAAAAAGGTGAATTTAATCTCCTGACTTCAATACATACTAACAAAAGTTCCAAGAACAAGAATTAGAACGAAAGGCTTTCCCAAGAGCAGAAGGCTGAGGAACTAGACTATTCTAGGAGACTAATAAAGACATGAACCAAAATAAAATGTTGTCCCCTGGATTAAAAAAAAAAGGGGGGGGGAATAAAAAACCACGTTGGAACCGTGCGTACGGGTTGCGTACACGCCCAAGAGTCCTCACCGGTGAGACACCTGCACTGTGCTTACGCGTGGAGAGTTGGGCATCTATAAAGTGTCCCCCGCAGTTTAGGAAAAAAGATGCTGTAAACTCTCCACAACTAGTGAATCTAGGTGAAGAGTGTTTATGTAACTAATGCAACTGTTGTGGATCTGAAAACGTTAAGTAAAAGCCTAGGAATAATAACACAGACTTTACTAGGAACTTGATGTTAGATTTTCTTAAGTATGACAGTGGTTTTACAGCTATGGATAAAAGAGTGTCCTTATTCTTAAAAGACGCAGGTTCAAGTACTTGAGAGTAAAGCTTTGTTATGTCTGTAACTTATTTTTGTACAGATTCAAGAGAAAAATAAATGCATATAAGTAGACCTGTAGACACACACACGAGCACGCGCGCACACACACGTTTAATGAACAGGGAGAGAGGTGTGTGCGGCCACCTTACCGCAGCATCGACATTAGCAGGTGAGTCTCCATTCGGGTCTGCCAGCATGGAAATGACACTGATCATGATGGTTTCCACGGTGTGAATAGGGAGCCAGCGCTCCTCTGGCTTCTCGTAACCATACTTATCTTCCCCGGGCTCATGAAGAATGGAGATGCATACATCACCATTTTTATCAACTGCAAAATTAGAGAGTAAGAGTCCTGTTTAAAGTATTTAAAACAATGTCATTAAACATAAAGTACCGATTACAGGGATGACCAGGACTCCCACAGTCCGTTATAAACACTGAACATATACAGAAGATGATTTCCAAAATGGAACCTGGAAGACCACAGATTTTACCAAATAAGCCCCATTTGACAAAGCCAACAGAAACATAAGCAAAACTTCAAAATACCTGGCACATAGGTCCTGTCCAGCATTTACATGCAGTAAATACCATTAATCTGTTCTTTTTCTGTATAAAGTATATGATCGAAACACCAGAACCAAGTCTCTGTGTAATGATTTCCTAGATTCCCCACTAACTTACTGATTTAAACTGGTGATAGTCAAACATCCAGAGATACTCCTAAAAACCACATAATGTACTTTTTAAATCACATGAAGGCAAAACTCCCATCTTCAGGGAAAGGAGTGAACTCAGATTCACAAAAGAACACGTCCTACTGCCAGTGAAAATTCATCAACATAATGACATTCATGATGCATCAAGCCACAAAGTAATTCCCCAGCAACACAAAGGTCAAGTTCTAACCCACCAGCTCACTTAGATCACACAAACCCTCATTAGTAAACCTACAAAACCATCACTAATGTTTTACAGGGTAATTTTCTCCGCTGAAAAATAAAAAAATAAAATAAAATAAAGTATACTTACCAGGAAAATGTTGGAAAAAGACAGAAAAATATAAGAATTCTCGGGATAACAAGTTTTTCAACCCAATTTCCAAATCCCATAAGTAACCAACAGCAGTATGTGGATCTCTTTCATTCCTAACTTCCTGCGTAAAGTCTAACAAGTGTGTGATGGGTATGATTTTAAAGATCCATTTTCCTTTTTTTGGAGGTTACTGTTATAATCCAGCACCTTTAACTTTTTACACTTGAGTCATTTCATTTTAAACACAGTTTAATTTTTTTAATGGAAAGGTTTTAGGCTTCACACCTATTACCAAATTACATTTTAAAATGTGAAATACAGGTGAAATCTAGCTCGGTTTTTCTAAACGCTTCTGGGGGTGAGGTTTTTCCGTGTGCAGAAAATACACGTTTCCTCCAGTGCAATGTCCCCTCTTACCTTTTACCCATTTAGATACTCGAGCATCTAGTTTATTCTGGCCAACCTGCTCGATTTTCCCCACACAAGTCGTGCAGGTTCCTTTGTCCTCTTCCTTCAAGACCCCAAAGCCGATCTCACCGCTCTCACTGACGCAGGCTTCACTTCTGAGCCCCAGCCACCTGCAACTTCCTAGTCCACTTGGAGTTTTAATCCCCCTTTTTCTAAATCAACTGTCCCATACAAAGCCACCACTGGAGCCAGAGCCACGTGCACCCTCCCAACTACCCGGTCCATTGAAGCCATGCCCCCCTCTCTCTCTCTCTCTCTCTCTCTCTCTCTGTCCCCCTCGCCCCAGGAGAGACCGGCTTCTGCCCCTTATCAGGATGCCACGACTGCTCACCACGTGGCCAGAACGACATTC
Organism: Cryptoprocta ferox; assembly: GCA_028646485.1. Taxonomy (NCBI): domain Eukaryota; kingdom Metazoa; phylum Chordata; class Mammalia; order Carnivora; family Eupleridae; genus Cryptoprocta; species Cryptoprocta ferox. The sequence continues at coordinate 205,749 of CM053565.1, forward strand.
TCCTGGGTGCTTTTAAAGTCGTCCATTCTGGGCCACGACAAGGGACACTGTGGAGGACATGTTCCTGGACACGTTCTCCCTCGGCCTCCACGACACACTTCCTGCCACAGGCTCTTGAGCTCTCCTCCCCCCTTCCAGTTTCCTTACCTGACGTCCGAAGTCACCCCCTCGCCAGCATGTGCCATCTCTCCACGGGGAGACCAACTCGTTCTTTACACCACAGTGCCACCCGTCACCTCTGTCCCCTGCTTTACTGACATGTAACCGATGGATAACTCGGTGCAAGTGGAGGTGGTGTCCCTGACGGCACCTATCATCTTGACGCCGATGACTGCCAAGGCCCTCCACTCACGCGGAGCTTCGGACCACTTTTACCCAACCCTCTAAGTGGACACGGCAAGTACATCTCAAGAAATACAAACCCCAAATGGAGCCCATCTAAGCCACGCAAAGCTAATTTTCACCCCAGAACACTGTCTATAACAGCTTTGCGGAGCTGGAATCCACACACCCGACGCGCACGACTTACCAGTCTCTAGCACGTTTACAGAGCCGTGCGACCGTCACCCCAGAAAGGACCCGCAGGCCCACCAGCCCCCTTTCCCCCACCCTTCCCCCGAGTCCCCTGCAGCCACCGCCCTGACCGTCTGTCTCTGCACGTCTTTCCGAGTCCAGCGGAAATGGAAGCGACGCCCCGTGGTCTTCTGCGACGGGCTTCGTTCACTCGTGCCGCGTCTCTAAGGTTCCCCGCACCGCGGCGCGAGCCGACGCGTCATCCCGCAACGTGGACGTCACGCACTGTTTTTGTCCTCATCAGCCGACAGACATTTGGGCTGTTTCCACTTTCCGGCTTTAGCGAACGATGCTGCGTGCGCGTTCAAGTGCGAGTGTCTTGCGGACACACTCCCGCCGCTCCTGGTTTCACACCCAGGAGCCGAACGACACGGCCGGCAATGAGGAGCGCGTCGAACCCACTGAGGAACGCCAGGCGCGTTTTCCAGAGGCTGCACCTCGCGCTCTCGCCGGGGGTGCGGGAGGCTCGGGTTTCCGTGTGTCCTTCCGGACGCCGGGTTCTCACCCGCCTGTTTGACGGCAGCCGCCCGGCGGGCGTCCAGCGGTCCCTCCGGGTGGTTCTGAGCCCGCGGCCGTTTGGCCGCCCCTCGCCCTCCCATCCACGCCCACCGGCCGACGGGTGGGAACCACTCCGCTCCCCTCCTGCTACTACTCGCAGCTCAGGCGCTCGCGGTGCGTGGCTGGACGCGCTGGACGGCCCGCGCCCCCTCCCCGACGGGCACCAGCCCTCCCTCGGGCCGCGCGCCTTTCAAGCACCGTGATTTAACGAGAACGCACTGAAGAAGAAGGGCCAGGCCAGGCCCTCACACCCGCAAACGTCTGATTAAGAATCACGTGCTCGGGGCGGCGGGGGAGGGTCTGGGGGGCTCAGGTGGTGAAGTGTCTGATCCTTGGTTTGGGCTCCAGCCACCAACTCACAGTTCATGAGCTGAAGCCCCACATCAGGCTCTGCACTGAAAGAAGCGTGGAACCTGCTTGGGATTCCCTCCCTCCCTCCCTCCCTCTCTCTTTCTCTCTCTCTCTCTCTCTCTCAGAACATAAGTAAACATTAAAAAAGTTTTTGAAAAATCACATTCTCCACGAAGCACCCCTGACCCGTCGACCTGCAGCAACACAGTCCCCTCCGGGTCTCCCTCACACAGGCCTGGACACCCCTGCAGGAGGGCACGTCACTCACTCACCGCCTCCACCTCCATCTCCAGTGCCAGCCGGGTCCCCCTCCTCTGCCGGGGCGCCCCCCCCACTTCCTCACAAAGAACCCCTCTCTCCGGCCAAGTCTCCGTCATCTCGCCACCGCCTTCCCCCTCGTGGCCCCCGTCAGGCTGCACGCGAGCCAGCAGCTGCCCTCCCGGCCCGGCCGGGCCGCGGCTCTGCCTGCGGCGCCCTCGCGGGGACACCGAGGCTCAGAGAGCCTTCACCTGCGGTCGCACAGCCGGCCTCGCGGAGCCGACACTCAGAGCTTTGTTACATATTCTTCGAAACGGGTGCCAAGACACTGGCTGTTACGCGCCCAACGATCCCGGCGAAGGGAAGAGAAACCGTCAACCCAGAACCCGGGAAAGCAGCGCCGAAGCGTCAACGCAACCCGAGGCGGACGTCGTCCCTTCCCGCATCCGCACGCGGGCAGGGCCCCCGGAGCGCGACCCACCAGACGTGGAGACGTGGAGACGCGGCCCCGCGCTCACCGCTGCCTCAGACGCCAGGACACACAACACCCCGCCTTGCGCCCGCGAGTCTTCCGTCCGCCACCTCGAGTCTCTCCCAAGACCATCCGTTTCTCAGGCTGCGGGGTTCGAGTACACGGTCCATACCCTTGGAATAAAGCCTTCATTTATTCGCTCATTCCTGGCTCACGGATTTCTGCTTAGACTAATCTAGACTTTCCCTTCCTGGCAATGGAAAGTCCCACGAGAAGCAGAACACAGATCGGCACGGCCATCAAAAACGAAAACCCGACAACTTAGAAAAGAGACACCTGCCAGGCCTCATCCCCAGAACGAGGCCCGAGTTCAGCAGAGACTGTGCACAAACGCACTTCACCCAGCCAAACCTCCAGCTTGCAAAGCGCATTTTAAACGGTAACACATCTTTGGGTAAAAAAGTCAGTATCACCACATTTCAGGCACAGCAGGACTGGATGCTTTCCAAAGGTGAAAACACAGAGTATCGCATCTCCTCTGACCCTCCAGCCACCTTACGAGGCAGGCAGGACACTCCCTTTCAACAGCTAAAGAATATAGGCAAAAGTTAAGAGCTGCCCACGTAAGACGGAAGATGGGAAACAGAAACTTAAAATCTGGGTTTAATTACTCCTCTGTAACAGACAGTGAGTCACCCAATACTGTGCAAACGATCGCCTCAATCGTCAGGGCTCTACTCATGCTGACTATCACCCAATAAGCCTGCCTCTGGTCTGGAACATCAGGAGTCTCAAAAAGAGCTGAAAACTAAGTAGATAGATAAACATTTTCTCTACGATGTCTATTCCCCCTGCAGTCCTAAACGAACTAATACAAGGCCACATGCATAATGAACACAGTGAACTTAGGACAAAAATCCCAAAGTGATCTCACTGAGAACTACCTCTCTCGTCGACCTCGAGAGAGGTGGCAGGCCGTCATATGTGCAAATGTAAAAGTAAAAATAACGCTAGATAAACTTACCATTTGGGTGCCAGATTTCTGTAATGAATTTCATTTTAGGAGGCCGGAGAGGGTAATCTTTTGGGAAAGTGAGATGAGCCTTAAAAACACCACCTTCACTGGAAGAAAAACAAAAATAAGTTCTTGCCTAGAAGTTCCTGCTTATCAGTAGACAATTATTACAACAAACATAAAACAAGGGTGCTAGTGCTAACACTATAAATGAAGTGAATTAATCATCTGGATCTCAAGCAGATAGTTTGCTTACACAAATACTCAGTTTAATAGACTCTAACGCCTATCGTCTTACTGAACTCTAAAAAGCTAGGAAAATGAAAAAAGTAGTTGGCTCAAGACAGGCATCCCTACCAGGTCCCATTACTGCTGGGCTAACAATCCTCCACTGCTCCCCACTGCATCTCAATCCATACCGAGAGGGGTGAGCTTTGCCTGTGGGGTCCCCACAGGTCCAATGCTCACTTGTGTCTGCTGCAGCCAGGCCTCCCACCGTCCTTCAAGCGCCCCAAGCCCTTGCCCATCTCAGAACTCACACACGTTATGTTGTTCCCTGTGTGGAAAGATGTGCTGACCTTCCATTCACCCATCCATTTATTCATCTCATCATTTAACAAATACTTCTTCATCCTTTACATGTCAGGCACTAACAGCAGTGAACAAAGTATAAAGTCTCTCAAGGAGTTTGTACTCCGGTGGCTTTCCAAAGCAGTGCTGTGCAATCTACCTTTCTGCACACTGGAGTTGGTCCAGTCACGCTGTCCACCACGGTAGCCACCAGCCACTTGACATATGGCTAGTTCAACTGAGGAACTGAATTCTTAATTTTATTTAATTTGAACAGCGCATGTGGCCAATGATTGCTGTATTAGTGCAGTCCTACGTCAGTGTCATTTACTGAAGAACTGTTTATAAAGAATTGTCAAAACAGGACAATGAGCTGTATATGTTAACAACAAAAAGCAATGAGATCAAGTCGGTCTTACAGGGCGATGACTAAGCTCCTCCCGTACGTCACTAGCACTAGCCGTTTCCTCTGTTTGAAACACTCTTCTCCCGTCATCATTTAGAACTCAGCTTGAACGTTACCTCCGGACAAAGGCCTTACTTGAGTATCTGATCTTAACCATCCATGTCCCTCTAGCACACTGGCCTCTTTTCACTTATTCCAACGGCTATTTGCACATCAGACTCTTTTACTGCTCAGTACACACTCCATCAGAGCAGGGTCATGTGATTATGTGTGTTTCAGATCAGTGAGAAATGGAATTCTCAGCTCCTTAAATGGTTTTCATTCACTGAATATACGCTGATTACCTATTTGTGTGAGGCACTGTTCTATGTAAAATAACAAAACAGGGAAGAAGACATTAGAGATCACGGTTTTCTTCCCAGCACTTACCATTTTGGGGGCAGAAGAAAGTATCAAGCAAAATATCAGTAATAACTACTGGAATGATATGAGCAATCTAATACTAAATTTTTAAAAAACCAAGCATCTAGTATAAGCCCATTTGTCCTGAAGAAGAAAAAAATGGGGATATGTTTATATACAAATAGAAAACTCTATGTGAACACGACACCAACACACAGCTGTGGCCAACTCTGGACACAGGACCACGGGGTCTTTCACTTACTGCTTTGTGCACTTTAATATAGACTGAATTTTTAACCACAAGCAAGTATTAATTTTTATTGCCTTTTTCTTATCATAAAGGATTTGGGGGAGGACTTAACAGCAGAGAGCCAGATCATTAATACCAAATACTGAATCCCTAGGAAAGGCCAACGGACTCCCAGTGTGGAGACCAACCGTGATAACACAACTGCAGTAAAAGCCAACAGGAGGCCACAAAGGGTCAGAGAGACAATGGGGTGGTAAAGGACAAGTGTGATGAGTAGGACAATTTGGAAAGTTCAACAGTTAAAGAACAGGATAACTAGTTGGGGAAACAGCACAAGTGAAAGGCTTGAAAAAGGAGAGGGAAAAATGGAATCTGTTTGCAAGGAGATGGGGAGGTGCTAGAAGACAGACCAGGGACAGGAGAGAAACAGTAACTGAGCAGCTGGAAGAAGAAACAAAGTAAGGGGAGGGGCCTAATCAAGAAAAAGAAAGAACATCACTTCCGTTGGCACTGGAAGAAAAACATACTGAATGTAGTACAGACATCCAGGGCTACAAAGGAAGAAAAACAACTTTTATGCCTGCCGCATCGCCTCCATTTTCATAACCTAAAGAACGATTCATCGAAGGGGGAAAGCTGCAGACTAGAGGCTGGGACGCCCCCGGGGAAGGACCCACCTTCCTGCCCGGGCTACTGCAGACCTGCCAGAGCTGGCGCCTGTGAACTGTATGCACCCGCTCTTCAAACTGGGGCTACAAAACCAATCAAGTGAGTTACTAACCAGTTCTCTTCTATGACAAATAAAAAAATCCAACAGAAAACACAGGTGCTTATGTCTGTTTTACTTAAGTAATCTACAGGCGTGTTTCTACTCGCTAAAATGTATGCACTAAAGTATACATCAGCTCATGACGTAAAGTACTTCCGATTACGGGTTGTGGCGGGGGGTGGGGGGAAGGCCAGTTTGAAAGCTGCCAACACAGAAAACAGCCAAGGAATCTCTGTAAAAGGACATCAGAAGCTGCCACAAAGCCCCTGCCCTTTATTCCCCTGACAAGGCTACTCCTCAATGTTAAGGCAGCTTTCCTACGTCCCTTAATTTTGACTGATCAGATCCACTTTATATCAGCTCGCTGGAATCCCTATCATGAAAAACTGTCTTTTAAATTATTTTTAATCTTTAAAATGTCAAGTTTTATTAACAGATTTAACCCCAAAGGTTTAAAGCACACAAGTTTCACTCTATCTACAGATCACTCCCATTCTGAACCAATAACCCCATGTTCCTCCTTACAGTTTTTCTCCTATAGCCGAACTCCTTAACATCTTTCGCCTATAGATTCCTGCCTGTTTTTTTAAAACCCGAGCTCCATGGTCCCAGCTTGCGGGTGCAAACTTCCAGCAAAGAGTCAAATTAGCAAAGAGGAGTACAAAACCCCCAAGGTACAAAATATTATAAACTAAATATTAATGTCACATACTCACTATTTTTCAAATATGCAAAGATGTTACTGTGATGAGTAAAAGGACAGATTATTAAAAAGCATCAACGAATTAAAACGATCTCCCCTTCCATTATATATTCTCTTCATCACAGACACTAAGAGTACAATCGTCAGCATGGTACTGGACAAGTCTGCAGCCAAGAAGAGTCTCACATTTCAAAGGGCTGAGAACCCGTCGCCTAGATGACGTTCCTTCCATTGGCCCCACTTACTCTTTTGTACTAGATTATAAAAATCTTACCAGGACCAGATCCCGTCATTCCCATTTTGTCAGATCCTTGCATTCTGCCACGTTTATTTTACGTAAATGATACACTTACGCTGTAGTCTTAAATTCTGTCCAACACTGTTCTTCTAAGAACAGTCGTGTTGATAGGGGCTTCTTGTTCATTTTATCTGCCACATTCCACAATATATCACACTCGTACAGTATCTGACTGCTTCCAGTTGTTTTGCTATTACAGGCAACAGAACACCGAACATGCCAAACACTGAACATGCCGGGGATAGGGTTTTTACCCTAAAAATGAAACTGCTAAGACAAACTTTGCATAATTGTTCCAACTCACACAGCCGATGAATACGGCAGAGGTGAGGAGATGAACAAAGGCCCCAGAGCCCCTGCTCTTGAGCACTGAACAATCGGTGACACGGCACAAGGTTTGCGCCTCTGCACGTTCGTTACAGGACACGAGGCTCGTGCTCCGCCGTAAGATAATATTACCCAGAGTCCCGTCAGGCCCTATACCCACTGTGTCCTGTACCCACTGCGACAAAATACACACGTTCCTCATATTCTACGGAGTTTCCACACCATTGCCAGCGGCGAGGAATAAAATGAAGCGCGCTCCCTGAGCAGCCTAGCTGCTGCTGTTGAAAGACAAACACAGTAAGAGGTGAGAAAAGGTGTGCGTCGCCATCGAGGACAGCGGTGTAAAATTTAGTTACACGGTGACATCCGAGTCCCCTAACGTCCTTCCCAAGTCTGCCGCCACCCTTCCCTGCAATCTCGCAGTCTGTGGAAACGGCTGGCTGTCCACACACCTGGCACAGCACGCCAGCCCCAGTGTCCTTCGCAGAAAGACAGCCTAGGCAGGCTACCCTCGACGTCACCAGGAAGACTCATTAACGGACAGAGCAGCAACAGAAAGAGACACGTAACGGCTAGGTTAATACTCATGGCAAGGGAGTCTCACAGAACGCCGGAGTGCTCTGGTCACTGACAGTGCGCAGCGCCCTCTAGTGACTAAGGGAAGGCTAATGATGCCGCATAAAAATAACACAAGAGCCTCTAAAAATTTTAATACGTTGTTAATTCTTCCTGTCATTACATAAATGAGTTAATCAGTTAGCGTCAGGCATCACCTAAGCCCACATTAACTTACTTCCAACCCGACATCCCCCACTGTCAGCCTCGGTCTCTCCCCGTGGGCAGTGATTTACACTTGAGGTCTGGGCACCCACACACTAGAGACCCCCCACCCCCACCCCCAACAGCTGCAAGATGGCGTCCATGCTCTCCACGCCGCTGGAACGCCTGTAAGCTCCTTACTGCTAAATCCGCACACACCATGAAATACTTGATTCCTGGTACCTGAATTTAGAGAGCTGACTTCTGAACACACTCTCCTCTCCTCACCCCTTCCTGGCTGATGTGCTCAGCCCTCCTCGGGGCCCCGCCCTCAGACCCCGCACTCTCCACCGTCTGGGCAGAGGCTGTGCATCTCCCTACTGCTACCTGGCTCAGCCCCAACTCCCAGCCCAGCTCGTCCACCTGCAGACAAAGAAACTTTCAGAGTAACACTGTGGAAAACAAATTTCTGTTACAGAAATAAAACGCACGTAAACGGAAGGAAAATAAAATCTGCAATCCCAAAGTTACCATACTTAGGCTTCCATCTTAGATGTGCATCAAATCCCTAACTGGCAACTCCCGGTAAAAAACTCCTCGACGGCCGTGCTTTGTTGTCAGGACAGAAGACAAATCCACACTCTTCAGCAGTGCTTATCAACTTCGACTGGGCCTCAGCTCCCTCTCCACCCTCATTTCTTGAAGTTCCATACCCTCAAAGTCACTCTGTTGCCACACCCCAGGTCCCACCCCTTGTCTTCTAGGCCCTCTTACAGCCTGCTCCCCACGAAATGATTAATCCACGGCTACCCTTCCATTTACCCCCACCTCTCACTGCCTGGGCCAGAATATCCGTCCAGTTAATTCTTAAATTTTTTTTTAATGTTAATTTATTTTTGAGAGACAGACAGAGCATGAGCCGGGAGGCAGAGAGAGAGGGAGACACAGAATCCGAAGCGGCTCCAGGCTCCGAGCTGTCAGCACAGAGCCCGATGCGGGGCTCCAACGCACCAGCCTTGAGATCATGACCTGAGTCGAAGTCAGATGCTTAACCAGCTGAGCCCCCCAGGCACCCTCCGTGCCAGTTAATTCTCACCCTATCTGTCAAAACCTCTCCCACCCAGAACAACTCCTCTAAACCAGTTGTGGCCATCTCCCTCATCTCACCGGTTACTGGGAAGAAATGAGCAAGTGGCTCAATTCTGACAGAATGAGACAACCAGTCTGCCGGAGAGCTTCCAGGAAAAACAAGTTTCTACACTGCATATAAAATACCTGAAACTAAGAAGAAACTACCCTCAGGGGAGCCTGGGTGGCTCAGTCGGTTGGGTGTCCGACTTTGGCTCAAGTCATGATCTCCTGGTGCGTTGAGTTCGAGCCCCGAGTCAGGCTCTGTGCTGACAGCTCGGAGCCTGGAGCTGCTTCAGACTCTGTGTCTCCCTCTCTCTCTGCCCCGCCCCCACTTGTGCTCTGTCCGTCTCAAAAATAAACATACATTTAAAAAAAATTTTTTAATTAAAAAGAAGAAACTACCCCCCCTTCATCCTTTGGGCAATATTCTGGGGGTGCCTGGGGGGCTCAGTCGGTTGAGCACCTGACTCCTAAGTTCAGCTCAGGTCATGATCTTGCAGTTCACAAGACTGAGCCCTGTCAGGCTCCACACTGACAACGCGGAGACTCCTTGGGATTCTCTCTGCCTGTCTCAAAACAAACGAATAAACTTAAATAAAAAAACAACACTGAGGTTAGACTACAGCCCAGCTGCCTCCTCAAGAAGCCCGCACTCGAGAGGAGCGGCCACTACTGTTTAAATGTGTACTGAAGGCCAGAAACAAGTTTTTAATTGATGGAAAAAATGGACTATTAACTAGTGCAGGGGCTATTAAAAAGTAGTTCTCCTTAGCGAAGCTGAAGGTACACAATGTATACGTGGACCAGCCAACAGTCTTTAGATAAAGGGTCAGAATTCTGTGAGGCCCTTAAGAATGAAGCTGGGGCCTGGATGTTTAATTGCTCCTCTATGCAGACAGCAGTTTAGAAGAAATCCTCTCTCTATTGCCTGTCACCTATAAGAGTAACAAGATTCTGTCACTAGAATGTCACTGTGTCTCCCCCGTAAACCTTCATGCAATGTATTCAGCTTGAAAAGCTGCACTTCATCAGGCCTATACGCATGGCTTTATCTGCTTTTAAGTAATACTAAGGATGTAAGGGGGACACATCAAAGATGGTTTTCAAGGGTTACTGTCACCAACCCCAACTTTCCCTGTGGAATGACCAAACTGAGTTCCCACAGTGTGCAGTGATCAGCAATACCAACACGGCACTGAGAAATACATCAGCAAAACTTCCAACTGGAAACAACTGTGACAAAACAATCACTTTTCCAGACAAGAGAAAGCCCCAAGTCCCCGCTACAGCAGACAGCTTATCCTGTTACGTCCTGTACCAGCTCTGATACCAAAGAGCCTTAATTTTCTTCTCCATCAGGTGTTTTAGGGGGCTGGTGGGGGGGGGGGGGCGTGTTGGGAGTTCCCGTCTTTGAACACCTAAAATGAAATCCCTGCCTGCTTAGCACGGTCGAGGACCACAGCTGAATGAGGAAGCACAGTCCCCAAGAAACTCGGACACAGACCCACTGCTCTGTTCCTCAGGGGTTCCTCAGGCTCTGAGAAGGTCACTGCACTGTGTCCCAACACCCCCACTTCTGAAAACAGTACGAAATGTGTACCAGCTGCTGACATTGGGTAGTCACAATCCATCTTATAAAGCATTAAATATTGGGCATTCACTTTCGAATGTCCCCTCCCTGGAAAGAGCGGTTTCCTACTATTCTTCCGTTCTGATCTCACACCCTCATGAACTTGTGCCTGCTGCTCATTCTGTGGCCACCTCTTTACTCTTCGAAGCAGTGAGACAACGGACCCGGGTACTGTGGTAAGAAATCCTGCACCATCGCATCCAGGATTATCAATGTCTTCAAACTGTAAGTAAAGAGCAGTTGGCACCCCCTCTGTTCTTCCCACCCTAAATAAAGCTCTCGAACCAAACAATGGGCACCTGTCAGCCAGTTAAGGGCGAATAGCGTGACCAGCTCCTTGGGTCTCCCCTCAGCTGATCCTCCAACATTGTTGGGAACGCTGGTGTGGTGGAGCCCCAATTTCCTTTTGAGAAAAACCCCTGGATACACAGGAATCAAAGGAAGCCAAACAGCAACTGGCGGGTCCTGACCAAGGCTGCTCCTTGGTGGACGCCTGAAGGCAGTAGGCAGAACCTGATCCCTGAGTGCCCGCTTGGGGACCTGGTAGAATTCTCTTTGGTCAGCCTCTCCCTTTGGGAAATAGTGGAAAAGCCCAGGACTGATCTCTCACACAGCCTCCCAGGAGTGACCTGGGTGGCTTCCAAAGGGTCCTCCTCACAGGTTTCCCAACTACAGCGGAAGGTGGCCCTCCACTTGCTTCCACTGCCGACACTGGCACGGCTCGCCTCCCAGGTTCCCATTTGTTACCTTCCATTTGAGCAGGACTTACTTCAATGCCTTCTGGGCTCAGCACCCTCCTCCCGCCCAAGGCCCATGGTGGTGATGGGAGAGAAGACACGTGGCAAGCGCTCACAAGATGCAGAGGATAATCAGAGCCAACTGTCTCTGCTCAGTCTACCTCCGATGGGGACTTGAAGGACTATTCCCAAGCAGCTGCCAAAACTCCTTTTGTTTCAGGGAATTCCTGTCTTCTCTGGCCTGACACGGATTCCCCATTTCTACTTGTTGGTGGGGGGAAAAAAATCTGCATCTGCTCATCTGTCTAAGCTGACAGGCTTTAGGACGAGGAGACCTCTTGTTCCCTGTCCTCTGGTCTTTTACCTGCCTGCAGGCTTCCTGGCTGAAACTTCACCTCTTCAGCCCTCCCCTCCCTCCTCCTGTTTCTGCACCTCCTTGGGTGCAGCCTACACACTGGTTCCTATACCACCCTCCGTGTCTTGGGCACCACCGGCTCCTCCTCCCACCCTCATGTCAAGGAGCAAAGAGCACCTGCACCCGCATGGACCACCCACTTCAGATTTCCCCACTGGTGCCCCAGATAAAAACTGACGATGGGGAACAAATTAATTGACTTTTAGGTGGATGCAGGTGGAACTTACTCCATGTTTAGGCAAATTTAAGTTTGTTGGTTTGAGAGAGACCTGTTCATCAGTATAAAATATAAAACCTTTTATTCTATCTAGGTTTCCTGAAGGTCAAGTAAGTTCAGGTTATCTCTGTTCCACTTAGCGAAAAAGATTATTTGAAATGATGGTTAATTCTGTCTCAAAGTTTTCATGCGTAATTGTTAAGATACCTTTCAGTATTTGGTAACCTGAACCTTTATAAACTTTTGCTTGCATGATAAATGGGATTGAATTCACTGGACATCTAGGTCTTTTCCAAATAGAACAGAGTGCTAAAGCACTGATTACTGAACGTAGGTTTGCGCTTCTGACTTCTTATTGCAGGGAAAACTAAGGCTATTTGGGTCTATTGGTAAACATGTTTTGTGCTTAAGTGGTTCATGAATTTGCCATCCAAAGAATTCTGGTGTGACAGATTACAACTGGTTACTAAGTTTTCACTGGAGACTATGGTTTCTAAGAGTTAAAATTCTGCTAAGTGTAGTTAAGGCTGATGGGAATAAGGAAAGCAACTCTATGTAGAAAAGTAGGAAATGTGTAAGAAAGATAAGGAATAGCAATACATTTTTGTTGGAAGGTAAAATAAAGTAATTTGCTTACGTGGAGAGAAATGGCTTGGCACAAAATCTGAATGCAAAGGAAAGTTGTAGAAGGTTTGTGAAGGGAAATCTCTGAAAAGGAATTTTATGTGTGCAGGATGGACTAAGGTTAAAATGAGGACTAAGGTTAAAATGAATGTATTTTAAAAGTTCACTGGGTTAAGATTAAAACTGCCCCTCCCTTGATCCAAAGACAGAAAACAATGGCAATACCCTCAATACCCTCGTTGCCGGCCTCCAGATGCTGCACATTTGTGCTGTTCCTGTTTAGCAGAGGGATGGATGCCTGTGCCACACGAGCGATGACCATGACACACAAGGGATGACCATGACACACAAAGGATGACCATGCCATGTGAAGAATTTTACTGGGATACATCGGGCCATTTTGCTAAACTTAGCCCAGAGTATGCCGAAAATGGGTATCCACGTGGCTGGAACTTATTTGGGCATTGCTGGAAAAAGCAGGGGAAAAGACCTCGTCTTTAGCCCTTTTAGCCCCCCACAATGGCCGATGATCGATATGTAAATTACCATCGGGCCAAAATAAAATTAGTGCATCCTTCTACAACCAGGGGAGTCTTGGTCACAGTGCACACCCCCAAGGTCCTGCAGGCGGGAAGCGGAAGCATAGGAGGAATCAGGGAAGACCAGTCAGCTCTTGGAAAGTAGGGTCGAGCCTGGGTAAGAGCAACTACTCCCAGCAGTTTGACAGACTGACGGGGCTTCTGGCTGCCAGCCAAATACCCAGCCAAAATGCAGGGCCAGGAGATGAGGCTTCTCCTGGCCAGCAATAGGAAACCGCGATAAGAGATGCTTTTTCCTCCTTTTTCCTATAGATGGGAAATTCCCACACCAAGGCCAATACCCCTTTGGGAGGCATTCTGAAAAACTGGGACGATCTGATTCACGAACCCTGAAGAAAAAGCAACTCATTTTCTTTTTGCACCAAGGCTTGGCCCCAATACAAATTGGAGGAAGAAACCTGGCCACCAGAGGGAAATATCAATTATAATACTATCCTACAATTGGACTTGATTTGCAAATGTGAGGGGAAATGGGGAGAAGTCCCTATGTTCAGTGTTTTGGGGGCCGTAAGAGAAAATCGAGGTATGTGTGAGGTCAATCCTGATTAAATGGCAACCCTTTCTGAAGTCCAGTAATCAGGAGGGGAAACTAAGTCCAGCAATCAGAAGAGGAAACTAAGGGCCCCTCGCATGTACCCAAAGCAGACCTAGAGAAAGAGGAAGGGAAGTCCTGCACCTCAACCTTCTCCTCGGGTCCTCCATCTACATGTCCAGACTTAAAAACATGCACTTCTGCCCCCCGGTGCCCACCTTACCCAGGCCCTCCCCATAAGGTAACAGGTGTGTTTCCCCTACAAGAAGCTAGAGTGCCGTTAGGAGAAACACAGGGAGGCACCACCATGATGCGATTACAGGTACCTTTTTCATCATAAGATTCAGGACAGATGGGAGAATATCTAGGTACCTTTTCTGATGGTCTGGGTAAGCATATAGAGGCTTTTCAGAATTCCCTACTGAAGCTCAGGCAGCCCCACCCCAGGATCCTAGCTGAGACCTAGGATAATTCCACTGGGAATGGTGTCGCCACCATTTCCAAGACTGTACTTTGGAAGAATTAAAAAGAAGGTTAAGCCCTTAAATTGCGCTAAATTAGCCACCAACACACAGACATAGGATGAAACCCTGGTGGCCTTCCTGGAAAAGTTAAGGGAGGCTCTCATTAAATAGAAGGCTATCTCCCCCTAACACCCCTGAAGTGGAGACAATTCTGAAGGACAAATTCATCACTCAATCGGCACCAGGTATTCGGAGAAAACTGCAAAAATTGGCTGCTGGCCGGGAATGGACCGTGGATGAGGTCTTATAAGCTGCCAATCGGGTATGTTACAGCCAAGATCAAGAGAAGAGTAAGACACAGGAAAGGAGGCTTAAAAACAAATCTAAGGCCTTAGTTGCAGCTTGACATACTATGTCACAGCAGACTTCCCAAGGGCCTGGCACCGAGTGCCATATGCGTGGCCATTCAGGGCACTGGAAACAAGAACGTTCTCAGAGGGGACAACCGAAGTGGAAACCCCGTAAGCCAGGCCCCTTGCGTGGAGACAGTCACCGGAGATCCCAACGCCCTTGGGGACCTCAATCTTCGAGGGCTCGGATAACCAGCATCCCTGAAGGGAACAGATGGGTCCTGGGGCTCATCACGGTGGGTCCCCTGAACCAGCTGTCTATTGGAAACCCAGAGCCTCGGGTGACTCTGGAAATAGAGGGAAACCCAGTTGATTTCCTTCTGGACACCAGAGCCGGCTTTTCTGTCCTCCTTTCCACTCCCTGCCAACCATCCAAATGCAGCCTAACTATCAGGGGCGTCTCCAGAAAACTCACGACTAAATTTTTCTCTCAGCCACCGGGTGCAAACGGGGAGACTTTTTCCCCCCCGCGCTCTTTTTTGATAATGTCAGAGAGTCCCACTCCCTTGCCAGAAAGGGACATTATGACTGAATTAGGGACAACAGTGCTACCAGCTCCAGGACGGAGAAACAATCGCCTGAACTTA
>CM053565.1:221305-254405 GCA_028646485.1 Cryptoprocta ferox
GTGTTCAAAGGGGGGAATATGACAGGAAAAGATGGGATTCAGTAGGCAGAGAGGGAAAGGTTAGGACCTGGGATCCCTGGGTAGGGAAAAACATATTTTGGAACAATGCTGGGAGTGTCTGGCCATAGCAAACCCCACCCCAGGGATAAGATTCCTCCTAAGAATGTAACAGACCCCGCCTACTCCCCCTCAGGTTCCACTCAGGAATATGACAAAAGACCTAAGTGTGACCACAGATCACACTTCATACAATGGAAACACAGCACCTAGAGCTATTCAGCCAATAAGGGTGGACCTGAGAAGGAACACAAGGGGGAAGGGGCAACCAGATCCTTATAAAACAAGGACCCTTGCCTACTGTCGTGGGCATTCACTTTCAAATGTCCCCTCTCTGTAAAGAGAGCTTTCCTACTATTCTTCCCTTCTAATCTCATATGCTAATAAACTTTTAACCTGCTGCTAAAAAAAAAAAAATAATAGTTAAATATTAGTTTAAAAAAAAAAAACATGAAAAACTAGTAAGTTTAAGTTAGCCTGCAAACATTCAGAGCAGAAAATAAGACTGTGATCTTTGACTCTAAATATAGGACAGAAGGGGCGCCTGGGAGGCTCAGTCGGTTAAGTGTCCGACTTCAGCTCAGGTCATGGTCTCGCAGTTCGTGGGTTCGAGCCGCACCTCAGACTCTGTGCTGACAAGCTCTGAGCCTGGAGCCTGCTTCAGATTCTTTGTCTCCCTCTCTCTCTACCCTTCCCCTGCTCACACGGTCTCTCTTTCAAAAACAAATAAACACTAAAAAAAAAAACCTTAAAATAAAATGTAGGACATAAAATATTTAAGAAATCCCATCTCTATCGCTCTTTTTGGTATCACTACATTCTGCTGTCTAACTTTACATCTGTTAATAATGATTAACTAAAAGTGATTAGCTGTAACAATCACTTTTATAAAGTGGGAAAAGGTAAACACTGGTTCATTTTAGGGTCAAAACACCTTGGTTCTGATCAGTATTCTGGGGGGACCCAATCGAAGAGTCCCTAAATTAATGATCTTGGAAGTTCTCTCCAACCCGAAGACACTGATGTGTAAACTGTGTTCTGTATGAAAATCTCCAAGATTAATACTATACTTAACCAAATGGGTAAAGTGCTAAGTACGGTAAAGCCTCATATTTGAAATTACAGTGTTCCCCCTGGGGGGGAGGCACAGTAAGCACAAGGGAAGGGAAGAGGGAGAAACATTTCAATCAAGAATTTTCTTCTTCCCCCTATCCTGCCAAAATTTATCCAGTATCTGAGAAACAAGTAAAAAATACATTATTTATATACAGCCTTACCTTAAAAATATATTTTCTGTAATAAATTTACTCCAGGTATTAAGAATATCTAAATTTCAGAAACTATTATATATTTAAGAAAGCAAAAGGCTTTAGACACTAGAGTTTCAAGCAGAACACAAAAATCCTACACATGATCATTTAATACAAATGAGTTCACCTAACCATAGCCATTCCATCTGCCCTAAATAATTTCACTTCAGTTTGCCAAAACAGTTTATATTTCAATTAATTAAGAGAGCTACTTTAGTGTCAGTTCCATGGTACTTACTAAAGTGTGTCAGGGGGACCAATGATAAGGACTTCCCATCGGTAAAGGTCATTGTCATCTATTAAACCTGCTGAAAAGCCTTCCACTGGATTTTTGTTGAGTTCTGTGGGGGGAAAAAAAAAACTCATCAAAACTTTTAAGCACATAATTTTTACCCAACAGATGAATTACAGAACATGAATATGTTATAAATTCTAAACTATTCAACGGATACACCTGGATCCATTAGCAAAATGTGACCTGACGGCCAAACGTTCCCACTTCTGTAGCGGATGGAAGCCAACAGGGAAGCAAACTGTCCACATGACCCCCTTCCTCAGCGCTCCTTTCCACCCTGGATTCCAGCTGGGTTCTTTCCACCCAGGTAACCCTGCGGTGGCAGCCGGAACTTACTCAGACACAGATATGCAGGCCCGTCCCTCACTGAGGGCTCAGAGGGAAGTCAAGCCGGTGCTCCCAGTCAGTCTTACACTGTGGTCTTTAGGGTACGTTTCTAGAAGCACCAACAGAGGACCTCATACCTTTTCACTGGGATTTCCTGAGCTTCATCAACCTTCCCGTATACCATCACCTGTGCATATCTGACAAGCCCTCTGTAACCTTGGGGATGCACCTCTACAGTTGGGGTTCCTGGGTGGCCCCACAGACTCCGCAGGCAGAGAGCAAAGGCTCCATGTATCTTGCTTGTGTGATGACCCCTTTGCCAGCCACAACGTTCAGCACACGGAGTGGTCTGAGAATAAGAGCCGGGGCCTCCAGAAATGGCAGTGGCATCCTGAGATTTTTCTGTTCCAGAGAGCGCGCTCCGGCATGGACAGAGGATGACAGAAGATGACAGAAGCAAAGGACTGGGGAGGTCAGGGCCACAGGCCAACAAGGGAGCTTAGTGGACGAGGT
This sequence comes from Cryptoprocta ferox, assembly GCA_028646485.1. Lineage (NCBI taxonomy): Eukaryota > Metazoa > Chordata > Mammalia > Carnivora > Eupleridae > Cryptoprocta > Cryptoprocta ferox. The sequence goes on from CM053565.1 coordinate 223,808, forward strand.
GAGGAGGAATGCAGGGTCTGATGGTTCCTGGAGACACAGGGCTTAATAAAGACCTATGAGGGTGCATATCCTGTACGAATGTGCAACAGCTTTAACGAGGTGTAACTGACATTCAGCAGCATTGCACACACATAAATTACAAAATCTGACGCACACGGGTATACCTACATGCCTATGAAGCAGTCAACACAATCCTGGCAGCAAACATACACATACACTGTATACAGCACTCACCAACAGGGGAGCATGGACTGGACTCTGAGAAGTGGGAGCCAAGTGCTCACGAGAGAACAGGTGGGAAGGGATATGCTGGGGGCCTGAACACGTGTCCTGCCATCAGACTCAGAGAGTTCAGCCTGATGGTAAAAGAAAGTGTAATCCAACCAGAATGCAGTACACAAGACTGCACAGTGTGTCAGCAACGGAGAAGACCTCAAATTTTGAAGGAATAAGGAGGTGGTGTTATGTCAACAACTAGGATCTAACACCCCAACGTGCCGGTGAAACACGGTGCCAAAAGTCAAATTTTATTTATATTTAAATATGAATAGGGGCGCCTGGGTGGCTCGATAGATTGTCAAGCATCCAAATCTTTTTATTTTATTTTTTAACATTTATTCACTGGGGGGGGAGGGGGAGAGGGACGGAGAGAGAGTGGGAGACAGAATCTGAAGCAGGCTCCGGGCTCAGAGCCCGACGCGGGGCTCGAACCCAAGAGCGGTGAGATCATGACCTGAGCCAAAGTCAGATGTTTCACCAACTGAGCCACCCAGGCGCCCCATCAAACACACGACTCTTGATCTCAGCTCAGGTCTTGATCTCAGGATCATGAGTGCAAGCCCCACACTGGGCTCCATGCTGGGCATGAAGCCTACTTTAAAAAAGGCAGGGGGCGGGGAGGGGGGTAGCGCACCTGGGCGGCTCAGTTGGTTGGGCGTCTGACTCTTGATTTCAGCTCAGGTCATGATCCCAGGGCCGTGGAACTGAGTTCCGTGTTGGACTCTGTGCTGAGCACGGAGCCTCCTTAACATTCTCTCTCTGTCTGCACTTTCCCCGCACACATGAGCTCGTCACTCTTGCTCTGCCGTCTCTCAAAATTTGAACGATTTTTTATGAGCCTAAATTTTGGCCGAAAAGTCAAAGTAGACTTACCTAAGGTTTTAAGCTGTACCGGATTTCAAAACGAAGACACGCAGGATTACTTGTAAATAGCTGTTCTAGGACATTTCTTAAAAAGATACTGAAACCGGAATGACGTAAAGACAGGAACTGCATTTCATTTGTGCACGTGACCGCTCGCTGAGCGCCCGCACTGCTGCTGACGCGCTGGCAAAGTGCCCGCTGCCCCAGCTCACCGCTGCCCGCGGCAGGAGCAGCACCCACCCCACCGCCGGCCGCGGCAGGAGCACACACCTCACCGCCGGAGAAGCGCCCCTGGCAGCTCCCGTTAGGCCCCTCTGGGCCCTCAGACCCCGCCCGCCAGCATCAGGAAGCTGTGTTAATTTGAGGGGTGAGGGAAAGAAACGATGTTAGGTTTCTTTTGAAAAACCTATGGCCGTAAGTTATGGGGTTTTTTTTTTTTTTAATTCTTGGTTAAAGAGAGAGGCTTGGGGGTATCAGAATATTGTTGATAACTTATGTCGTAAGACTGATGGTATCACCCACGGGTGAGGACAAGTGTAGCCCCACACGGAAGATCTAACTCAATACCACTATGTTGAGGATTTAAAAGAAAAGGGTGAGGGGCGCCGGGGTGGCTCAGTCGGTTAAGCATCGACTTCGGCTCAGGTCATGATCTTGCAGTTTGTGGGTTCGAGCCCCGCGTCGGGCTCTGTGCTGACAGCTCGGAGCCTGGAGCTGCTTCGGATTCTGTGTGTCCCTCTCTCTCTCTGTGCCCCTCCCCTTCTCGTGCTCTGTCTCTGTCTTTCAAAAATGAATAAATATTTAAAAAAGGAGGCCACAAAAGTGACTAAGAAGGGGAAGAGAGAGAAACAGGAAGAAACCCAAGAAAGAGCTTTATCCAAGAAGCCAAAGGAGAAAGTTGCCCCGAATAACAAATACACACTGCACAGGAAATAGGAGGTCGAACGTCAGGGGCGCCCGGGGGGCTCGGTCTGTCGAGCGTCCGACTCCAGCTCAGGTCATGATCTCACGGTTCGTGGGTTCCGGCCCCGCGTCGGGCTCTGTGCTGACAGCTCGGAGCCTGGAGCTGCTTCGGATTCTGTGTCTCCCTCTCTCTCTGCTTCTCCCCTGCTCACGCTGTCTGTCTGCCTCTCTCTCTCTCTCTCTCTTTCAAAAATAAATATTAAAAAAATTAAAAATAAAACAAAATAAAATAAATCCACTGGGTTCAGCAAAAAGGCCAAGGATGCCTCCAGCATAACCAGTTTCAGTGTAATGGTAACACGGCGACCAGGTAAGCAACACTGAGTTGACAAAAAGGAGGTGAAGGAGACGAGTGGAAATTTCCGCTAGAAGTCTACAAGTCTGTGGATGGGAAAGTGTAGTAGCCACACAGAGATAAGGTTCCAGCAAGCTTTTTAACGGAAAAGGCCAAAGAAAATGGTTCACCATCCTAGCCACATTTAAATGTTGACAGGGATACTTCACACGACATTCAAGTCCAGATGGACTACAAGATATAAATAACCAATAAAACTTACAGAAAATATAGAATTTTGTTACATAATCTGGGGTTGGAGGTGGCCTTCCTGAGCCACCTCCAACAGCCAAAAAACTCAACAGACAAATTACACTACACAAAATATTTTAATTCCAGCACAATAAAGCTTCAACCCACGGGCGAGAACAGAGAGACTATCTGCAACATTACAGGTAAAGGAAAGGGAACTCACAAAGGGTACCAGCACACGGCGGAGGCCACAGCTAAGAACACAGAACTGTGGCCAGCGGAAGACACACACGCGCCACAAGTGCCCATGCCTGGGTTTCTGCCCGAGTCCCAAAGGTATTACGGACAAGTTCTCGATGGGACAAACATGGAGATCGAGTCTTCTGAATGTTACCCGGACACAAGTTGAGTTGGAAAGAGCTCTCTTTCCCACAAATCATGAATGTGAAAGCAAAATTTTAAAGTTCTAACAAAACAGGTAAACTAATGATTAGTATGTGAAATCAGGACAATAGTTGCCTTTCTGTTTTTTCTTTTTCTTTTGGAAGGGGAGTGAGAGTAGTAGTTGGGAGGAGGCATCGAAGGGGTTTCAGGGGTCCTGGTAATGGCATGCTGCACAAAATATTGATGTACTTTTCTATGTGTATGTTATACTTCAATTTTTGAAACTCAGGAAATCCTGGAGCGTCCCCTCATTGTTAAATGCGAGTTATGTACACCTGCAGTGATTCTGGAAATCGCTGTGGGCCAGGGTGGCCTACAAAAAATTAACAAAAAGCAAACCAAGGACAAGAAAATGTCTTGGGAACAAGGATTTGGATAGGCAGAAGTATGGGAAATAACGCAAGAGCAGACTTTTATAATAGAGTTGTTATTCAAGGACAAGACTAAGGGAGAATGGGGAGAGCATGTGAAAAATAAAAGCTCTAGGGGCACCTGGGTGGCTCCTTCGGGTAAGCGTCTGACCTTGATCTTGACTCAGGTCAGGATCTCATAGTTCGTGACATCAAGCCCCACATTGGGCTCTGTGTTGACAGCATGGGGCCTGCTTGGGATTCTCTCTCTGCCTCTCTCTCAAAATAAAATAAATAATTTATTAAAATACAAATACAAATACAAACAAACTCTATAGTCCTGAAGTCATATTGCAATTTCAGTATTAATTCATGATACAGCTTTAAAAATTATGAGTTCTCAGCGTCACTCATCATCAGGGAAATACAAATCAAAACCACACTGAGCTACCACCTCATGCCACTCAGAGTGGCTAAAATGAACAAATCAGGAGACTATAGATGCTGGCGAGGATGTGGAGAAACGGGCACCTCCTACACTGTTGGTGGGAATGTAAACTGGTGCAGCCGCTCTGGAAAACAGTGTGGAGGATCCTCAAAAAATTAACAGTAAAACTCCCCTAAGACCCAGCAATAGCACTGCTGGGGATTTACCCAAGGGATACAGGAGTGCTGATGCATAAGGGCACATGCACCCCAATGTTCGTAGCGGCACTTTCCACAATAGCCAAATCATGGAAAGAGCCTAAATGTCCACCAACTGATGAATGGATCAAGAAGATGTGGTTCATCTACACAATGCAATACTACATGGCCATGAGAAAGAATGAAATCTGGCCATTCACAGCAACGTGGATGGACCTCGCGGGTGTCATGCTAAGCGAAGTAAGTCAGGCGGAGAAGGACAGATACCATATGTGTGCACTCATAGGTCTAACAGGAGAAATTACCAGAGGACCACGGGGGAGGGGAAGGGGGAAAAATAGTCGGGGAGAAGGAGGGAGGTAAACCATGAGAGACTCCTGAATACTGAGAACAAACTGCGGGCTGATGGGGGAGGGGGGGTGATGGGCATGGAGGAGGGCACTTGTGGGGAAGAGCACTGGGTGTTACATGGAAACCAACTTGACAATAAACTATCAAAGAAAAAAGAAATTAAAGCAATTTTTAAATAGAAAAAAATTTTAAACTAAGAATAAAATTTGAGAAAACATTAGGAAAAAAATTGTGAGTTCTGTCCACTGAAAAGGTCTAGAAAAAATGACCAACCCGATAGAAATGTGCATCCCTAATGCCCAGGATATGGCTTCAAATAGAATATACCACTTAAAGGGAGCAGGAATCTTCAGAGAAATGGCTGAGTTCAAGTCTGGGGCAGGACATGTTCTAGGTTCATCTCGTACACACTAAATAAAAAGGAAGCTGTCAAGGAGCACCTGGGTAGCTCAGTCAGTTAAGCAACCGACTTCCGTTCAGGTCATGATCTCATGGTTCATGGGTTCGAGCCCCACATTGGGCTCTGTGCTGATAGCTAGCTCAGAGCCCAGAGCCTGCTTCTGGTTCTGTGTCTCCCTCTCTCTCTGCCCCTCCCCTGCCTATGCTCGCTCTCTCTCGCTCTCTCTTTCTCTCTCTCTCTCAAAAATAAACAAACATTTTAAAAAATTAGAAAAAAAAAAAAGGAAGCTGTCAAATACTATGGTCTTGTTAAAAGGAGTCATCCAACTGGCCACATGTGGAACAATCTGAGTACCAATAAAGCTAACAATGACTAACAGTTTATAAACAGTGGTATCAAAAACAACAAACCTATTGGTCCTACCTTTACAGGACGCTAATAAACTGTTTTTGGTTTTCAAAACAAATCAAAACAGGAAAAGAATCAAGATTTATTCTTCCTTTTCTACACAAAATTGTACTACCAAGTAATCAAACAGTAATTACTATTTCATCAAATGAGATCTATCTCTCTATAGAAATAACCCAGTTAAGGGGCGCCTGAGTGGCTCAGTTGGTTATGCGTCAGACGTCGGCTCAGGTCGTATCTTCAGTTCAGGGGTTCGAGCCCCACGTCGGGCTCTGTGCTGACAGCTCAGAGTCTGAAGCCTGCTTCAGATTCTGTGTCTCCCTCTCTCTCTGCCCCTTCCCCACTCGTGCTTGGTCCCTCTTGGTCTTTCAAAAATAAACAAACATTTTAAATAATTAAAAATTAAAAAATAAAAAGAAAGACAACTAGACATCAGGTGTCTCTTCATAAACAAACCATCAGGAAAGGTCACCAAACTTACAAACCTGAGCTTGTCCGCACCCACAGACACAATCACCAATTCACAGAACACACAGAGAAATGTGGTAAGGGACACCCCAGACACACATGACCAGCAGTGACCACACTGCAGGGCCTGGAATGTTCAATAAATATCCCATGAGGAAAACAAAAGAAAGAATGGAACTCAAACTTAAAAAAATTTACAACATTAAGTAAAAATTTGAAGGCTAACTGGATATTAGACAATATTAAGATGTTAATATAACATGAATAATATTAAAGAATTATTGATCTTTTAACGTGGTAATGGCAATTTGCTAGTACCTTAACCCCATTTTTAGGGACATGCAATGCAATCCTTACAGACGAGTGGTGCATGATGTATGATGTTTGCGAAGGGTTACAACATGGCTTCTCACAACCTCCCGACTGCTGAGGCTGCGGGAGTACACGGAGATTCACTGTGCCCATCACTTTGCTTTGGTGTTCGAGGTTTACAATTTCTCGCTAAAAAGGCAGGTATTGTACTCTAAAATCACGTTTTGCCATTTTTTTAAATAGACCTTCCCTGCGCCTCTGCAAAACTACAAGGTCAGCATTCAAAGATCCAACTAGATACCATTTTATACTCGACTCTTAGGAAACACACTACTTCAACTGTAGCGCACTGTGCCCAGGCCAGGGGCTGAGTCTACGGCTACAAAGCCAAATACGGGCCGGTGCTTCTGGCCCAGCACAGCTTTCCTTTGTGTCTGGGCGCCTGTGGGGTCCTGCCCAGCGAATGCGCGCTGCTGTCCAGTTTACTTCCATGACACATGGCTGTGAGGTGTGTTTCTGTGACGTGACAATTTTTACAATGGCTTCACTTTGAGCTTTCGAAATCACCAACAGAACCTTTTATCCAGATACCAAGTATCGAGATGGTTTGTTTAAACAATTTTGACCTTATTATAAGAATAAGTTACCATATCAATTTAAAAATTTTAGATCAGTACAAACCAAGTCACTTAAAATTAACAGAGAACACAGGGGCGCCTGGGTAGCTCAGTCAGTTGATCATCCGGCTTCGGCTCAGGTCATGATCTCGCGGTTCGTGGGTTCGAGCCCCGCATCGGGCTCTGTGCTGACAGCTCAGAGCCTGGAGCCTGTTTCAGATTCTGTGTCTCCCTCTCTCTCTGACCCTCCCCTGCTCACACTGTCTCTCTCTCTCGCTCTCAAAAAAAAGTAAAACGTTAAAAAAAAAATTTTTAATTAACAGAAAACATTCATTTCCTGCAAGTTTCCATCAGTTAATCAATATTGAAAAAGGTTATGTATTAGCAAATAACTACAAAGGTTTATTCGTATTTTGTCTAGATTTTAAGAGGCATCAATTTAATCATCTTTACAGATTTCTGGCAAACTGTTAAGATTACTTATTAAAATTAGAGTTTTTTTTTCCTTAACACCATGCCACGGGCTACACAGAGCTCAAGCTAGGGATTTCCTAAACCCCAACATCTCCAACCCAGACCCCTTTCTTTTGCCACATTTCAAAAACAAGGAATATGGAGCAGACAAGCAAAACAAGTGTGAGATCGTATCTTGCAAAGATTTTGCCAACGTGTTTCTGAAAAGATGTGCTTGGAGAATTCTGCGCCATGTTCCTAGAACGACACTTCAGGAAGCCCTGCACCGGCACTATTTCCCCTCGGTGCCTTCCTCAAGCACTAAGCCAAGGTCCTCGAGCGTTAGGCCCTAAACAGACCGCTGCTTGTGCTCACACTAACACAGCGCCCTCACACACCTCCTACGGGACCGTGACAGCAGGAATTCCTCACCGGACACCAAGTTAGGCCTTGACACTGCAGTCTACAGTTTTACATAAACTTCAACCTACTTTGTTATGTTTTAGGGAAAAAGACTATAAAGACAAGATTTGGGAGGACTTTTGAGTTTCATTTCACAACAGAAAATTCGGAGCACAGTTCTGGGGGCACAGAGTGTGGTACGGTGTCCGGCAGCCCTGGGCTGGATGCCACCTCTCCCACCAGCCTTGTCACCTTCAGCAGGTTGTCTCTCTTTCCTTTTTTCCTTCTTTCCTTCTTCCTTCCTTCCTTCGTCTCACTTGCCTCATCCTGAAGTATGGGCAAATCCAGGACAGTGGTCCAAGCCAAATGAGATACTCCATATGCAAGACTGTCCACCTTAGCCTGCTTCCTTCCTTTCAAATTGCTCACTAGGCTACGAGCTATAAAAACAAGAGTCAATGTTCTTTAGAATTTTGAGGTTTGGAGAAACAGGACCTGCCCTACGTCCAGCACGTCACACCCACCCATTTACTTCTAGTAGGAACTGTCAAACAGGCCCTCGTAGCCGGGGCCATAAGGAGGAGTGAATGAACACGGATTCAAGCCAGGAGAATGAGATCTTCTAGAAGATTCTTCAAATTGGAATTAAAGAAAGGGAGTCCCAACCCAAGGGTAAATGGTGCTACAAAAGCCTAAGAGCTGTCAAAAGCCACAGTTCAAATCTCAAAGAGAAAGGTCGTTACAGAAAATGCAGCCAAAACTGAGAGAAATAAGCAGAAGTAACGAACAGGAAGAGAGGTCCTAGAAGAATTCTGACACCTGACACCCGGTACCACTCCTGCCCTTCCATAAATTTGGATGAGTCACATTGTCTTCTTCGTCCATACTTATGCTAGTTCAATTCCTATCCCTTCCAACCTAGGGTACTGTTTCTCCTTTCAAAAAGTTTTATTTCTGAGCTGACATCCCAGGGGGACTGTGTCAATCTCTGCCCCCCGCCCCGAACCTGACACCCCAGGGCCGGTCCTCCCCTTTCCTTCCACACTGAACCCATCACTTGGGGGACACAGCGTGGGGGGGGGGGGTACAGGTGGTTCTCATCAGGGACAGCAATGCATGCTCTCCACCCCTCCCCCCACCCCGCCAGCGCTGGACGGGGAAGGCCGTCCATACCGCCACCAACACAGCGTGAGAATCGTCAACCACTTTACTACACTGATTTTCTTAAGTATTGCTCAAGGTTTCTGGGTATAAAATTTTCAAAAATAAGTTTTCTTTTACTTAATATGTAACAGACCTTACCTCCTTATCTACTTGCTTCTGCACAATAAAACTAGGTAAGTTACTCCACTTCACGTATCAACACCAGAAATTTGCTTTCTTTTGTATGCTCCTACCCTGCTGTGGTCTCAGCAAACTCAAAGCGAGGTTTACCTCTCCTTGCCATCCCTCCTTGCCATCAACTGCATAAGGAAATTCACAATTAAAAAAAAAGAAAAAAAAGAAATTCATAATAAAACATCTCTTGGGGCGCCTGGGTGGCTCAGTCGGTTAAAGGTCTGACTTTAGCTCAGGTCATGATCTCATGATCTCATCGGTCATGGGTTCGAGGCCCACCTCGGGCTCAGAGCCTGGAGCCTGCTTCGGATTCTGTGTCTCCCTCTCTCTCTGCTCCTCCCCCACTCATGCTCTGTCTCTCTCTCCCTCTCCGCCCCTCTCCGACTCACACACTTTCTCAAAAATGGACATTAAAAAAATTTTTTTAATCTCTTAGCATGCGGGTGCCTGGGTGGCTCAGTCAGTTAAGCAGCCAACTGTCAATTTCAGCACAGGTCATGACCTCACAGTTCATGAGTTCGAGCCCCACGTAGGGCTCTGTGCTGACAGTGCAGAGTCTGCTTGGGATTCTCTCTCTCCCTCTCGCTCTCTCAAAATAAACTCTTAGTATAATAATAAGGTATTGAATCTCCATTCCAAGTCACTTCAAGTTTACTTCAACCACCTAATAAAATACAGGAAGATTTCAGAAAAAGAATCTCAAAGAAATTACTACAACATGATCTCTTTTAATTTTTTCTTTTTAATGTTTACAGAGAGAGCATGCACAAGCAACGTACAGGGCAGAGAGCGAGAATTTGAAGCAGGCTCCACACTGTCAGCATAAAGACCGACATGGGGCTCCAACTGACAAACCCCGTGATCGTGACATGAGTCAAAATCAAGAGTTGGTCGTTTAAGGGTCTGAGTGACCCAGACTGCACCATTTTATCTCTTTTTTTTTAAAAGACCTAAAACGGGGCACCTGGGTGGCTCAGTTAGTTAAGCGTCTGACTCTTGGTTTTGGCTCAAGTCATGACCTCACGGTTCCTGAGTTTGAGCCCCACACTGGGCTCTGCACTGACAGCACAGAGCCTGCTTGGGAATCTCCCTCTACCTCTCCTCCACTTGTGCTCTCTCTCAAAATAAATAAATAAACTTAAAACACTTTAAAAAATTAACTCTATTCTTTTTTAAATTATTTTATGTTTATTTTTGAGACACAGAGCATGAGCAGGGGAGGGGACAGAGACAGAGGGAGACAGAATCCAAAGCCAGCTCCAGGCTCCAAGCTGTCAGCAGAGAGGCCGACACGGGGCTCGAACTCACGAACTGCACAAGATCATGGCCTGAGCTGAAGTCAGACACTCAACCAACTGAGCCGCCCCTTCATTTTTTCAAAATTAAAAAAAAAAAAAAATTTAATAAGACAATCAGACATGTAAACTATTTCCAACTGGGGGGAACAGCAGATTCTGTAAAGAAAAAAATGGAAATAAAGAAACTATAGTATACAGAAATAAAATAGAAATAAAAATAAGTTAAAAGAAAGAAAGAAAAAAGGAAGAGGTACTGAGGATCGAGGCAGATGGCGGCTGACCGTCTAGACAGAAAGCAGGTAGTTCTCAGGCGGTTAGGAAGGTGCTGCACCCAAAGGGAACTCTCTCTCTCCTCTGCTAACATGGTCTGACTCTAACTACATCTCAGAGGAAACAATTTCACAAAGATGGTTAGGAGGCCACACCGACTGAAGCCGGTATCGTCCCCTTCCAAGTGGGGTCTCCCCGACCCCACCCCCAATCTCCTTGATAAACTCCACCCTCAACGTTACAGAAAGGTGTGAGATGTGGGGCCAAAAGCACCTGATATTTACAGCGCCCAAACACTCAGCGTTTACTGAAGCGGGCAGCCCATGTTTACAAATCTGAGACCCCGGCATGTAAGAGCTGTCAAACTCACTTGCTGTGTCCTTAACTCTTTCTTGTAAAAAGAGGGAAAAAAAAAACGAAAAAAAAAAGGAAAAGGAAAAGGAAAAGAAAAAGAGGAAGAGAAAGAACAAAAGACAAAGACAAAAAGAAAAAGAGAGAAAAACAAAAAGGAAGAAGAAGACGAAGACGAAGACGAAGAAGAAAGCTAAGCCACCTGTCAGGACATTACCAATCTGAATGGGCAGCTTGGCGGAATTCCGTTTCCATCATCAGTGAGAACTCGGCACGGCACCGGCCCGGCACGAGCGCACTAAGTCCTTGCACGGCCTTCCTCGAAGATGAGAGCGCACAGGCAGGCGACTGGTCACTAAGTGTTTACACCGATGTAGAACACACCCCCGAGTTTAAAACATGTTCCTGTGGGTATGCGCTAAGTTTTATTTAGTGTAGTCCCATTTATAGTTGTTTTAAATTCACTACAGCTAGAAATATTTTGTATTCTAACCTGGTAGGCACAAATATAACTATTAAATGATTGGTGAGGTGAGCTTTATTTTATAAGCTAATTATAATTAAATAACATGGTGTGCTTCTAGTTTTACCTTTTTTTAAGATTATCATTTTTCTTTAATTCATTTATTACACCAAATTATCGGGGCAGCTAGGTGGCTCAGTCAGTTAAGCTTCCAACTCTTGATTTCTGCTCAGTTCATGATCCCAGGGTTGTGAGTTTGAGCTCCACAAACTTGGGATTCCCTCTCTCCTCCTGTCTCTCAAAATGAATAAAGTCAAAATAAATATATAAAAAAGCAATTCTTAAATATTATATTCAGATATCCATTTAACCCTCATTTCTGACTTTCAGGGGATTTTCCTGGACTTTTAAAATAGATCTTCCTTTGATAACACATTTGGTTTCCTTGCTTCCATTATTTGTGTCTTGCTTTTTGTCTTTTTTTCCTGAATTGGCTAAAACTTGCTAAAAAATGTGATTAACAGAGGCAGCTAGCCAATTCAGTCAGTGGAGCATGACACTCTTAGTCTCGAGTTTGTGAGTTCGAGCCCCATGTTCGGTGTAGAGATTACATAAAAATAAAATCTTAGGCGCACCTGGGTGGCCTAGTCAGTTAAGCATCCGACTTCGGCTCAGGTCACGATCTCACGGTTTGTGGGTTCGAGCCCCGCATCGGACTCTGTGCTGACAGCTTGGAGCCTGGAGCCTGCTTCTGATTCTGTGTGTCCCTCTCTCTCTACCCCTCCCCACTCATGTTCTGTCTCTCTCTCAAAACTAAATGAACATTAAAAAAATTTTTTTTCAATAAAAACTAAAATCTTAAAAATTATATGAACAGGGCCGCCTGGGTGGCTCAGTCAGTTAAGCGTCCAACTTTGGCTCAGGTCATGATCTCATGGTTCGTGGGTTCAAGCCCCGCGTCGGGCTCCGTGCTGACAGCTCAGAGCCTGGAGCCTGTCTTTGGATTCTGTGTCTCCCTCTCTCTCTGACTCTCTCCTGCTCATGCTGTGTGTGTGTGTGTGTCTCTCTCTCTCTTTCTCTCTCTCTCTCAAAAATAAAATAAAACATTAAAAAATATATATGAACAACAGTAGTGACATACATCTTTTTATTATTCCTGACTTTTAAATATTCATATAATTAGTGCTGATTTTCAACAACTATTACTTACACATTAAAGCATTTTTATTCTTTTCCTACAGTTCTAAATTGTTTTTTTGTTGCTGTTTGGTTTGTCTTTAAAACGTGAAGAATAAGGGACACCTTGGGCGGCTCAGTTGGTTAAGTGTCTGACTCCTGATTTAGGCTCAGATCTCAGTCTCACAGTTCATGAAACGGAGCCCCGCATCAGGCCCCATGCTGACACCTGGAGACTGCTTGAGATTCTCTATCTCCCCCTCTCTGCCCCTGCCTACGTGCATACATGTGTGCTCTCCAAATAAACATTAAAAAATTTTTAACGTAAAGAATGAAAAAGTACGTAAAGAAAGAACGTAAAGAATGAAAAGTATGTCAAATGCCTTCTGACATACGTGTATGATACTGCTGACCCACAATCACCCGGGGGATCTTTAAGGCTTTCATGTACAGTCCCAGCAGTAACAGGACACATTACGGGAGCATCCCGCAGGAGAGTCCCTTCTGTCCCTTACTATTCTGCAAGGTTCAACCCGTTCAATCCGTGCTGGGATTGGTCCAGAGCGCTCCTTCCCTTTTTTAATAAGTGTTTTCACTGGAGTATAGCTGCTGACACGCACTGTTACATTAGTTTCAGGTGCACAACAGTGACTCGCCCCCTCTCTAGACGTGACGCTGGGCTCACAAGTGTAGCTACGACCTGTCACCACCCGAGGCTGTGACAGTGGCACTGACCAAATTCCCTATGCTGTGCCTTTTATTTCCGAGGCTCATTCGTTCTCTAACTGGAAGCCTGTATCTCCCACCCCCCTCACCCATTCTGCCCGTCCCCTCCACCCCCCGGGTCCAATTTCTGTGCTGTCAGATTCTGCCATCAGGGTTATTAATAGGCTCAAAATGAAACAGAAAGCTTTACAATTTTTATGACGAATAATTAAAACAACGCGAGGGGAGTATCAGAATAAACAGGTCAATACAACATGCTAGACAAAAACAGGCTCCTTGGAAATTTGTAGAGCCGTCCACTGGGGGAGAGAGGAATAAGTCCAAAACTTGTATCACAATATACATTTATACATAATACAAACTTTACTAAAATAATTTGCTTCATTTTTTTTTTTTTTTTTGAAATCAAAGCCATCTTATATGTTCATTCCATAAGAAAAAATGTCAGGCTAACAGTGCGTATACACAGAAGAGCTGAAGAGAGGCCACCCTAAAGCCTCTGTTGATAAACTCTGAAAATACAATACTTATGAAAATGTTGCAAAATGTTTTTTTCTATACACACTTTTTAAATATATTTGGGGAGGGGGATGGAGGGGTACTTTTTAAAAAGCATGTTCATGTTTTTATATCCAGAAAAGCGATTTTCATGGCAGGAGGGGCACTGAGCCTTTCCCTTCTCAATCTTCCCAGTTCCTGAAACAATCACGCAGGCTCAAGACCTACTCTTTGACCATCCCTTCCTTTTAGGACGAGTCGCTCAGTGTAAACAAAGACCACCTAGTCGCCTGTGCTTGACTTTCCTTCCTCCCCAAATGTCTCCAGCATCTCTCTACTTTCAGCATTGCTACTATTAACATCACTGGCCTAGGTTTAATCCTAAAATACAATAAAACCATCCCAACTGTTTCCCACCTATACCAAAAGCTGTCTTCTATATTTACCAGAAGGATGTGTTTTGAGGATGGTGTTTATTATATTCAAATAGCACCTTCCTTATGAGGGAAGGCCTTCAATGGGGCACCTGGGGGGCTCAATGGGTTAAGCATACAACTTCGGCTCAGGTCATGATCTCATGGTTCGGTTCGTGAGTTCAGACCCCTCATCGGCCTCTGTGCCATCAGCCTGCTTCAGATCCTCTGTCCCCCCCTCTCTCTGCCCCTACCCTGCTCTCAAAAATAAACATTAAAAAATTTTTTTTAATGAAGGAAGGCATCCAAGAGGAATTTCTGACCTCAATAATGGGTAGACTTCTTCAGAGCATATGGCTTATTTTTTTTTATTGTCACTATTCCATGAATTGTGTAACTGATCAAATCTGCTTCTAAATGTTGGCTGTGAGAATATTTAAGAGCCAGTTTATACCAATGAGGAATTGTCTGGTATGTGTTTTTATTATAAGCTAACTCTAATGAATACTTTATGCCTGCATCCAATTTTTTTCCCTTTTGCTCTCCCCTCCCCACTTGTTAATGTTTATGTATTTATTTTGAGAGACAGAGAGTGAGCAGGGGAGGGGCAGAGAGAGAGGCCAAGAGAGAATCCCAAGCAGGCTCTGCACTGTCCACACAGAGCCCCACGCAGGGCTTGAACCCATGAACCGCAGCTCTCCCTTCTAATAATTCATGTCAACTTTCGTAAACTTACTCAATTTACTCAAAAATTCACGTGAGTCCGTGTTAGGTGCTGGAGACACACCAAAGAGCAAAACAGCTGCTGCTCCCTGTGCTCGCAAGCGAAAGGTCTTACAGACTCTTCCTTCTGGTGGGGAAGTCACACAACCAATCTCAAGTACCGCCGAGTGGCGACGCCTTCTGTGGAGAAAAGCACCTTGGAGGAGGCGAGGAGAGCAGGGCGGGTGTGCAGGCGGGAGCGCGTGCACACCTTCAGGGATTTCGAGAATTCCCATAAGCCATCAAAGCCACTTTCTGAGTAAGAGAAAAACTGAGCAGTCCAAACAACTCCTCCAACTAAAAAATGTTTAAGCAGCCCTTTACTTCATCATTTCCCTACTCAAACACCTTTCTGGATGAGCGCAATGGTTCGCACAGCAGGGTGCACGGGACCACTAACCGTGCCCTTCCTTCCTCTCTGGATGGATCCACCTACTCCCCCAGACAAGACTCCCTCCAAAATCCAGCTCCATCTTACTGCCTTCCTGCAGACCACGACACTCTGCCAACACCCGGCTGCAGGAATGACACCCCCACCCTCCCTTCCCGCTCCCCTCCCTCAGGCTTGGGAGACTATCTGGGTGTCCCTCCCTCTCCCAGAGCCACCCCTGCCCTCCAGGCCCAGCCCACAACATCCCACCCCCTGCCCTTTTGTGTCTGCTCACCCGCCCTGTCCCCTGGGCACCCGCACACGCTGAAGGTCCCCCGTTCTACCTTCTGAAAGGGGGGAATTCCAATCTTACCTTTCCTGAACTTCCGAGTATCTCACCAGGGCTCAACCTGAACTCAGGGTCCCTCCCAAACCATTCTTCCATCTGACTTTGTCACTCCCACGCCCTCACCCAGCCTTGCAGCTAACCTCTCTCCAACCTCCCTTCCACAGATGACCCCCCCAGGGTCTTTTTCCCAGCGACCCAACCTGCAAACTACCACCAGATTATTCTTTTCTCACACAAAATTCTGGTCCTCTACGACCCAACTTCAAAACAAATGTGTCCATCTCTTACTCTACCCACCCTACACCCCTGAACACACCCTCAGGGGTGCTCATGCTTCCAACCACAGAACTGCTCGTAAACCAGATCTGACCCCTTTCCTCGGGCCAACCCCCATCTGTAAACACTAATTCATACTTGAATGGCCCCTTACCTCCGCTGTTGAAAGCATACCATATCTTTTTTTTTTTTAATGTTTGTTTATTTTTAAGAGAGACAGTGTGCAAGCAGGGGAGGGGCACACAGAATCCGAAGCAGCTCCAGGCTCCGAGCGGTCAGCACAGAGCCCAGCGCAGGGCTTGAACTCGTGAACCGCGAAATCATGACCTGAGCCGAAGCCAAATGCTCAACTGACCGAGCCACCCAGGTGTCCCACGAAAGCATATCAAATCTTAAAGAGCTGCCTCAAATGTCAGAGCTCCCTAAAAATCGTCCCAATCCCCGGAATATAAATTAAGTCTGTGCTCCGTGGCACTTTGCATTACCCAAGTTTGCCACATTCTGGCTACATAAATTAATTTAGGGTTATTTTTATAACTCAATTATACTGTAAAATGTTCAAGGGGAGCCATCAATCTGGGGGACTGGAAATGCAAGAACTCACTTGACTGCTAGAACATCGGAACCCTTAAGTATAAACCCTACACTTTAAAGAAGCATGCTAAATACATATTTCATATAGCACTTGTTGATTCTCAGAAAGTGCGTATTAAGTATCTACGTTACAGTTTGCCGAAATCACATTAAATCCAGGCGATTCAAGTGGACGCACAATCACACTGGACCACGATGATGCGCAGTGTGGGGTCTGAGAGCAGTAGTTAGAACAACGGGTCAGCTTACTCTGGCTTTCAAAATCGCTTTAATTCTTGTCACAGTAGACTGGGCTTTAAGGCACCACCTTCTCGCTACTTTACTCTTAACCCCCTTCCTTCATAACCCTGGACAGAGCAGCCCGCATAGTCAGTCTTCACTGGCGTCCAGAGCGGTGCTTTCTGACTCAGGCACTCAGGTTCCCTCCTCTAGAGGCGCCACCAGGCTCTCCAGGGAGTCTCCAGGAAGGTTGTCCCGTGACCCCAGGGCTCCAGTCATGCCTCGCTAATGCCGAATTCTTCCCAGCACACCCTCAGTAACATGGTCCTGGTTCTGACTCCAGCTGAAATCATAGCCATTTGATTATCTGTGCTCTTTTGGTGGTTTTAAAACTTCACAAACTCTTTACCTGAGTAGTAGTTACATCCTGCCTCACACATAGCTCTTTAAACCACATGTCACATGCACACAGACTATGTATGTAGATACACAGCATACAAGTAAGAAGGACAAACACTTGAAACAGACTGAAAAAAATAAACTTTAAAGAGACCTTTAAACAACTGATTTTTTGTTCAAATACGTATAGAATCCACCCAGAGTACAGATTCAATAAAATCCTTATCAAAATTTTGAAAACATTTTTTACAGAAAAAGAAACGCCCGTCCTAACATTCATTACAGAGTCTCAAGGGACTCGAAAACAGCCAAAACAACCTGGAAAAAGAACAAAGACGATTCTGATTTCAGAACTTCCTACAAAGCTACAATACTCCAACCAGTGTAGTAGTGGCATAAAGACACACAGACCAACGGATGAGAATAAAAGCCCAGAAGTAAACCCTCGCACAGATGGTCACATGATTTTTGCCAAGGGGACCAAGACCACTCACTGGGGACAGGACAGTGTCTTCCGCTGACAGCACTAGAAGTTCCAAAGGAGGCAAAAAAATAGACTTCATCAAAATGAAAGCCCATGTGTCAAAGAGCACCCACGGAATGGGGGACACCTGCAGATCACTGACCTGACCGGGACTGGTATCCAGAACATGCGAAGTTTATACCTGTTCACACACACACATCCAGTTCCAAATGGGCAAAGGACTTGAATAGACACATCTCCAAAGAACACACACAGATGGCCAGCAAGCACTGAAAAGACGCTCAACATCACTCACCATTAGGGAAAAGCAAACCAAAATTACAAGAAGACACTATTTCATGCGGATTAGGATGGCTATTATTTAAGTAAAAAATACTAGTAACAAAATAACTGTTATCGACAAAGACGTAGAGAAATTGGGAGCCCTTGTGTCTTTCTGGTGGGAGTGTTAAATGGTGCAGCCACTATAAATCACAGACTGTGCACAGCAGTTCCTCAAAAAATGTAAAATGGAATTACTGTATGGCCCAGCAACTACAGCTTTGGGTGTCTACCCCAAAGATTAAAAGCAGAGACTCAGGGGCACCAGGGTGACTCAGTCGCTTAAGTGTCTGACTCTTGGTTTCAACTCAGGTCATGGTCTCATGGTTCGTGGGTTCAAACCCCATGTCGGGCTCCACACTGATGGTGCAGAGCCTGCCTGAGACTCTCTCTCTCTCTGCCCCACCCCTGCTCGCACTTGCCCCCTTGCTCTCATAATAAACAAACTCTGAAAGCAGAGTCAAACAGATATCAGCACACCCACGTTCACAGCGCCGTCACCCACCGCAGGTGAGCGACACACGGCACGCAGCTACACATGCAGCAGGGTGTTACGCTGCCTTTAGAAAGAAATTCTGATACACGCTACGCCGGGCACAACCCTTGAAAGCACAGACACCGCGTGGTTCTTACGCTGGGTACTGGAGTAGTCAGAGCCACAGAGACGGGCGGAGGGGGGCGCAGGGGGTACTGTCTAATGGGTGCAGAATCTCAGTCTGGGAGGATGAAAAAGCTCTGGATAGAGACAGCGGTGACAGTCCCCAAACAGCGTGAGTGCACTTAACGCCAGTGAACTACACACCTATGGTTCCCACGACAAACTCTGTCACACGTATTTTATCACAACACAAAAGCCCAAATACAAATTAGATAAATGTGGAGCCTGTCAAATGGGAGTCAAGCATCTTCCCACCTCCTGGCGTGACCGGCGCTGAAGTGCAGACCGCAGGGACCGCCGCTCTTACTCACGTCAGGCCCGTGACAGGTGCCACACTGCAGGGAGGCCCCATCGGTCAGCAATCGTGGAACACGCCATTTCTCAACAGGTACTCAGCAGCCACGCCAGCCAAACAAACACTGGATGAGACAGTTGCCACCCTTGCCTTGATGTGCATGACCTTTGAAACACATCTGCCCCTCTCTTCCTGTGGGACCGTGTTCTCCTTCGTTTCCCGTAGATGCAAGGTCCACGGGCGTCCCCGCCAGGAACAAGGAAGCAGCATCCTCACTGTTAACCACACAGAGGCCAGAAACGACCCGGGACGGACCCCCAGACTGCCTAGGTTTAGACAAGATATCCAACCCCACTGCAGCGAGGGCCTGCAGTGTACAGAGTTGGAAGTCACAGCCTAGACTAGAGGGAAAATTAACGGCCAGTCTGGTTCCCCCAGCGGAACCAGTGTTGGCTTAAAAAAAAAACTAAAAATACTTTCCACAAACTAACTTTTTAAATAAAGGTACAAGCTACAATTATTTTACGCTCTTCAGAACACTGACATACGGAGTATTTTTTTGCAAAAGGGCCTTAGAACCTCATGCATACCAAAAGCTCTTGCTTTTACTGGGGGGTTTAGTGGACGCAATAAATGTCAAATGTATTAACGAATATTTCAGTAAAGCCTAAGATTTTGGTCTGAATCCACGGCCTTGT
Source organism: Cryptoprocta ferox (assembly GCA_028646485.1). Classification (NCBI taxonomy): domain Eukaryota; kingdom Metazoa; phylum Chordata; class Mammalia; order Carnivora; family Eupleridae; genus Cryptoprocta; species Cryptoprocta ferox. The sequence continues at coordinate 243,248 of CM053565.1, forward strand.
GCCCTGGCTACCAGAGAGAGGGAGGGTGGCGGGGCACAGCACGGGACAAGCGCCTGCTTCTTGGCCTCCAGCGTCGCTGCTGGAAGGACCAAGGACCCATGAGACTCTGAAACTGTCTGTGTAGTTACTGAAATGTACACACGAACCTGAGCCCGTGTGAAAACCTGGAATTCCATTAAAACCTTTACAAAGAAGTCTAAGTGAGAGGCAATGCGGCTGCCCTTCGACGGGCTCTTGTGCTGCATCGACAGGGACAATGAGGACAACAGCACAGCCTACGGAACATGTTTACTGAGTAGGGTGACACACATGTGATGACAAGGTAAGTAAACAAATGCTTATTAAAATGGTTGGAGGGGGGCAGCTGGGGGGCCCGGTCGATTGAGCGTCTGACTCCGGATTTCAGCTCAGGTCATGATCCTACAGTTCATGAGTTCGAGCCCTGAGTCAGGCTCTGTAGCGACAGCATGGAGCCTGCTTGGGATTCTCTCTCCCACTCTCTCTGCCCCTCCCACTGCTCCCGCTCTGTCTCTCTCAAAATAAATAAACTTAAGAAAAAAAGTTTATAACCAAAAAAGAAAAAAAAAAAAAAAATGGAGAAAAAAATACACCAAAACCACAAGTATCAGGTTGAAATGAAATCTCACTCTGTAACTAATCGGCATCTCAAAAATAGGAATTTACTTGTGTAGGTTAAAGATTTTAATACATTGACAATTCAAGACATTTTTACAGTGGTTAAGGATTTCAACCACAAAAAAACAAGGATCCCTTCAAAACAATACTGATCTATATAGCCTGTAGTCAATTCATAAACTAACTTCTCTCTTCTCAGTCTTACCTTGTTTACTATGCTGCCTGGTCCACTGCCAGGGAAGTTTTTCAAAACATATTTTTAAAACATTTTCATAACATGCTGTTCCTTATAAATAGCTTAAAATGTCAGGAAAGTTCTCTTAGTCTAAAATTAAATAACTTAATTTTTCCCCCAGAAGGACTAAACTATCACCAGAAGTTCCTAATGGAATTACGCCAAAGAGTGACAAATTCCTGGTGACATTCCATGACTCATTAGAGAAAGCTTAAGTATCATGCTCTTTGAGTGGAAGACTAGTTTAGCCAGATTACCCAGAGTGCCAAGCTACTAGTCCTAATAACTCCTCAGATGTCTAAAAAGCTTTACAGGTTATAAAGTATTTTCATGGAGCCCAAACGTCCATCAACAGATGAATGGATAAAGAAGATGTGGTATCTATATACAATGGAGTATTACTTGGCAATTAAAAATGAAATCTTGCCACTTGCAACAACGGGGAATGGAACTAGAGTGTATTATGCCAAGCGAAATTAATCAGAGAAAAACAAATATATGACTTCACTCATATGTGGAATTTGAGATACAAAAAAATGAAAAGAAAGGAAGGGAAGCAAAAATAATATAAAAACGGGGAGGGGAGCAAAACATAAGAGGCTCTTAAATATGGAGAACAACCCGAGGGTTGCTTGGAGGGGTTGTGGGTGGGGAGATGGGCTAAAGGGGCGAGGGGCATTAAGAAGGAACTCGTTGGGATGGCCAACAAGTGTTCTATGTAGAGGATGAATCAATGGATTCTACCCTTGAAAACATTATTGCACTATATGCTAACTAACTTGGATGTAAATTTGAAAAAATAAAAAATAAAAAAATAAAGTACTTCCATGGAAGCATCTAATAATGTACCACCTCTACAGTACAAGGCAAAGCAGCAACAAATTATGAGCATGATGGATTTTTCTCAACGCAAGCCAGCAAAGGCCAGCCGTGTTTAAAGAAACTGCTGTCAAGTTTCTCCCCCATCCCTCATTTCAAAGCCACCTTCAAATTTTCCATAGTCTTATCTGATCTTACAAATAGGAAACACTCTTAAGTGTCAAAAAAAACTGGACAAAAAAAATTTCCACGTCAAAATGGCCCAAAAAAGTTAAAAGAGAAGTAACTGCTCTCACAAACCTTTAAAACAACCAACACACATACACACAAAATTCAAGACTGTCAAGAAGTGTTCCAACTTTCTTGGGAATTTTTAAAATAAAATTTCTTCTTACCTGGCAGAATCAAACATTTTCAGAAGTCCCTGATAAGCAGTAAGAATAAGAACAGAGCAACAAGTGGCATTTTAATGCAATGAGAGCAGCAATGTAACACAGCACAGCCGTCCTCGAAGGGAACTCGTGCCAGAACGCCAAGAAGGACAAACGTCCAGCTACGAAACAAATAAGGCACAACATCATGACCACGGCGAACAGAGCCGTGTGGCATCCCTGACAGTTACACGGACAGCACGTCTTAAAATTCTCATCAAAAGGAAAAACCGAAACAAAATAAAAAAAACATACACAATTTTTTTTTCTTTAATTCTGTAAAGTGACGGAGGTTCACAGTATGTGACCTTAAACTTTTACCGGGTCAGCTGCGCCTCTGTGAGATGGGGAGAAAAAATAAACCTCAAAAAATATTTACCTTCTCTGATGCAGCGAGGAGTACTCCTCGACATCTGTCCTAAGAGAAGGAATCCAATATAACATGTAAATATTGTTCATAAGGAAAATCCACAGAAGCATTAGCTATAATTTAAATAATAATTATTTATAATTTAAAAACAACCTAAAGCCAAATTTGGGGGACTATTACGGTACCGGAATATGTTAAATTGCTATGCAACTTTTTAAAGTATTTTAATGACACAGGGAAATGTTTAGAATTTGTTTTAAAAAGATAAAATATTATAAATATATCACTCTTAAAAAAGCACACACTGCACATATTTTAAAACAAAACAAAACAAAACAAAAAGCTGTGGTCAACCTCCAATTTATCTTCCAGTTCACGGCACCAGTGTGATCCCACATGTTCATTTCCTCTCCTTTCTAATAATTAAATTTATCGAAACAAGTTTTAAAATAACCATTTAGGTAAAAATATCTTGTTTCAAGACAAGGTAGGGGCGCCTGGGTGGCTCAGCTGATTTGAGTGTCCAACTCCTGATTTCAGCTCAGGTCACAATCTCACGGTTTGTGGGATCAAGCCCACGTCAGGCTCTGTGCTGACAGCGTGGGGCCTGCCTGGGCTTCTCTCCCCCCTCCCCCTCCCCTGCTCGAAGGTACACGCGCTCTCGCGCGCGCGCGCTCTCTCTCTCTCTCTCTCTCTCTCTCTCAAAATGAACACACATTAAAAAAAAAAAAAAAAGAGACAAGGTAGGCTGCCCAAGGCTCTGAAAGATGGAAAATGGACAGCAGAGGGTAAAGCAACCAGGCCGAGGGCAGGGAGCAGAGCAGGGCACTGGCAGAGGAGCTGCAGGGAGGAAGAGGAGGGGGAGGAGGAGCGGGGGGAGGAGGGTGGTAGCTAATGTTCCGGCAGCACCCCAGGGCCGGGCCAGCCTCAAGGGTCTGAGAGGAAGGTCAGCAGTGAGAAGCGACACTGAGAGCCATCTGTCACAGCACTTAAGTCCACAAAGGATGCCTGAAGTTGGTAAACAAAAAATAAACACTGTAAGCATATTATCTAGAAACATGGGGGGCCCCAAGAAATTTGCACCAAAAAGATTTTTTAAAAGCAGCTGTTTCTAAGGAGGCTGAGTGGCTCAGCTGGTTAAGCATCTGGCTTCAGCTCAGGTCATCATCTCACGGTTCAGTTCCTGAGTTCGGGCCCCACACGGGACTCTCTGCTGTCAGCATGGAGCCAGCTTTGGATCCTCTGTCCCCCTCTCTCTGCCCTCCTCCGCTCGTTCTCTCTCTCCCAAAATACACAAACATTAAAAAACATTTGGCGGGGGGGGGGGCCTGGGGGGCTCAGTCCCTTAAGCCTCTTGGTTTTGGCTCGGATCATGATCTCATGGTTTGTGGGTTCGAGCCTCCCATCAGGCTCTGCACTGACGGCACAGAGCCTGCTTGCAATTCTCTCTACCCTCCTCTGCCCTCTCTCTCTCTCTCTCTCTCTCTCACTCACTCTCTCTCAAAATAAATAAGTTTTTAAAAAATATTTTTTAAGCAGCCGCCTCTGGTGGGTGGGACTCTTCACTACTAGGCCTTTGTAGACCGCACAGTTAATTATTTTTTAAGCTAAGTGTGCATGTAATATTGGTTTCTCCTCTTTTACGTTTTCACGCTTTATTCATTTTCCTTAAACACACAACGCCCTAGGTTTCTGCCTTCCCCCCACGGCACAGGCCCTGTCCCATTTAGCCGTGTCTCTCGGCCACAAGTCCCGTGTCGTGAAACACATGCAGATGGACACCAGCAGCATCTGTTTTGCTGATACAAAGAACAAAGTGAATCGGGTACCGTTGGCGAAGCTTTCATTTCAGTCACGAACGCTCACACGCGGACGGCGCCGTGTAAAACCCGGCAGGGGGTCTGTCCTCACGCGTGTGAGTCCGGACCGCATCACCGCTCAAGCCCGTGCCTTCTCTCTCAGGGAGGGGCCCTCCCCACTGCTGCCTCCCGCTTCGCCCTGCTTGCTGCGTGGCCCACACGGTTCACTTCTCCCCTAACCCAATTCCTTACTGTCACCCTATTTTAGATGCTGACCCCCACTTGCTTACACACTCCCTATTTTATCCCCTTTCCCTGTTTTACGACCCGCACGGCCCCCTACACCTTCCTCCTCACTGTGTGTCTCCCCCACCGCCCCCCCCAGAACGAGCCTCTACAGGGGGACGGATGTTTGTCTACTGCTGTGGCCCCCGCAACCCCATCCGTTCTGCGCTACAGCCATCAGCAACTATCTGCTGAATTAACGGATTAGTAAAAATGTATGTATCTTAGGAAGATGACACATTACTGACAACTGAGCACAACTTAAGTGTGTGTTTAAGTTTGAAACTCTTAAGAAACCGACCATTTTAATTATAGAGCTAAGCTACGATTTAGACTCTCCAGTAGTAAATTCAGGCTTTTCACAACACTGAATATGTTGCTGGCATACACCGTGTGCCACACTGAGTGTGCAAGTCCACGATAATCGTAAAGACAACCTCTGTTAGCATCCACGGCAACACAGAGGATGCCTGTGTGTTCACCACCGATAAAAAACAAACACACAAACAAAACCAGGGGAGAACCTCTTCCCCGAGCAGCTGAGAAACTATAAAGTACGCAAGTCTTCCGTCTCTTTTGTAGGCCACAGAGTCTCACTCCCGGTAACCACAATTTGCACATATTCACAGTTTCACTGTGTCCTTTAGCCCTGAATGAAGGTCAAGGGGCACAGTGCTGATCACCTTCATTTCTTCAGAATAAAACAAGAGCAAGTCGGCAGAAAAGAGAAATTCACACTCCAGGTCTGTCCTGGCGCCCGTCAGTCATGATTTCAGCGAACTTTTCTGTACAACTCAACCGAATGAAAAAAAAAATCTTCAACAGATTTTTCAATAATAGGAAAAAAGTCTTGGAACACTTCTCTCCCATACACAAAAGCTCACATGGCAAAAACAATTTCTACCATGTACAAAAGGAGTTTATCCAACTGCAAAAACATCTTTAAGCTTGCAAACGAATAACTGCTTTTTCCTATTGCATGTCATTACTAAAACCCATCTAACAGCAGATCTTGATAAAACAACTTATGAATTGCTTGCTTTGTGTTCTTGGAGAATATATTTTGCTATTAGCTGCTCTGCAATTGGTTTTACCCATCTTCTCAAAAACAATGTGGTTTTACCTGTTTTTACCACAAGTAAAGGCTTTTTTAAAAAGAGGGAAATAAACGCGACAAATTGAAAGGGCTGCTCACAGACATAAATAGATAAAATTGAGTGATGTACTGAAGCCACTGGCAAAATGAAAACCCTATCATATAAAGGAAGAAGCAGACCTGACATTGATGAAGACAATGTTATGAAAGATAATCTCCAGAAATTACCCAGAACACAGCAGAAAAGCACAAAGGAAGCACTTGGAAAAATAATAAATGAAAGACAGGAAATGAAGACCAACCATCACAGAGCTGATCCTCCCTGAGGAAAGAACAAGAACAGAAACATAGTAAAAGGTATATCAGACAATACTCCCGAATCACACACTGAAACGGCTCACCACCTGATAGGAACATGTCACAGGGAGTCACACCCAGACCGAGATTCATCCCGATGAAGTTACTGAACTTCCAGGCTGAACAAAGAATTCTACCGATACCCAGGCAGAAGTAGGTCACCTACAAAGGGGAAAAAAAGTCAGACTGGTCCCAGATTTCTCTAGAATAACCCTCGATGCCAGAAGATAACGGAATAAAAAATGTTTACCGGGTATTAAGGGGAAGGTAATGTAGCTCAAAAGTTCTATTCAGCCCAAATACCATTTCACTTGTGAAAGCCACTGACAGACATTTTTCAACAGACAAGAATTCTGGGAATAGAACAAACCACTCCTCAAACAAAATCTATTTCATGAACATGATAGATTTAAGTATATTAAAGTTACAACTTTTTAATAATAACCACAGAACTATAAACAAGCCACCTTATTTCATCTATTCTAAGATGCACTGTTTTTCACTTTTTATAATCTTTTATTGATCATTCTACCATTTTTTTAATGTTTGTTTATTTTTGAGAGACAGGGGGAGAGAGAGAGAGACAGACAGCGCAAGCAGGGGAGGGGCAGAGAGAGAGAAAGAGAATATCCGAAGCAGGCTCCAGGCTCTGAGCTGTCAGCACAGAGCCCAACGCGGGGCTCGAACTCACAAGATCATGACCTGAGCCAGAGTCGGACACTCAACCGACTGAGCCCCCCAGGCGCCCCTGCACCATTTTTCACTTTTTAGCGTACCTGAAGCCAGCACATGTATCACAATCGACGGCACGCCTGTTTTTTGGCAGCACTTAACCATGGTGGTGGTGGTCAGAACAGCGAGGCCTCTTACAACCAGTGGTTCCACAGACACGATAACACAGCGTACATAACTTACAAAATGAGACGAGGGACAGTAAGTCAAGAAAATAATGTACAGAGGAAAAAGGAAATCAAGCAAAAAGATAGCCAATGAGAAAAACAGCATTAGAGACACAAAACCAAACATACAACATTAATGTAAATGAACAAAAAGCAACTCACTCTGGGTCCACAAAGACTAACCTTCATCCAATGACATAGGGTCTCCATGAGACAAACATAAAAAACATACTCGGAGAGGTTAAAAGTGACGGTGATTTTGGCAAAAGTACACCAAGCAAATATGAACGCACCTTCTATAATGACAAAGATCACAGTATAAGGAAGATATGCTTATAAAACTATGTACACTGAAAACTTCAAAACATACAGTTACAGCCAAAACTTTAAATACGAGACAACTGGGCAATCACCATTTCAGTCCTGAAAGATCAAAAGACAAAAATAATAAAATGGCTGAACACATGATGGGATGAGAGCAGATCGTCCATTTATGCCACGACACCTCAAAATTCAGCAAACTACGCCACTTTGGGGAGGGGACTTGACCATCTATGTGCTACCTCTCCCTGAACTATTCCCAAATTCAGGGGGGCACCTGCCTGGCCGGCTCAGCCGAGAGAGCGTGCGACTCTTGATCTTGATGTCATGAGTTTGAGCCCCACGCTGGGCAAGTGCTTACTTACTTAAAAAAAAAAAAAAGATGGAAATAAAAATTAATACACATTACCTAGTAACAATTATAAAAAGCACCTATATAAAAGCCTTTGTTACACAAATAAAGCTTTCCTAGACAGATCCAAGTCTAACTGCTATCAACTGATCAAGAATTAAAATTAAATGCATTAAGCGTTCAACTCAAGGTTAGAAAATAAATAGAAAGAAAAAAATATCAGAATAAAGGAATTAAAGAAATGGATACATTACTCAATTAGAAAACAGAAGACAGCAGGTTTAATTCTAAAACCTAGAAGCTGCATTTTGAAGAAAAACAGATAAACCGTATTAGCTGGACTAAAAAAAATAATTACGTAAAAATTAGGACTGAAAAAGAAGGAATAAGATGATACAGGGGAAACCAAAACAAGTATGAAGTGAGTTCCCATTAAGTTTTAAGCTACTAAACAATGTACTGTGGGTGAAGTGGAGGGAATACAAGTGCTCTCCAGTTCCACGTGGCCCCTTGTGAAGACACGACACTGTCAGCGCCGGCCTCCCCGACCACTCCAGACACCAGTCCCACACGTGGTCACAGTAAATCCAAAAGGTAATTCCTCTATTAAACCATTTCCAGAAAACAAACTTTCCTCATTCATTTCATGAAGCCAGTCATGCACGAACAGCACAGAGAACACTCGACAAAAATTCATGATAGCAGCAAACGCTACCAGATAGTATTTACTAGACTGCAGACACCGATCTGGATAAGCAAGGCGTGTAGCATCAGCTCCCTGGGTCTCCGAACAATCGGGCAAGCTGGAGGGTCAGCGCCTCGACTGCAGGCACGGAAGAGTCACAACCTGTCCATCAGAAGCGTGCCAGAGCGCTCCCCGGCCGGAGCACAGTCCTCAAGGCCCTCCTTCTCTGCCACACATGACCCCTTTACCGGCTACATCACAAGGAAAAACAAAACAGTAAGAGTCAAGAAAGGGGGCAAGTATTTTAACAACCTGCACGTCACAACATTAGTGCCAGTTTCCACAGACTGATTACCACTCCCCTGCCCAGAAGCTGAACGCGGTTTCTTCTCATCGCACAGGTGAGGAAGCTGACCCAGGGAGGCTCTGTAACAGACAGCCTGGGGTTTGAATCCACACAACGAGGCCTCAGAGATTAGGCAACTGACCTCTTTCTAAAATAAAGTGTTAGTAAATATTACCCAATAATAAAGTTTACAAGTGTCAACCTTCCACAAATTCAAGAGGCTCAATTCTTTAAACAGACATCCGATTAAGGTTCAAAGAGAAAAAGCATTCATGATTTTCACTGCTGTTGAAAATCTTTCCTCAAGTATAATATACATGATCTACTTTATGATATTAATTGGAAAGAGAAACCCAATAACACAGAGACAGATATAGTGCAAAGATTTCTAAGAAAGACTTACCACGTAAGACACACTAAGCTGCAGGGGCACCTGGGCGGCTCGGTGGGTCAAGCATCCAACTTTGGCTCAGGTCATGATCTCACAGACTGTGGATTCAAGCCCCACATCGGGCTCTACGCTGACAGTGTGGATCCTGCTTAGGATTCTCTCTCTGTGCCCCTGCCCCCTCTCAGAAATAATAAACTTTAAAAAAAAACCTCAGAAAAAAAATTTTAATACACACTAAGCTGTAAATATGAAGGATTTTGCACACACATGATACATTATGCCACTAAGGTGCAAACGACAAGCATTCCATTGAAGTCGCATAACAAGACATAACCAGGGCACCTGCTGTGACAACTGTAACGGAAGACAAGCCAGGAAGATGAATAATGACACTAGTGTTCCTTGAGGAAAGGAAAATAAAAATGAAAGTATATAACACGGTTAATAGTTAAACTATTAATAAAAAATGGAAAAAAACGTATTTAACACTGTTTTAGAACAACTGGGCAATGTACACAGGTTTAAAACATGACTGAAGAGATCTGAATATGATTACTACACTTAGGAGAGCTAACCACACCCAACAAAATCCTACAACAAACTGGCCACTTCCAAAATTAAACAAATTAACATGTTTCTTAAATATATATACTCACTCGGGCACTTGCATGGCTCAGTTGGTTAAGCATCTGCCTTGGGCTCAGGTCATGATCTCCCATTCATGAGTTCGAGCCCCACATCCGGCTCTCTGCTGTCAGCACAGAGCCTGCTTCAGACCCTCTGCCCCGCTCTCTGTCAGCCCCTGCTCCACTCTCTCTCGTAAAAATAAATTAATTAAAAAAAAACATGAGCCCCACATCAGGCTCTGCCTGCTCAGGATCCTCTCTGTCTCTCTCTCTCTCTCTCTCTCAAAATAAACAAACAACAACAAAAGTACAGTGAAAAATGACCCTGTCTCCAGCAGCAACTTAAGTCTGATGGAAAATGCACGTTTTAAAAATAAATAAAATGGGCACTGAAAGACACGAATATGTAGAAAATCAGACTTTGTTCTTGAAAAAAATAACTCAAGACTGTGAAGATGTCAAATCTCCCTCAATCTATAAATTTGATGTAATGCACTCAATCACAACTGGGTTTGGGGGAGGAGGGAGGGCACAGTGGTGAATAAAATTTGATAAGATGATCCCATGTGCAATCTTGGAGCGAACGGATGCCAGTATTTCTTCACTTAATATCTAAGCACCAGTATTAATATTTGCACTTTAATCAGTATTCAATATTTTTAACAATTTTTAAATTTAAAAAATAATCTCTGCAAAAAGAGACAAGGTCAACAGAATGTAAACTTACTAAAATGTTAAAAATACAATCCAATATTAACTGATAACATAAGCTATTCAACTATAAAACACTGCAACACACATTTACTTAAAACACACACACAAATAGTTGGAAGTCTGATATAAATAAATGCAGCTATAACACCACTTAAATTTTTTAAGTATTTGGGGACAAATTTTTCTAGCTGTTGAAAAAGCACACTGTACTATTCTAACTACGTCTTCGGTACAGCTGAGAAGTGCAATTTTTGTTTCAAAGTGAGACAATTAAAATGAGAAATCCTATCTCTCCTGCTGAAAGCCCCCCTTGGCTCTCCACGGAGCGCAAGCACAAGGCCTCACGATGGCCCGCGAGGCCCGGCAGCACCCGGCGCACACCTTCCTGTTCAGCTGTCTGACCTCACCTCCTCCTGCTCTCTGCACTGCTCACCTGAAACTTCCCACATAGACCAACAAATCTAATACCATTAACGGAAGTTCCAGAAAGAGGTAACGCAGAAAACAGAAAAGGGGATAGACACACACAGACACACACACTTTTCTAAGAACTGCAAGACCTGAGTTCATACTCGGGCCTTCAAAATGCCCAAACAGGGGCGCCTGGGTGGCTTAGTCGGTTTAGAGTCTGACTCTTGATTTTGGCTCAGGTCATGATTCCAGAGTCGTGGCATCGAGCCCTGCATCAGGCTCTGCGCAGAGTGTAGAACCTGCTTAAAGTTTTCTCTCTCCACACCCTCCCCACCCCTCCCCCCCGCTCTCTAAAATAAAATTAAATGCATACATATATACATAC
>CM053565.1:254505-296798 GCA_028646485.1 Cryptoprocta ferox
AAAAAAAAAAAAAAAACAAAATTCAGAACACCAAATCCTAGATTACAGACAGAAAAGTTTGCTTTTTTGTTTCTTTTAATCAAAATGTCAATGGGGCGCCTGGGTGGCTCAGTCGGTTAAGCGTCCGACTTCGGCTCAGGTCATGATCTCATGGTTCATGGGTTCGAGCCCCGCATCGGGCTCTGTTCTGACAGCTCAGAGCCTGGAGCCTGCTTCGGATTCCGTGTCTCCCTCTCTCCCATGCTCTGTGTCTCCCCCACTCATGCTGTGTGTGTCTCTCTCTCTCAAAAATAAAAATAAAAAACGTTAAAAAAATTTTTTAATTAAAAAAAATGTCAAAACTGAACTTCTCAAGTGATAAGAAACAAAGGCAGGTGTTTGAAAATTTGGTATATAATGAATGACATCATTTCAAGTCAGAAGGAAAAATGGCTAAGTCAAAAATGGTGTCTTAAGACGACTGGTTCATTAGAAAAATAAAGTCAATCTCCACCTAAATCCTTATAATACAAAACGTCCAAATGGATGAAAGTTTTCAATGCACAATCCAAACCATAGAAGTATGAAACAAATACATGGCAGGATGGGGTGGGAACATTTTTATAATCTTGGTTTAGGAAAAGTCTTAAATCAGAAAACCCAGAAGCCACAAATGAAAAGAATGGGCCCTGACCAGGGACCTGGATTTTTGAAAGGTCTGAAAGGTTTGAAAGGGGGAAGAGGAACCCGAAAGGCAAACTGAGAGGGAAACACACACAACAGAGTTGGTCCCTAAATAGATTAAAGGCAGTGACAAACCAAGGAGAGATTAAACCCAACATTTGGACAAAGGAATAAATACCAACGTCCAGTAAATGCATGTTCAAACTATTTTAAAAATATACAAAAAATTCACTTAGATCTTAAGATCGGAAAATAATTCTCAATTTTAACGAGATTTGGCAAAGACGTGAGCCAGTAAGCTGTAGATGGAAATGAATGCCAACTGATACAATTTTTATGCACAGCAAGTTGCTGTTTAAACTCATTTTTTACCCTGTTGTTTACTTTCCATTTTTAGGAACTTATTTTACAGAAAAACTGACACTAATGAGAAGAATCACCACTTTGCTTCTCCTAATGCACCACACCTTCAAAGTTTTGTTTTTTTTTTTAATTTCTCCTCAATTATATTCAGAAAATATTCACAGATACTTTTACTCTCCTCCTAAAAAATATTTGCTCCTTTTTTTTTTTTTTTTTTTTTTTTTTTTACAGTTTCCTGTTTGTTTTACTCTCTGGGAGATTTCTTCAGTTTTATCTTGTAAGAGCTCCTTTCCTTTTTTATAAAGTTTCCTTGTTTACAAACAACCTTCAACAGCATCTTATTTTTTTTTCCTTTTTAAATGTTTTCTTCTCCTGGCTGTTTCCATCTCTACCGCTTTCTTTCATCCAAGGATGCTCTCTTTTCCTCCTAAGATAAAACCTGACTGCCCGTTACCGCAGGACAGGGCACTGACCGGAGCGGCAGACTGCACACCACCCAGGGGAGCACGGAGGACGGGCTTAGTGGCTCACTCGCCACTAAATGGTGTGGCTGGTGGTGGCGAAAAAGAGCATCTCGCCCCAGGTGTGAACCTGCTCCGTGAGGGCAGCCAGCACCCCCACCCCCTCACGGCCAGGGGCGACCATCCACACACAGGCTGTCCGCGCCCTTGTCCATCTGTCTACAGGGTCCTTGTGCTCATCTGTGAGAACCTTATCTTCAGAAATTTTACTTTTAGAAAATTTGACTTTGCCTGTGCTGTTGCAACTTTTAACAGAATTCATTTTAATTAAAAAAACTAAGAACACAGTAAAGTGCTCACGGTCGGTTTTCTGTGCTTATAGCTTTTTTTCATGTCTATATCCCTATGCTTTTCAAGTATATTCCCGCTGATAATTAGAGAAAGTCCTTGCTTTCTACGGTTGATAATTCTACCAGAGCTTACGCGTGCTCCCCCTCCCAGCCTTTACCCCACAAACCGGCACCTGGAGTGGGACGGGTGCTGCTCTGAGAAGTTTCTTTGGATTTAATTTTAACCCAAACGACGTACACCACGTACAACGCGTGCAGTTATCTGACCTCCCTCCTCACCAGCACTCCGACCTTCCATTCCCAACAGCCACCCCACCCCACAGCGCCCTCCTCCACCTACCCTTCCCCCCGCAGGCAGTCTCCCCTCTTAGGAAACCCCACAGCATCACCCCCCCAGCTGATACGCCTTTACAGACTACAGGACCCCTGTCTAAACTTCCGTACTTCTGATCTTAGAATACTCTCTTCAGGGCGCCTGGGTGGCTCCGATCACGATCTCACGTTCCTGAGTCTGAGCTGCGAGATGGGGTCTCTGCTGTTGGCAAACAGCCCGCTTCACATCCTCTGTCCCCGCCCTCTCTGTCCCTCCCCCGCTCTCAAAAATAAACATTAAAAAGTTACCCAAAAAGCGCTGTTTTCAAATTATGACGACTCTCTTATCAATAAAGGGTGCCAGAAAACATAATTATAGAAAAATGATTTAGGTCAAAGGTATTTCAAACAGTAAATTTTAAATTTTCAATCAAACCAACCTTCGATCCAGTTCAAGTGCTCCTTACACGTCCTCTTTCTAGTTTCCGACACTCCCAGATCATATAAAAAAACCTCCTAAAAACTTTTTTTACCATCCTGGTCTTGTCCTACAGAATCCGCCTTCCCCAACAGTCCAGCCACAGCCGGGGCTCCCGGATGTGATTCTCCGTCAGAAAAACACCGTCTCTCAACCAAGGTTCTGGATGTCCCTGGAGCGGATGTGGCCCTCTCCCCTTTTCACCCTTCCATCCCCCGTTATCACCCTAAAATGACACTGATGCACTTAAGGGATTTAAATACCCTCCCTCTCATTTTCAAAATCTGAATACCACCTAAAGCCAGTGAGCGTCTGAGCGGGTTCCCCGCGAAACCCCAGCTTCACACCTGGGCGGACAGCTGCAGGTACCACTTTTCACGAGCGTGCGTGGCGCGGGTTTCTCCGTTTCTATCCGGAGCACGAAAGGGACTCTACTACACGCTGTTACGGGTTTGCCGGAGGAACCTTCACTCACATATAAAAACACCGAACACCCTCAAAACCGTAACTAACCTACAAAACCCTGTCTTTCCGGGAGGTGCTCCAGCTTGGGACGTTGTGAGAGCAGCACCTCTGGGGGCCAGCGACTCGGAGAAGCAAGCAGAGCATGGGCAAGAGCACGGCGCGCGCGCCAACCCCTGACGGACCCCCACGGCCCAAGAGAAAAGGCAGTACTTGCAGGGTGTCACAGGACAGAGCCCCGGAGAAACAGGTGCGTAAGTAACACCAAAGCCTCACGAACACCTATTACAACTTCAGTGACCTCTGCAAGTGGCCGGAAGGGCCCACACTTCGGGAGGACTTCGTATGCTCTGTCATGACCCCCTGTAAGTACTGACCTGGGTAATTCTCAAAAGAGCCCAGGGGGTGAGGTCCTGCACACACCCGCCCTCCTCCTCGACCTCGGACCGGGTCACCCTACCTTCTCGGTGTTACCCTGGAAGCGCGGCCGTGCTCCTTCCTCGTTCAGGCATCCAGGCCGGGCAGTAATCGCACCCCCCCCCCCGAAGACGCTGCTCCAGAAATCCCTGCCTTCTCCTGCGTCGTAACGCACCCCTCTCTCCGGAGCTCATCCCACCAACGGACGTGCCATCGTTTCTCCAATCTTCGTAAAAGGAAATAGGAAGCCCAAGGCCCTTCCCACTCCTCTGCTCCTGTCTCACACCCCAGCCGTCAGGGCGGCGCATTTTAGGGGGGCTCCTCTGCACCCCCGCCTCCAATCCCCTATCCCATTCTCTCAAGCTCCCGCCGGTGTGGCACCTGCCCCCCCGCCCCCGTCACAGCCCTGAAGCTGTCCTTCTCGAAGTCACCAATCGCCGCTCACGATCCTTGACCGGCCCTTGTCTGACCTGACTGTCACTTGGCACAGGCGGCCCCCACGCCTCCCTGAAGCTGTCTCTGGCCGGCCGCCGGAGCACCACCGCCCGACCTTCCATCTGCGTCCCTGAGCGCGCCTCCTCTCTCGGCCTCGACCCCCTCTCCCGCCGAGCCCCGCCTCACGGCCTGCGCGCGCGGCCCGGGGAGCTCCCGCGCACACGGGGTAAGCGGCCTGCGGCGCTCCTCCGCGAGCCGCCGCGATGCCGAACGAGCGGCGCAGACCCTGTGGATTCGACACCGAGCCCCGGTCACGTCCTGGTCCCGCGCTCTTCCCACCGCGGCCGGCGCCACGCGCAGGCCAAAGCCCCGAAGGCGCACGCGCACGCGCGCGCACACGCACACGCACGCGCTCGCGCTCGCACACGCACACGCACGCGCTCGCACACGCACGCGCTCGCACACGCACGCGCCAAAAAATCTGACCCACCGGTCCATCCTGGAAGTCCCACTGGGAAAATGTAACCACCAGTCCAACCCGCCACCGTCTCCGCGGCCGCCATCCTGGTCCGCGTCAACAGGGCAGCCCGCCTGACGACTGCTCCGGTCCCAACGGCCACCCCGCTCGCCCCCGCCCGCCTCCCCTGCGCTCCACGCGTCGCGTCACAAGCCGGGTGGTCTGGTCACGTCAGCCTCACGCTAAGAACCCCTGGAGGCCGTCTCGCCTGGGAGGCAGAGCCAAAGCCCTCTCCCCGTTAAGGACCACGCGCCACATCCCGGCCAGCCGCCGCCGTCCTCCCGTCCTCCCGTCCTCCTGTCCTCCCGTGTGGGAGCCGCACGGTCGCCCCCGACCCGGAGCGCGCCCCCCCAGCTCCCCATTCCCTCGGCCCGATCTTCTCACCGGGCACCTGGCGCGTCCTGGCGCGTCCCACTGTAGCCCAATGATCTGTCTACCCGCACAGGCTAAACTCCGCACCACCTTCTATTCTGCAGGACTCCCAGAGACGCAGCTGCTCAAGTGGCCGTTAAACGACTGCAGAATTGACTCTGAAGACTGAATCCGATATGCCAGCCCTTTAAGTGTCACCTGAGGTAATTCGCTTAGAAGGTCCTGTGGCTGAAAAGCTATACAACTTTCAAACAAGGCCTCTGTGCCTACGGAAGACGGTAGGACATTTTACTATACGCTTCTTCAAGCCTTTTTTCCAGAAAAGAAAAAATATACATTACTGGTAAGTTTTTCTTCAGGTGCAGCAGATGTAGAGTCTGGAGACGAAAGCTCAGAGGACTCATCTGGAAAAATGTAGCCAAGACTTTTCTCCAGAAGAAAAATACTGAGGCAAACAAATTCACTGGTACCCCAGCAGGTTTCTAAAACAGCACTAAGCCCCCCATTTCCCGAAGGCACAGCCAAGGTTACCCTCAACATAAAGCAAGTTCGTGTGAGGAGTCGACAGTGTAGGAAAGCAAGCAGCAAACAGCAGCTGGACACTGCTATGAACACTAGACACACAGCACCGTCCCTACCTCACAGAACGTACAACCAAGAAGCCCAGTCAAAAATACGAAAAAAAGGGGCGCCTGGGGGGCTCAGTCGGTTAAGCGTCCAACTCCTGATTTTGGCTCAGGTGATGATCCCACAGTTCCTGAGATCGAGCTCCACGCTGGGCTCGGTGCTGGCAGCTCAGCCACTGCTCGGACCGTCTCTCTCCCTGACCCTCCCTGTGTCCACGTGGGCACCCTCTCTCTCAAAGTAAGTAAACTTTACCAACAAAGCTTCTCAAAATAGCTCGCCTCGTACTCAGGCAAATGTCTAATAAAAGAAACGGGTCTCGGGTCACCTGGATGGTTCAGTTGGTTAAGCATCTGGCTTTGGCTTACATCATGATCTCACGGTTCGTGAGTTCGAACCCCACACTGGGTGAGCCCGGCTTCTCTCTCTCTCTCTCTGCCCCTCCTCGCTCACTTGTGCCCTCTCTCAAAACAAAAACAAAAACAAAACTTAAATAAACATTTAAAAAAAAGAATGGGTCTCAGAAGTTATTTTGAAAATACTAAAAAAAAAAAAAAAAAAACCCACACACACCCGGGCGCCTGGACGGCTCTGTCATTAAGCATCTGACTTCAGCTAAGGTCATGATCTCATGTTTGGTGACTTCGAGTCCCACATTGGGTAAGGCTGAGCCCTGCTTCGGGTGAGCCCCACTTCTCTCTCTCTCTCTCTCTCTCTCTCTCTCTCTCTCTCTCTCTCTCCCCCACCCCACCCCACCATGCCCCTCGCTCACTTGCGCCCTCTCAAAAAAAAAAAATCTTTAGCCAACCAGGAGACACATGAATAAACTAAGGTGACAAAGTAAAACTCTACAGAGAAATCATGAAGATCCTCAAATATAAATTTCTTTCAAATCTCATTTTTATTTTAAAGATTAAGCCACATTTTTCACTTTAACCATATAATATAGCCTTGTTTAATTCAATATTCCTGGTTTTTCTTGAATCATCTGGTAAATCTGAAGTTCAGGGGTACCAAGTTTTTTCCTGTAGTTTTGGGTACATCCTAGTAAAATGTATACCATTAGACAAGCACGAATTGATGATAAATTAGAGTTAATGCTACATTTGAAAAAATAAGGCATGAATTTAAGTTTCACAGATAATTCAAATTATAAATAAATACCAACACTAAAGTTCTACTGGTCTTTGAGTAAACAGCTCAAGAAAAAAAAAAAACTTAACAACTGAGAAAACACATTTTCCTCACACAAAGCTGAATGTTATTCAATTCAGATAGAATCAAAGCATCAACATATATGACTTTTAAAATTCAGCAAATTTTCAGGGCGCCTGGGTGGCTCAGTCGGTTAAGCATCAGACTTCAGCTCAGGTCATGATCTCATGGTTCGTGGGTTCCAGCCCTATGTCAGGCTCTGTGCTGACAGCTCGGAGCCTAGAGCCTGCTTCACATTCTGTGTCTCTCTCTCTGCCCCTCCCCGGCTCACGCTCGTGCACTCTCATGCGCTCTCGCTCTCTCTCTCTCTCTCTCTCTCAAAAATAAATGAACATTAAAAAAATTGTTTTAATTAGCAAATTTTCAGCAGAAAAAGAGAACAGTAAACTTACTCACCACGTACCCACCATGCAGGTCAATCATAAGCACGTGACCCATCTTGTTGCTCTATATCCTGCCCTACCGCCCCCCCCCACCCCTCTCCCTTCAACCTAGATTTCAAAGTGAATTCCAGATGTCAGACTTTTTTTTCAGGGTTGGGGGAGGTGCAGATAAAGGTTTGTTTTATTGAATAACAGATCTGAGTAACCGCTGAGACCCCAGTGTACAGACGGGGGGGGGGGGGGGCGGATTCTATTGTTGGTCTCCTCCTCCTTGGACAGTCATGATGACCGTCGCCTCCCTCTTGGCTTGGAGTCACTCTTTGGGACATGTGCGTGTGTCCCTGGTCTTGCACCTGCGGGCCTCAGCCTGGTCAGCCAGAAGATTCTCGTGAGCCTTGTCTGCCTTTAGCTTGTGGATGTGTCCCAGGGGGATCTGCTTGTTCTGAACACATCACCCTTCACTTTCAGGCACAGGCTGCAACACAACACACATGGCAGCGGCCCAGCTTCTCGGATTCACAGCATCTTCTAAGCAGCCGGCACAGAGCTCGTCCTCGCCCCGTCAGGGTCACCTGCTGGGGCACTCTAGCGCATGCCCACGCTGGTTTTCTAGCACCAAGCCAGGAACGGACAGACCCAGGCTTCCCGATGATCGGTCCATCTCTCATCACATCCCAGATCTACTGGAAGGAGCAGGCACTGGCAATGTCACCGGTCTCCTGGGGTCCAACCAGACCTTCTTTTTGTCACAACACAGGACACTGGAGGCAAAGCGTCTTCTGAAGGCTGAGCGCACTCACAGCTGCGGCCGCGGCACACAAGGAACGCCAGCTGTTGTTCCTCCATCTGTCGATATTTCGCTATAAGCTCTAAAACGTGACCACGATACCATACCCTAGCAAAGATTTAGAACTTGCTAGTATCACCTATAAGGTACTCACATTTTCCTTTTGCTCCATGAGATGTACAATTAGTTGGTTAGAATCAGGATCCATCCAAATAAGATCCCATTTCGTTTGGTTAGTAAGTCTCTTTATAGGTTCCCTGAGCCTTTTTCTTTTCTCGTCACTCATGTGTTAAAGAAACCAAGACACCCGCACCCTACAGAATTAACATCTAGATTTCACTGAGTGTATCCTCTCATGGGGTCTCTGAACATGTTCTTCTCTACCTTGCATTTCCTGTAAACTGGCAGGTGTAGATGCATGGGCGGGGGGGGGGTGCTACATCGCCCGGCTGGTCCCTCTTTTTATGACGTGTGGGTTCAGGAGCAGCCCTTCCTTCACGTCCTGGCTTCAGCAGCTGTTAATCATCACTGCCTACGTCTATTTCATTACAGGCTGCAAAATGACGACACTCTAATTCTTTCATTGATTAGCTGGAATGTATAAAGAGAAACTTCTCTTTATCAACTACCTCGTCACCTAGGAAAGTCTGGAAAGACGAATACCTGATTCTTTACTCTTACCTTCAGCGTAAGTTGATTGCACAGCATCTTGCAAGGGTGACCATCAAGGTGTTTTCTTATTACTGCTGTTGCTATTGTTTGTTACTGGCTGTAGTACTATGAAGTCATGGATTTTAACACAGTTCTGTGTTTTAATCCATAATTACTACTCATGTTATCCACCCAAACTGTCCCACTGAGCAATCAGTGCAATGGGAACCTTGCCCAGTGATAAAGTTGCCCACCCATTGATCTGGGATAGCTTTCTTGCTTTCTGGGACGTAAGACAGATGTTCTGAACATTTCCAATCCCAGACGAATCAGCCATTTCTCCATGGAGCCCTGGTTCCACTTAGTGAGAAACAGTAATAAATATGTTATCACACCCTGTGGCCCCTTTTCCTATCAACACCCGGTGCTCCAATGTCAACATAAATACACAACTGTCTATCCAACACACACAGTTCCGTGTGGCTACCCGCCCAAGTCCAGTACATCTAACTTGGCACAGATTAAGGAAAAAAGGAGCAGTGGGGAGCAGGCAAAACTCAGGGAGAAGAAAGATATAACTTTAAAAAAAAAGATTAGGCATACCAAAGTCCAAGAACGAACTGTGAATATACAGACAAACCAGGATTTTAAAAGTAAACGTGGGAAGGAAGAAGAATTAACGTGTGGGAAAACGGTGGGGAAGTATCCTACCTGCCTTTAGAAACGTCCTAGGACTCAAGCAAGTTCTGCTCTACCACATACGCTCACGTGCCCAAGAAATGAAAGATCAAACGTCAACTTGAAAGCAAAACTATCTGAAAACTTAAATCAGTTTTGCAAAGTAGATGGACTCATAATTGAAATTTTCATTTCATAATCGAAATCGGACACGATTTTTCATTAGAAAAATAAATAAAGTCAATCTCCACCTAAATCCTTATAATACAAAACGTCCAAATGGATGAAAGTTTTCAATGCACAATCCAAACCATAGAAGTATGAAACAAATACATGGCAGGATGGGGTGGGAACATTTTTATAATCTTGGTTTAGGAAAAGTCTTAAATCAGAAAACCCAGAAGCCACAAATAAAAAGAATGGGCCCTGACCAGGGACCTGGATTTTTGAAAGGTCTGAAAGGTTTGAAAGGGGGAAGAGGAACCCGGAAGGAACAAGTGGAATGACAACAGCAGAGACCCAGGAATGCAAAAACGCCCGGCCTCACAACAAGCGGCTTCAATGTTCATCACTTGAACGCGGGGAAAGTGTCATTAGGTCTTCTCTGCAATGTTTACCAAACGTAGTCTAACAAATAATCAAATAATCTTTTCAACCCCAGCCTCAAGCAGATTCTAATGTGCTGGAAAGAATAAATGTTGCTTAATATGAATTTTAAACAGTATTGTTTTACTTTCATTTTATAATGATTTTGCAAGACTTTAAGACAGACTTTTTTTTAATTCAACAGTGTTGGCTTATTCCCAACAATGTATAAATATTCCATATATATATTACGTTCAGTGATCCCATAAAAACAGTTAAACATAGGAAACAAAGCTTCAACAATAGTTCAAAAAATTACTTCTAGCGACTACTTACAGCAAAAAAGCCAATTACTTAATTTATTCTTGATGATCTTTAGTCACAGTACCAAAGACATTGCTAAAGAATTGCTGTTACTGAAAACATATCTCGATAAATGTTTACCAACTACTAAGGACTGTTTACTCTCCTAATAGTCCCCCACGACACAGTTCTCATCTTACAAGAGATGCCCTGTTGGTCTGCATGAAATCAGAGACCGCCTCAGCATGCAAGATCCACGAGTAAAAATAGAACAGACTCCAGAGACTCAAAGTGAGAAGGGGAAGGGAAAACACAGCCAACTTGATTTAAGAAAACAACCTACGGTACTTTGGAAGAAAAAAAAAAAAGATGGCTTCTCCTAATTTGAATACCCAGTACTGAGTAATTCAGGACTGCACCCTTCAAACTAGTTTCACATCAGGACTGCCAACAGGATACATCTGCTCTTGACGCTTCATCAACTCAGTACTCAGAACTGCCACGTAACTTACAACTCTTATCCTCTTCATAAAAATGAGTGCACCTCGTTCAAAATACAAATGTCACCTACTGCCACCAATATGTGAAGACCACTATTAATCCTCATCTTAGGCCTATCTTCTACCTACAGAAAGAAGGCCTTAACGTGTATACTCACCCAATGAACATCCAATATGAATGCTAGTCAACAAATATAAATGTCGTGTCCAGACCGAAGCTAAAACAACCCTAAATACATGCACTAGAGAGTCGATTTTATGGTCCCTCAAAGCAGGTAAGACACTGCAGCCTCATTTACGCAACTTGTACTTTCGAGAAAGGACTCAAGAAAGGAGGAACAGAAAAGGAATAAAGACGCTTCAGAAAAAGGTATTAATGAGGAAGCAAACACAACTATAGAAAGTCAAAAACAAAGACTGCCTAGTTCCAACATAAGCTGCAGGGAATTCCCTCTCTAACTAACATCACCTACGGAGATGGAAAGTGGGCAGGGACCCATCCTTTTAACTCAGCTTGTACCTGAGCTCAGGAGGGCTCAGTGAGCTAGTTCTGCACCAGTAACAGAACGGAGCGGGCATCAGGGTTGCCCTCAGGCACCGTTCAGGGCACGTTCCCAGCCCCCTTGTGATTGCGGGGGCACCATGAGACTAGATTTGGCCAATGACTCTAAGTGGGAGTGCGTCCGTTCACTCCGGCCAGGGCTTTTATCCGTCGGTTGAGCAGAGCATCCAGAAACACAGGGCCTTTCTCTGGCCGCGCTGGAGCCGGTGGCTGTGCTCTTAGGAGCGCCCTCCGTGAGCAGAGGCCTCTGCCAACCCGGGCCCATGACACATAAAATACTTAACATACCTTTGTATTTTAAGCTACTGGGACTTTCGGGGGGAGGAGGGGGTGCACGCGTGCATGTGTGTGTGTAACCACAACATAACCTAGCCCATTCTAATATAAAAAGTGATCAATATAGGTCTCTTTCTCACAAGCTGCCCACTGTTAAGCTAGGTCTCCCTGACCTCATGCTGGCAATATTTTAAAGACAAATAACTACTATCTGCTGTTTTAGCAAATTTTTTGCCCAATTATAGAAAACTCTAAATTCTGATTTTATCAACCAACCTAACGGCTATTCAATTTCTGTGATTCCTACAAACTTAGTATATAAAGTAATGTCTTCACTCAAATTTTTTGGAATTTGACCAAGTTCAGGAACCCTGATGCAAACCAGTAAATTTCCACCATAACTAATATGAGCCAATCAACCACCACTACGATTGTAACTGTCCTCCACTGGCTACCAGGAACCATTCCATCAAGCGTCTTAACAGAACCACTACAAAGATTATACATGACTGAGGAAGGAGGAGGGGAATGGGAATTAAAAATAGGATACTAATAATGGATAGACCAGTTAAGATCACACAAAGGGACAAGGGCAAACACGTACATAAAAATCATAGCCAAGTACAAAATGATAAATGCCTTAAGGATAAAGAAATACTACACAGAGGGGGCGCCTGGGTGGTTCAGTAGGTTAAGCATCCAACTTCGGCTCAGGTCATGATCTCACAGTTCATGAGTTTGAACCCCGCATCAAACTCTGTGCTGACAGCTCAGAGCCTGGAACCTACTTGGTTCGGATTCTGTGTCTCCCTCCCTCTCTGCCCCTCCCGTGCTTGCACTATGTCTGTCTCTCTCTCTCAAAAACAAACATTAAAAAAAATTTGTTTAAATACTGCAGAGAGGGTAAAAGCTCACTAAAAATATGTTGGGGCCTAATCTAGACATATTCTCAATGCCAGCATCCTTGAAAAACTACTTTGCAAGGGTGAGGGTATTGGAGAAGACGTCTAAGTAGCAAAGGCATTTAAACTAGGCCTTTACCATAAAGGATGAGTTTATTTTACTAAGCAGAGATGGGAAAAAGAAAAGTCCCAAGTAAAAAGTATGTGTTACATAGGGAAAGGAATACATTACAAAAGAGAAAAACATTTTTCCAAAGAGGAAATCTCTAAACACAGGTGGCTTAGGGTTTGTTTCTAAATATCCTAACTTGCCCCCAAGTATAATATGCTTTACAGAGATACATAAAATACAAAATAAGTTAGATGAGAAAAAATGAGGGACATTTAATGGAGTCAAAACTATGAACATTATAAAAATGTACCAAAATGCATAGGAGTCCTCAACATTCACAAAGTTAACAGCCTACAATTTCAGCTCTAAGCTAGTAGGTGCTTACTTTTTGATGAATGATTAGTTCAACGTACTCAAGATTTCTAGCAGCTTATATGAAAAAGGAAGTATGATCCGATAGTCACAACTAAATGCCACTAAGGTTAAAAAAATTACTTTAAGGATTAAAGGAATTTATTTGCATTGCTAACAAAAAGAATGAATTTAGTCCTGAAGGCCCCCCCTTTTTTTTAATGTTTGTTTATTTCTGAGAAAGAGAGAGACGGACAGAGTGTGAGCAGGGGAGGGGCAGAGAGAGAGGGAGACCCAGAATCAGAAGACAGGCTCCAGGCTCTGAGCTGTCAGCACAGAGCCCGACATGGGGCTCAAACTCATGAACCGCAAGACCATGACCTGAGCCGAAGTTGGACGTACTCTTGAATGTCTCCTTAAAAAAGACACTGTAACACAACGTCTTCACAACATCCAAACAAGTGTCACTGGGCCGCTGCTGACAGCACACACCCCCAGGCAGAGGCAGCAGCGACAGCGTCCAAAGTACAATTCGGTCAAGACCCCACCTACGTGGGGCAGGTGTCCAGCTCTCTGGAGTCTGAAGTAAAGGCAAGGGTGTGTGGGCGATGGAGTTAAGGGAGATCCGCAAGTAGGCAGTTTCAAACTCCTATGAAAATCTAAATAAAGAGACAGAGCCTGCCCTCCCTTCACCAAATGCACAATGTTGAACACAATTTCAAGGGATTCCAGACTACAATGGCCAGCTAAGGCCGCTAGCAGAAGGGGGGGACTGCAGCGTCTAATCCAAGTAGAGTTGAGTTGGCGGCAACCGATCTGACTGCACTCGCAGCCCAAACACCTAGAGTGCAGTTACTTACCCTCTGTGTGGACAAGGGAGGGAAACCCTAGTGCTGACTGTCCCAGCGATCACCTACAGTGGCTTAACTCTCTTCCCGGACAGCCACCATCGCCCCCAACCACTCTGGACCTCTCAGATGCCTCCAAAGCCCTGGCCTCTCCGAACACCTGGCTGGTTCCCGCTGACGACTCAGCCCGGCTATCACCCCACGGTGATGCTTCCCCACCTCCTCCCGCCGCACGCTCCCTCCAACGCTGCGGCCGCGACACACGTGCCTGTCTTCCTGCTCAGCAGACACACTTCCTCCAAGGAGCAGTTTCTCGGGGAACCAGGTGGCGTGCGGTTGGAGGGGGCAAATAAAAAAAGAAATAAATAAAGGCAGTTTCTCCAGGGTCTTGCAAGCTCAACAGCCAGCTGACCCTTGAACAGCACAGGTTGGAACCGTGCAGGTCCCCTGAGACGTGGGATTTTCTTCAATAAATCTATCTGGAAACTTTTTTTTACAGACTATTCTGTAAATGTATTTTCTCTTATAATTTTCTTTTTTTATATATATTTTATTTTTAAGTAATCTCTATACCCAACATGGGGCTTGAACTCATAACCCCGAGAACAAGAGTCGCCATGTTCCACCGACTGAGCCGGCCAGCTGCCCCCTTACAATTTTCTTAGTAACATTTTCTTTTCTCTAGCCTACTCTGTTGTCAGAATACAGTATATAATACACATAACATACAAAGTATGTATTAATTCACGGTTTATGTTGTCGGGAAGGCTTCCGGTTAACAATAGGCTGTTACTAGTTAAGTTTTGGGGAGTCAAAAGTTACACGAACATTTAACTGTGCAGGGGTGGGCCCCCCTAACCACTGCATTGTTCAAGGGTCAAACGTATTTCATGTCAGCATTCAAATATGTACTTGAAGAACAAGACTACCACTGATGAAGTGAATTAGTCTCAGCAAGTTTACAATCTCCTTTCTGATACACAATGACCAAACTTCTACCCCATATAGGAAGGCTCAGGTACCTAGCTGAGAACACTGGTCAAGGCAGCTAAATCCAAATGCCACTTTTAACATTTCTAAATAAATAATAAAGCATTCACAGAACATCTGGCTTTGAGCGGTGTTACTTTCTGCTGTACTCTCCAAACTAAACTCTTTGTAAAAAGAGCACCAAGGAACCGAAAGAAGCAGCTTATAATTAAACGGCAAGGCCACTCTGAGATAACATAACCATATCATCTTCATCATAAGGCTGCCTTCCCATTCTGTATAGAGAAAATGCTTCTATTATATAATTCACTCAAAAATGGTATCATGAGGGAACCATTAAAAAGGACACTGGCCGGAACATATTTTCTTTACCTCAATGTTAATTATTACTTGACCCATAAGGAAATAGTCTCCCAAGGGCCCTAAGAATGATCATATGGTAAATTAAATTGTATCAGTCAAAGTTCAGAGCAGGAACAGATTAGGTGTTTTAAGGAGAAGGAATTTAATGAGGAACTGGATGCTTATAAAATTACCAGAAGGGTTAAACAAGTAAGTTAGAGAAAGAGCCTGCAGGAAGACAACTCGAAAACTACCGAACTGACCCACCAGCAGCCCCTGGAGCTACGAGTTCAAGAACAGAGTGCAGCAAACCGCTACCCAGACTCGGAAAGGAGAAATCACTACACCACTCGTATGCAAAGCTGTACTGCAGACCGTAGCCAGCGTTAACAAGAAAAATAAATTAAACGCACACAAATCAATGAAGTAAAGTTATGTTTATTTGCAGACCACTTTATATGCAGAAAACACTATAGAAAATGTTACAAAAAGTTAATTCAGTGTAGCCAGACTGCACCATGCAAGGTCAAAATACAAAAATATATTTTACTTCTACATAAGCAATGAATAATTGGAAAATGAAATTTTAGATGATATAACTTACAACAACGTTTTTAAAAATGACCTCTTTGACCCATGCCCCGGCAACTTCTTACTACACATGTCTCCAGAGGCAAAGGATACAAAAGCAAAAATGAACTACTGGGATTTCATCAAGATAAAAAAACTTCTGCACAGTGAAGGAAAACAATCGGCAAAACTAAAAGGGAACCGACAGAATGGGAGAAGATATTTGCAAGTGACATACAGGATAAAGGGTTAGTATCCAAGATCTACAAAGAACTTATCAAACTCAACACCCCAAAAACATACTTCTTCAGGTGAAGAAATGGGCAAAAGACATGAACAGACACTTTTCGAAAGAAGACACCCGAGATGGCTAAGGCACATGAAAAGATGCTCAAAGTCACTCATCATCAGGGAAATACAAATTAAAACCACAATGAGATCACTTCACACCTGTCAAAATGGCTAAAATTAACAACTCAGGGAACAACAGATGTAGGCGAGGATGCACAGGAAGGGGAATACTTTTGCACTGCTGGTAAGAATGCAAACTGGTGTAGCCACTCTGGAAAACAGTATAGAGCTTCCTCAAAAAACTAAAAATAGAACTACCCTATGTCCCAGCAATTACACTACTAGATAATTATCCCAAGGATACAAAAATACTGATTCAAAGGGGCACATGCACCCCAATGTTTACAGCAGCACTATCAAGAATAGCCAAACTGTGAAAGAGCCCAAATGTCCATTGACTGATGAATGGATAAAGAAGATGTGGTGTGTGTGTGTGTGTGTGTGTGTATACACACAGTGGAATATTACTCAGTAATCAAAATGAATGAAATCTTGGGGCACCTGGGGGGCTTGGCTGGTTAAACATCCGACTTCAGCTCAGGTCTTGATCTCAGAGTTCGTAGGTTCAAGCCCCGCATCCGGCTCTGTGCTGACAGTTCAGACCCTGGAGCCTGCTTCAGATTCTGTGTCTCCTTCTCTCTCTACCCCTCCCCTGCTCACACTCTTTCTCTCTCAAAAAGAAACATTAAGAAATTTTTTTTAAAAAAGAATGAAATCTTGCCATTTGCAACAACATAGATGGAACTAGAGTGTATTATGCTAAGTGAAATAAGTCAGAGGAAGATAAATATTATCCAATTTCACTCATATGTGGAACTTAAGACACCACACAGATGAACATAGGGGAAGGGAAGGGAAGGAAAAATAAGATAAAAACAGAGAGGGAGGCAAACCATAAGAGACTCTTCAATGCAGAGAACAAATTGAGAGTTGCTGGTAGGGTGTTGAGTCCAGGGATGGGCTAAAATGGGTGACGGGCACTGAGAAGGGCACTTGTTAGGATGAGCACTGGGTATTGTCTGTAAGTGATGAATCACTAAATTCTACTGAAACCATTACTATACATTAATGTTAACGAATTTGGATTTAAATAAAATTTTAGGGGCACCTGGGTGGCTCAGTCGGTTAAGCGTCCAACTTCGGCTCAGGTCATGATCTCGCGGTTCGGGAGTTCGAGCCCCGCGTCGGGCTCTGTACTGACAGCTCAGAGCCTGGAACCTGCTTCGGATTCTGTGTCTCCTTCTCCCTCTGCCCTTTTCCTGCTCACGCTCTGTCTCTGTCCCTCAAAAATTAATAAACGTTAAAAATTTTTTTAAAATAATAAATAAAATTTTAAAGAAACATGAAATACTGATGGATATATTCAACAAAAGAGCTACACAAAGAAAACAACAAACTTTACTAAAATGTAAAAAGACCTAAATAAATGGAAAGGTATATACCATGTTCACAGAATAGAAGACTCAATACTGTTAAAATATTAGTTCTCCTCAAATTAATCTACATAGTCACTGTAATTCCACTCGAAATCACAGCAGGTTTTCGGAAATCCTCAAACTGACTTGAAAAGACCTCAAAAAGCAAAAGCGATCCTTACGAAGGCAAACAAAGCTGACGAGCTTACACTGTGTAATTCTGAGACTTAGCACATAACAACAACCCAGAAACTCTGACACGGGCCGGAGGACACACGCAGACCGACATGACAGAGCGCAGTGCCCCGCAGACACCTGCACAGCAGCTCGGTCGACAGATCCTCAACAAAAATTCTAAGATAATTCAGAGCAAAAGAACAGTGATTTCCACAAATGCTAAAACAGATATAATGTACTACGGCATAGATCAACCTAAAAAATAATACGCTAAGTGAAAGAAGCCAGACACATTTCTAGGAGGTGTCCAGAAAAGGCAAGTTCACGGGGACAAACAGGAAATCAGTAGTTGACCGGGGCTGGGAAAGTGACTGCTCACGGGCACAAGGGTTCTTTCTGAGGTGATGGAAATGTTCTAAAATTACACTGTGATGATGGTTGCAACTCTAAATGTACAAAAAGAACAGAATTATACACCTAAGCCAAGGAGATGTTATGGTATGCAAATTAAACCTCAATAAATCTGTTATAAAAAATAAACTTCTGGGGCACCTGGTGGCTCAGTCAGTTAAGGGTCTTGATTTTGGCTCAGGTCATGATCCCAGGGTCGTGAGATCAAGCCCACCATCCAGGCTCAGTGCTGGGCGTGGAGCCTGCTTCATAGATTCTCTTTCTCCCTCCCTCTGCCCCTGCCCCACTCTTAAAAATAAAGTAAATACGTTTCTAGGGGGAAAAAGGAGAGAATAAGTTCTTGGAAATTAGAACTACAATTGCCAAATTAAAAAATTAAGTGACCAAACTAAATTATGAAACCAAGTTACTAATACGGGAGAAAAAGTAGAGAAAAATCTCCAAAATATATTAACAAAAGATAGAAAATAGACAAAATGAAAATAAAGAGGCAATGAAAAGAGATTAGGGAGTTCAAATACCTGACTAGTAGAAGTTCCAAAGACAATGCTGGAGAAATGCAGACGATGACAAAAAACCAAAAGAAGGAAATTTCTGAGCTAAAGACAGACCTAGGCCTGCAACCCAAAAGAGCCCATTCAGAGTCTAAAACAATGAATGACAAAAAATGTTATACTTAAGAGACACACATGGGTAAAACTTTCCAACTCCAAATATAAAGAAAACTCTCTGAACTTCAAACCAGTACCTACACAGGAAAATTACTGTCTGCTCGTGAGGACTTCTGGACGCCACAGGCAATGGAACAATGACATCCAAGTTCTATGGGAAAAAGATGTTGAAGCCAGAATTCAATTCCCAGAAAACCTAACAATCAAATGTTAGGACGAAATAAAGGCATTCTTCAATATGCAAGGACTCACAATTGCCACCCACTCTTCATAAAATTAAGAAATACTGTAACAAGGACAGCATGAGCCAGGAGAGAAATGGGGGCTGAGTGAGTGAGGGCAGAAGGAAGTAAAACTGGGGGCTTAAAGATTCTCCTCCAACAAAGTTTCAATGATGAGAACGAGAACTCCTCTTTAAGTCCAAAATCATTACTTGGTATCACAGTAACATAACCATCTAAATGCTGTTTTTTGGTTTTCCTTTTTTGAGACTAAACAAGCCCTGGAGACCACGTCAGTTATAAAGAGAATGTAAATGTTCTAAACCCTGACAATATAAAAAATAATATAATTTTAAAAATCTGTAGAGGAGAGAAAAAAAATCACTGAAGGGGAGGTGACCTAATTTATCTTTCATAGCAGGGACTCCTATGCAAGGGTGATAAATCATTTCATTAACAATAATAAAGACAATCAGTAGAAAAGCTACAAATATGTGATAAGAATTAGGAAAGTGTTATTACAGTAAAATCTTTATCTTTCATAGTGAGAAGTTAAACTCACGAGTTAAAAGATAGCATATAAATTACAGTGGTCACCATCCACATGAACTCTTCCACTCCCTCTGGAAAGTGGAAAAAGGAGGGTGTGGGTAAGAGACTTGACTTTTCATTCTATTCTCTTCTGTCGAACTTACATTTTTTGCCACGAATATGCCACGAATATGAAATACTTTCATAATTTAAAGAATTGTTTTAATAAAAAAGAATTATGTTTTAGCCATACAGTGAAATACTGTGTAGGTTTCAAAGAACAAAATACTCTCTGTGTGAAAATACATAAAGATGGCTACACTGTATTAAGTGAAAAATCAAGATTAAGAACAATGCATTAAGATGGTAATGTGTTTAAAATAAAATGTGTGATACGGCCACTTGAGAAGACAATGCTTGGGTGGCTCAGCTGGTCGAGCATCCGACTTCTGCTCAGGTCATTTCACGGTCCACAGTCCATGGGTTTGAGCCCCACGTCGGGCTCTGTGCTGACTGCTAGGAGCCTGGAGCCTGCTGCAGATTCTGTGTCTCCCTCTCTCTCTCTCTCTCTCTCTCTCTCTGCCCCTCCCCAGCTCCTGCCCTGTCTCTGTCTCTGTCTCTCTCTCTCAAAAATAATAAATAAAGAGTGAAAATTTAAAAAAAAGACAATTTGGCAGTTTCTTATCAAGTTAAACATAGTCTTACCATGCAATCAGCAATCACAGTCCTAGGTATTTATCCAAGGGAACTAAAAACACGTTCACACCAAAACCCGTATGCAAATGTTTTCAACAGCTTTATTCATAATCATTAAAAACTGGAAACACCAAGATACCAAGACATCCTTCAACATGGGAGAAGACACACAAACTGTGGTACAGGGGAACGGACAGACGCAGAAGGTACACCAGGGAATACTACTCAGTGACAAAAAGGAACAGGCTACCGATTCAAGCAACAACGCGGATAAACGTTAAATGCATATTGCTCAGTGAAAGGAGCCAGAACTTAAAAGCTACACATGGTATTCTGGAAAAAGCAAAACTATAGAGACAGAAAACAGACGAGTGTGGGCCAGGAGTGAATGACTGCAATGGGGGATACGCAGGGGAATTTCGGGTGATGCAACTATTCTATAGGGTCTGGCAGCGGTGGACACACAACTTTATGCACTTGCCAAAGCCCACAGAATGAACTGCAATGTATGCAAACTAAACTTTAAAAATCAACGAGGATGGAATGAAGACTATGACGAACGATTCTAGCCGTATCACTAACGTAAGACGGAACCTTACTGACGGGTTTCAGGGAAAAGAAGCCGAAGGAACGCTAGGAATCAACGTTCCGCCCACAACGGAGAAGGTAAGGACAAAAACAACTGTGCGTAACGGCTGTGCTCTGGCTGTAAATCTGTGTCCAACAAGAGTCTGGGCCAGCAATTCTGAAACCGCTTTTACATACATGGTTGTAGCTGTGTTTCTCACGGTCAGAGAGTAAGTTACGGAAAAACAAGAAGGGCAGGCCAGAATGAACACCGGTACTTTCATCGGAGTCCGAAAGACCAGGAGGAAGCTGGGTGCAGCTTACGAGACACACAGATGCACCACAGAACATCGGACACACGCAGCCTGGGCGAGTGTGAATGTCCTACCAAGTAATGACATTCCAGCGGCAACAGGCACTTCCAACGCCCAGATCTTGGCTTCTAGACACCACGTTCCAAGTTCCTGGAAAAACAGCCGATTCTAGGGCTGGAATAGAGAAAATACAACACAGGCCTGATGTTCTACAGCCATCAGAAAATAAGGAAGAGCTCGAAACGTAAAAGGATGAGCGCGTGGCAGAGGGACAACTGGGGCCAACCGCATAGTACCCTCAATAACCAAAGCTGGAGCAACTTAAGCAGGAAATAAATGATGGAAGGAACGAACTTTAGGGTGTCCACCTGAACAGGCCACAGTTCAGAACGGGCCAGGTATGTGGTCAAACATTACTCCACATGTTTCTGTGACGGTGTTTTTCAGACAAGATCATAAGTCCTATCAGTAAACTTTGAGTGAAGCTGATTACCCTCCATAATGTGAGTGGGCCTAATCCAATCAGTTGAAGGCCTTAATTTTTAAAAGACCAACTTCCCCCTAAAAGGAAATTCTGCCAACACACTGCCTTCCGAGATAACTACACCATCAGCTCTGCCCTAGAGCTCCAGTCTGCCAGCTACCCTGCGGACTCGCGGCTCGCCAGCCTCTACGCTCACACACCGTGAGGTACACGCGCCATATACACACACGGACACACCGTACGTAGCTCTCCATCCCTCCGGTTGTTTCTCTGGAGAAGCCTACTACTACGAATGTTAACCCAAAGTGGAAAATACAATACAAGTCCGTGGAGCTCCTGGCCGGCTCAGTCACTAGAGCACGTAACTCTTGATCTCAGGGTCATCAGTTCAAGCCCCATGTTGGGCACGGAGCCTACTTAAAACTTTTTAAAAGTCTATGCACAATAAATCACTGAATAAACAAATAGGGGAGAAGGGACAAGTCTTCCTTACAGAAGAATTCCAAATAATGCCAAGTAAAGATCCTCCCCTCGGGGAGGTGAGGCCTGGTCCCTCCTTCCCACATGAGCGTGGGCCGGACTCAGCTTACGAAGAAGAGGAAGGGAAAGGGCGAAAACTCACTTTACAGTGGATAAACCTGACCAACACTGCCTCAGCCATGTGACCAAAGTTCACACAACCAATGCTGTCGTGTGGAGATCAAGGGCCACTGGTCAACGTGACGAGAAGGCAACTTCACCTCTGCAGTATTCTTTCAGAAAACCCACAGCCCAGTGTGATCACGAGAAAAACATTAGACGAACCCAGCTTGAGACTTTCTACAGGACACCTAGTCAGTATCCGAAACTATAAAAGCCATGAAAAACAAGAAAACACTGCAAACAGGAAACTCATAGAACAGAGCAGACCAGGAAGACGTGACAATGAGACACAATGCAGTGTCCCAGATGGGCTCCTGGGACAGAGGAGTGGATGGCCCGTAAAAACTATGAAAACCTGAAGCACGGACTTTAGTTAATGTGTAAGTACTGGTTCATTAATTTTAACAAATGCACCACACAAGTTCAGGACGCTAGTAAGTAGAGGAAATGGGTACAAGAGGACACAGGAACTCTACACCATCTTTACGATTTTCCTAAAATCTAAAACTGTTCTCAAATTAAGTCAGGGGCGTCTGCAGGGCTCCGTCGGTTGAGCGTCCGACTTCGGCTCAGGTCATGATCTCACGGTTCGTGGGTTCGAGCCCCGTGTCGGGCTCTGTGCTGGCAGCTCAGAACCTGGAGCGGCTTCGGATTCTGTGTCTCCCACTCTCTCTGACCCTCCCCTGCTCACGCTCTGTTTCTGTCTCAATAATAAAAATAAACATTAAAAAAATTAAATTAAATTAAAAGTAAAAAAAAAAAAAAAAAAAAACGCTTATCACAGTGGCATTGCTCCCCCAGCAGCCACATGCCGTGCATCTCACACCCTGAAGGGGCAGCAGGGAGTGCAGAGCTCTCACCCAGGCCACTGCTGCACCTGCAAGAGTTAAATATAAGCCAAACTGCATGACGGTTTTGTTGTTTCCACCAAGCAAATGCTAAGGGTAGAAGTAGCAGCAAGGGTATAATCCTAAGGGAGAGATATAGAAACAACCAGAGAGGACAGTGAAAAATACAGTATTTCTCAGGGGAACTACCATGCCATAAATGTTCACAGCAGTTTGTAAAAAGATGCTATGGAGTCCTAGACTTCTAATGATAATATAAACTGTCCTACGCACGGCTAAATAAAAATATACATCTCATCCTCTACTTACCTCGGGTAAAAGAGGGTTAAGGAAGGTCTTAGAGTAACATCCCTCTCTACATAAGCCCTAAAATAGGTATTTTAGTTTTAGAATCCTCCAGCACAGAAGATGAGAAATAGATGTGAGGCCATGAGCAACAGTAGCTCCCCTTCCAAAAGTCACAAAGTTCCCAGAGTTTAACAAACAGCATGCCATGACATAACAAGCTTAGTCTTTGTAATAAGGGGACCTGGGTTTGAAACCTATTTCTGCCATTTACTTGCTAAATGAATTTGGAAAACCAGCTTCTTGATCTTGGGCTACGTTTCCTAAAGAGAATGAAGCATATAAACGGAAACTTAATGAACTCAACTCCAAAGAGTTAAGATTTTCACTAAAATTCTTAACACTAAAGGATGTTCCTTCCAAGATTTCAGTTTATTAAGAAAGCAAAATACAAAAAGAAAAATAATCAAATGTTAATTGAGAGTTCAAAGGGATGGCTGATTTACATTACATATGTTTTATCTTTTCCAAATCTACAATAATGTTCATCTGTAATTAGGAAAATTATTTTAAAGCATACATATGCATTTTCCTCTAGAATATCTTGACTTAGGTTACCAAAGATTTATTCTAAATACATTTTGACTCACCCTCAAAAAGGAAAATCAAAGAAACATATGACCCCCAAAGATACCTTAGGACTTAAATGTAAAGGAATAACTAGACCAACTCATTTGTATATTCTCTATGCAGATCTAACTTAAATACTATTAAAGACAGGCTCAGAGATTAATGAAACCTAATTGCCTCGGTTTTGCTATTACAAATAAACCAAATTTAAGTTTCTTCTTGTGGAAAATGTGGCCAGGCACCTGGGTAGAAAGCCTAAGGTGGCTAAGGTAGAGGGGCAGAGAGAAACTTTGATGCACTTAAAAAAAAAGGGGGGGGGGGACCCAAAAGCCAGGGGTGGTGGTGGGAAGGGACACTTTCATTTTTGTGGCAATTTATACAGAGTTGGGAAAACCATAGTCATAGCAGAATGGTCGATTAAAGAAACTGCTTTGATAGAAAAAATTAGGACCTTGCTGAGACACCGAAGGCATTCCAACAAAAGTCATTCGTTCAAAGCTCTACCCGTAAAAAGGGCTATTCTGGTGTGGCTAGTGTGGTGAAATACCTGCTTCCACTTATTAGCCAATATTTGTCTATAGAACTCTGCCCTCCCCGCTAGAAAGGGAAGCCAGGGACTGTATCAGGTATCCCTAGGGCCAGGCATACAGAAAGAATGGTTTACTAAATGAAGTATTCTAATCATTTTACTTTCTATCTTAAAAGATTTAGTTCACGCGTCCTTAAGTCCTCAGGGGGGAAAACATCTACTAAGCAGTTCTAATCCATTCGATAACAATTTATTGGTTGCCTGCTATATTTCGGTCAGCCTTCTAGACACCTTGATGTCAATTAACAGGCAGAAACAGACATCTCCGTCCTCGGTGGTGGGACGGGGGGAACAGGTGAAGGGGACTGGGGACGCTTATCGTGATGAACAGGATGCGCAGCTGAGAGATGTATACAGAGTCGCTGAGTCACTGCATCACACGACCGACACAGAACACCACTAATTATACCTGAATAAAGTCTCTGTCCTCAACGAGAGAACTCTGTCCTCACAGAGAGAACATAGTCTAAATGTCATTCTCCTCCCGGTCCAGAGCAGTGATACTCAAAATATGCTCCATTAACTGGTGCTGATCCCGCAAACCATTACTGGTCCGTGACACAGGAGGCTAAGCAAGCATTTAGAAACTCATGCAGTGACTTCGTATGAACCTACTATTACGAAGTATAGGCTCAAATGTATGTCTCTTTAGTTTCTCTGTAATTCAGTTTTTGTTGTTTTTGTAAGTATCGTTACATAATTATTTAGAATCTTCTGAAGTGGGTCTGTAGGGTGTCTGGTTGGCTCAGTTGGTGGAACATGTGACTATTTCAGGTTGTAAGTTTGAGCCTCACGTTGGGTATACAGGTGACTTAAAAATACAATCTTAAAAAAAAAAGCTGGTCTTTCATCACAGATAAACTTAAGAAGCACAGGTGATCACATCACTTTCCACCCACCTCAAACAGAATTTTATACTTCCAACATTTTTAAGATTTTCCACAAAACCCATCATTCCAAATATTGTCTTCCCATTAGTTCGGTTTATCACATACTCCAACCACACTGAATTGTTTCCAGTACAAACCTTCTGTCGTGCTTGTTCTTTTCCCTCAGTGTTAAGTATGTTCCTAGATATGTGATCAAATTTTACATATGCTCTCAAAGTCCAGCACAAACGCCACCAACTCCTCAAAACCACCCATGAAGCAGACAGGTAGAAGGAACCACTCCTAGACTTTCTCTGACGCTTTAAAGCCTCTTAGGGGATCTTCTACAGAATACACGTTACTGGAAATAAAAGAAGAATACCGTATTCACTCGGCATCCCTACAGCACACAAAAACAAAACCGGTATCAAATTTGTTGAATGAATGACGTGAGAGGCAGCATTACATATACACAAATGAGCTTCACTCAAGAGATCAGAAAACTCTGAAATTATACCCAAAGTGTGTATGTAACAATTTTCTCAGGAAAAGGTCTTTAACTCTTATTAAATTGTCAAAAGAATCTCAAGAAGCCACTGGTCAGTAAAGGGCTCAGAGTTTCGTTAGCAGACAGACCTATGTCTGCCCCTAGCTCCGTCGGGTTAGCTTGGGGGAAATTACCAGATCGAATATAAACCTCAATTTCTTTATCTCAAAAAGGTGGTAACATCTACTTCAAAGATTTGCTATGAGAACTGAATGACCACAAATGGAAAGTCCTAGGATCAGGAAGAGTATGTTACAAGCACTCACTGATTTTTTTCCTTCCTGCCCTCCTCTCTCTTTTGAGTAAGTTTACAGATCTTCTATGTATATAAACTTTAGGTCCTTTCTTAACTTACAAATTGCTGCCATCCCTTGAAAGTTGTGTCCAGACTATTTGCTTGGAAATCTTCAATAGGGTTAGCCGTCTCTCAGAAACATCTATTTATTTTACATTTCTGCCCACCATACCAATTAATTCTAGTTACTATTTTCTTTACATGATAAACACAAAGATTTCTTTTTAAGTTTATTTTGAGAGAGCGCGCACATGCGCGAGTGGGGGAGGGGCAGAGAAGAGGGAGAGAGAGAATCTCAAGAAGGCTCCACAGGGTCAGCACGCAGAGCCCAACGCGGGGCTCAAACTCACAAACCACGAGATCATGACCAGAGCCGAGGTCGTACGCTTAACCAACTGAGCAACCCAGACGCCCCAAACGCAAAGATTTCTTAAACGTATATAACCTAATGGACACCTCGATTCTGATGTATCCAAATACAGCCCTTTTCCTAGGAAGCCGTCCCTGACCTCACATGCTCCCCTCCCCCATAATTCCTCCCTCCTTTCTCAGGGCCACCTTCCACTCCTTCCACACGTATATATGCACTCCTCATGTGCACAAAACAAAATTTAGTTTACAGGTCCATCAACGTCTACTAAACAAAGCACTTCAAGGCAGGGCACATGATTGTCTCTGCGTGCCCCAGCGTTTCTCATGCAACTGCACTGGGCTCAATATACCAACATTTATGCCGATCCTTTCATTCACTTTCCAAACGGCAGCACAAGAAGTTTACATAAGGATTATTTAAAATTAAGGTGGAATTTCTATCTTAAACTACACCAGTCTCTTCCAATTTCCTGTCCCTTGAAAGTGTTAATGTGACAATTATGTTGTCTGTAACTACAGAAAAGTTTAAAATGGGTGTTCTCTACGTGAAAAAAAGACTGATAAAAATGCTTTGGCTACAGGTGGCATTTTAAAACCTTTTATTTTGAAATACAGATCTACAGGAAAAAATAGTACAGAAAGGCCTCTAGCCTCCTGCATCACTACAGTGTATCAAACCGAAGAAATCGACACTAAGACGACCCACACACTTTATTCAGATTTAGTTCATCACTCATTGTATAGACAGCTCTCAGCAGTTTGATCACATTTGCAGATCTGTGTAACTACTACAAGATACGGAACTGCCCCACTGCTACAAAGATCCTGTGGTACCACCACCCCCACAGCCACACAGCGCTACCGCCCCTAATCGTTCAAAACCACAGGTCTATTTTCCATTTCCAGAACTGTGTCATTTCAAGAATGCTACAGATATCAGGACCATTTGGTGTGGGAACAGGCAGCCCCTTCAACAAACGGTGAGGGGAAAACTGGACATCCGTGTGCCAAAGATTGAAGCTGGACCCTTATCTTACACCGTGGACCAAAAAATAACTCAAAACGGCTAAAATATCTAAACGTAAGACCTAAACTACAAAACTACTGGGAGAGCACGCAGAAGACAAGCCTGACGACACCGCCCCGGAAGCACAGACAACAAAAGCAAATGTAGACAAACAGAGCGTCAAACTCAAAACCCACCGTGCATCAGAGGACACAGCAGAGAAAGACAGCCTATGCAAGGGAGAAAATGCCCAAAAATCCTATTCCCTAATAAAGGGCTAATATGCACAGTACGTAAAGAACTCATACAGGGGCACCTGGCTGGCTCCGTCAGTGAGGCGTGCAACCCCCTGATCTTGGGGCTGTAAGTTTGAGCCTCATGCTGGGCGTGGAGCCTACTTTAGAAAAGACACATTTAAAAGAACTCCTAGGGCACCCGGGTGGCTCAATCCACTGAGCATCCAACTCTTGATTTCCTCTCAGGTCATGATCCAACAGTTCCTGAGATCGAGCCCCCCACCCCCACTGTGTCAGGCTCTGCGCTGACAGCATGGAGCCTGCTTGAGATTTTCTGTCTCCCTCTCTGTCTCCTCTCTCTCTCTCTCTCTCAAAAATAAACATTAAAAAAAATAATAATAAATAAAAGAATTCCTGTAACTTAAGAAAAGATCAAATAATCTGATTAAAAAATGGGTAAAGGACTTGAATAGACATTTCTCCAAAGATTGTTCAAAGGGTCGATGAGCACATAAAAAGGTGCTCAATCACAAATCATCAGAGAAATGCAAGTGAAAACCATAAGGTCTCCCCAACACCCATCAGGACGGCAACAGTCAAGGGCGACAATGACGGGTCAGGACAGGTGCTGGCGAGGGCGTGCAGAATCTGGAGCGGGTGGGCAGGTGGTGGCGAGAACCAGCGCTGCCACCAGGGAAAGTATGGAAGTTCCTCAAAACAGTGAAGACAGAACTGCTCCGGGCAGGCTCACCAATGACAACACAGTCACCACTCATGGGGGGGTGGGGGGGTTAAGGGAGGAGACTA
This sequence comes from Cryptoprocta ferox, assembly GCA_028646485.1. NCBI lineage: Eukaryota > Metazoa > Chordata > Mammalia > Carnivora > Eupleridae > Cryptoprocta > Cryptoprocta ferox. Next base: position 282,979 of record CM053565.1, read on the forward strand.
TGTTGGGGAGAGGGGGGTGATATGAGAAATCTCTTGTACTATTTGCTCAATTTTGCTGTGAATCTAAAGCTGCTCTAAAAATAGTCTATTTAAAAAAAAAAAAAACATAACTACCATGCAATCCAGCAATCCCACTTCTGGGTTTACAGCCAAAACAACTGAAAGCAGGATTCTGAGGAGATACCTGCACACCCATGTTCACAGCAGCAGAAATCACAGCAGCCAAGAGGAGGAAGTGCCCCAGGTGTACGTCTCTGCATGAAGGGTTCAACAAAACGTGGCAGATACAAACAAGGGACAGTACCCGGCTTTCAGAAGGAAGGAACCCTGTCACATGCTCCAACGTGGGTGAACCTTAGGACGTTAGGCTGAGTGAATAAGCCGCTCAGAAAGAGACAAATACTGTATGACTCCGTTTACAGGAAGTAAGGTTATGGAACTCACACAAACAGAAAGTAAAATGATGGTTATGAGGGGCAAGGGGGAAGGGGAGGGGGCAGTCGTTGAAGGGTAAACAGCCTCAGGTTTTCAGGATAAAGGAGTTCTGGAGATGTTCCACGACACCGTGAATGCACTTAACATTACTGAACGGCACACTTAAAACCAGTTAAGAGGGTCCTCTCTCTCTGCCCCTCCCCCACTCATGCTCTGTCTTGCTCAAAGATAAATGATGACCATTAAAAAAATTTTTAATAGCTAAGATGGTCAAATTCATGTGTTTTTTATAACAAAAAGAAAAATTTCATGTAAATGGAATCGTATAGTAACCTTTTGAGATTAGCTTTTTTTTTTTTTTCATTCGGAGTAACTCCCTTGAGATCATCCAGGTTGTTCTGTGTATCAACAGTGTGTTTACCTGCACTGCTGACAAGGATACTCGGTGGTGTGGACGGACCACAGCCGATTCGGCCTCAGAAGGGTATCTGGGCTGTCCTCCAGTTCTCAGCTATTACTGATAAAGCCACCATGACCGTTCACATACAGACTTTTACCAGGACACAAGATTCATTTCTCTAAAATAAATGCCCAAAGGTGCATGTGCTGGGTTGTAAGGTAAGTGTCTTTTCAGTTTTGTAAGATATTTGTAAGAAATTTGTAAAAAAAAAAATTTGTTTTCTATAATGGTTTTTCCATTTCACTTTCCCACAAACAACATATGAGAAAACGTTCCCCCACATCCACTGGACAGCATTTGGCGTTACCTACTAGAATAGCTAAAAAAAAAAAAAAAAAAAAAAAAAAAAGGTATGTAGTGACAGATACATGGTTTAAGTCTGTTTTCCCCCCATGATCAATAATGTTGGCTATCTTTCCATTTGCTTATATGCCATCTGAAATGTCTGCTCACATCTTTTGCTCATTTTCTAAATGGACTGTCTGCTCTTACTGTTGAATTCTGAGAGTTCTTCATATATTCTAGACCAACCCTTCACCAGATATTTAGATGGCAAATATTCTTATTCTTCCAGTTTGTAGCTTGCCTTTTCAGTGGTCTCTCGCAAACACAAGTTTTTAATGCTGATGACGCCCAGGTTACCAATAGACCCTCCCACAGATTATGCTTTCGATAAAACCTCTTCACTTAGCACCACACGGTCTTGAACTAGAAACTCTAATATGCACACCGCACATAAAAATAAGACACTGATAAAGCACAGAAAGTGTAAGCACATTCAAAAGCAAATCAAAACAGTGCCTCCTAACATAAAGAACATTTAGAGAAAAATCCTAAATGTGGTAAGTTGTTCTTTTAAAGCAATGCTTACTTTACAAGATTAAAGCAGAAACTGCTGCCAGGTAAAAAATTTAAATAGCTCCCTTGTTAACACTTTTAACAGACCCCTAACCAATGGTGAAGTAGACAAAAAAGGCTGAGAAAAGTAGAGAAGGAACGAACAGTAGCAGTTTTTCTGAGTGACTAGACATTGATATAGAGAGCATAAAAAAAGATGAAACTCTTCTCTTACATAAATTAACTTTCCACATATTTTCTAGAGCCTGGCATCATAAAGAGAGGTATGCATCTCTACATCAACAGTAAATTACGGTAATTTCCCCAGCAGTTTCTTTGAGAGCCAGAACCTGATAGTGGAACAGCACTGATAAAAATTTCTAATTTGCTTGAGTAAGGCTAATACTACCTTGCACTAGGGGGAAAGTTTATAATGCTGTATTTTAACATGCATGTATCTTATTTTCTAAAAATATATTTTATCCTTATTCTCATCTGTTCATTACCATAATTTGTAAAAGATCTGCTTTTTCTTATTTGTACTTCTCTGTGCCTGAAATGCCATTAAACAGATGTAACTACGCTAAGTTTACCTTGCCAGATCATTTCCATACACACATTCTCTGCTTTTCTGAGAAGTCACTTCCCATAAACCAATCAAAGATGGCATTAAATAGAACCCTGGAGGTCATTTCACATTTAAAATTCTAACAAAAATATTTCTCAATAATTAAGAAAGACAAAACTTTTCATCCTAAATGGAACAGAGTCCATTAAAACAAAGGAATGCTTAGTATTTACTTGCCTGAAGCAAGAACACGCCCACACTACTTAACCATAAAATTAGTATAGCCCCCTCAAAAAAAAGTTGCACTGAAGCACCCAAAACCAAATAATCTAAAGATTGAAACTCATCTTGATAATGTAAACAAACACTCCACCTAAGAAAAGGAAATCAAAAAGCAACAATATAGTGGGAGTCAATGAATTTCCGGGTTTCCCACACTAGATACCACTCTATTAATAATCAAGGCATCTTAATTTCATGACTATATACGTACAGAAGTATCACCAAACAGTGTATTAACATAGAAACTACATAATAAAACTATATTCTTTGGGACTACATCACAGCAAATACAGTAGATTACGCTAAACACTAATGTCTACAATTGTACAATTTACTCTAGTATTCTAATAGAGTCAGCAGCATTTTAGAAAGTGAGGTCAACCATTACAAGAGACTACTGTAGGGGCGCCTGGGTAGCTCGGCTGGCAAAGCGACCAACTCTTCATGTCGGCTCAGGTCATGATCCTGGGGTTCGGGAGACAGAACCCCACATCAGGGCACTGCGCTGAAGCCACGAAGGCTGTTGGGATTCTCCCTCTCCCTCCGCCACTCACGCGCACAGGCAAGCACACTCTGCCTCTCAAAATAAACTTTAAAAAATTAAAAATTAAAAACCAAAAGGCGAATGTATGTTTCATTCTGAAGTAGTTTATAGAAAATTAAACTACCATTATTTATAAAACACTAAATTTCACTGCATTATTAAAAATATTCACTGAATGACAAATTATTACTTAAAAATCATTTACTCACTAATGTCAAGAAAACTCACTTATTCACTAAAATATTAAGACTTTCCACCAGCTTCATTGAGATACAACTGACATATGACATTGAGTACTTTTAAGGTGCACAACAAACGACCTGACACACGTATGCACTGCAAAAGGAGGTTGCTTTAGATTCTGAAACACAACACATCAGACACAGGATGCTTCCACCACAGGGAATGTGACCTGCCCGACGCTGCGTCCTGAACCACAGTACATACTTGTATTTGTTCCACGTACTCTTTTTTCTGAAAACATAGTCCGTAAAAGATGTAAAAGCTGCATTGTTGCTGTAATAGAGGAATTATTTCAGAATATAAAAATTCCCAAACTGTTAAACAATTAGTAGTACGATGGATGCACCATAAGTTTACTTTTAGACTTTCCTTCCATTTCATTTTTTTTTAAACCTTCTTCCACATCAGTTAACAACTATTAAGAATATTAATGGTTAAGGGGCGCCTGGCTGACTCGGTCAGTGGGGCGTGCAACTCTTGATCTCAGGGTTGTGAGTTTGAGCCCCACGTTGGATGTAGAGATTACTTAAAAATAATTTGTGTTTGAAAAAAGGTTATTCATACTTTATATTAAAAATATATATTAAATGCCATGTTCATCACCCAGAATACTAGTATTCCTGTCAACGACCAATTATTCTGTATCTGTTTGTTGTTCCACGAAAATTGTTCGTGGAATTTGTATGTCAGAGTGCCAATATATTACAGAAAGACCAAGAAATATTAAATCTTTCTAATTCCTCCTTTTAAGTGTATTCTCTGAACATCTTACGACCACCAGGGCTGCCAACGGAAGAGCACACCACGAGACCCAGGAGCACAGGCAGCCTGCGCGGAACCAGCTCAGAGCACCCATCGCAGTGCAGCTCCAGACCCCCGGCCTCTCAGCAACCCACAGCACTCCTTTAAAAATCAGATTTTCTTGGGGCGCCTGGCGGGCTCAGTGGGTGAAGCTTGCAACTCTTGATCTCACAGCTGTGAACTAGAGCCCCATGTCCTGTGCAGAGATTACTTAAAAATAAAATCTTAAAAAAAATTTTTAATAAAAAAACTAAAATAAAATTTAAAAGTGGATTGTCTTGGGCATCAAGATGTGTAGACTCTTTGGGCACGAGACCAGGAATCTGTATTTCTCAAGTGATTCCACTGCACATGAAGTCTGAGAAACACACAGAACTCATCAAAACCACCTACTTACATGGGCAGCCAAGGACAAGATGATTTGGGAATTTTCCAGATTACTTTAAAATTAATCAAAATTTCTACACTAAAAGAAACTCAATTAGTTTATTGTTTATGTATAAAAGGACTCCTCCTCTTCCTAGTTCTGGAATTGACAGGTCCCTATGAAACACTAACTACTAAAACTCCATGTTCTCAGAACTAAAAAATAAATAAATAAACTCAAGTAATCTTAAAACAACAACAACAACATGATCCTCTTATTCCTTATAAATGCTTGTCATAAAACTCACTATGATTAAAGAGAATTAAGTCCAACTAGCCCAAAACTGTTCTCATAGTTAACCACCAACACCAAAAAGCTTAGCACTTCCTTCAGCCTATGATGTTGGCCTGAAGCTGACAATGGCTAAAATATCTTTTTACAATTACCTTAAGAATATCACTTAGATCAGGGCACCTGGGTGGTTCAGACCGTTAAGCGTCCGACTTCGGCTCAGGAGGTGATCTCACAGTTCGTGAGTTCGAGCCACATGGGGCTCTCTGCTGTGGGCACAGAGCCCACTCCAGATATTCGATCCCCCTTTTCTCTTCCCCTCCTGCATATGTGCACTCGCGCTCGCTCTCTCTCAAAAATAAACATTTGGGGCATCTGGGTGGCCCAGTTGGTTGAGCGCTGGACTTCGGCTCAGGTCATGATTTCACAGTTCGTGGGTTCAAGCCCAGCGTTGGGCTCTGTGCTGACAGCTCAGAGCCTGGAGCCTGCTTTGTTCGGATTCTGTGTCTCCCTCTCTCTCTCTGCCCCTCCCCGGCTCCCGCTCTGTCTCTCTCAAAAATAAACAAACATTAAAAAAAGGTTTTTAGGGGCGCCTGGGTGGCTCAGTCAGTTGAGGGTCCAACTTCGGCTCAGGTCATCATCTCCCGGTTTGTGAGTTCAAGCCCCACTCTGACAGCTCAGAGCCTGAAGCTTGCTTAGGATTCTGTGTCTCCCTCTCTCTCTGCCTTTCCACAGTTTGTGCACGCGCGCTCTCTCTCTCTCTCTCTCAAAAATAAACATTAAAAAAAATTTTTAATGTACTAAACAAAAATAAAAATGTTTTTAAATAAACAAAAATAAACATTAAAGAAAAAAAGAATACCACTTAAATCTTAACGTGTATGTAGTATTTTGTACAAAAATTTAAGATGGGAACATTTCCATAATCATTGTGATAGCTACTGGATAAATTAACTCTGAGTGTTTATATTTATAAAACACTATTTCACATTTGTGTTAATTATTGCTTCCTGGGAGGCAATATATGCAATTAAAACAAAGTCTAATTAAATAAATAAAACAACATCTCCAAAATAAGAAGGCCCTCAACCTGAATGTAGCAGTACCACCTAACTTACTTACTACACTTGACTTTGGGCAAGTAACTCAACTTCTCTAAGTCACTATTTCCTTATTGGATTAAATGAGATGATATATGTAAAGTAGTCAGGACAGTGATCAGTACATGTTAGGTCCTCAGTAAAAATATATATACAAGAATCTGAATCTCTGAAAAGGCACACAGGAAATCATCAATGATGGCTGTTTCCAAGAAAAGGACATAGGGTTCTTCGGGGAAGAGGAAAGGCTATACCACTTTATGCTCTGTATTTTTAACCAGGACTTATAATACCTTCCCCAAAACTGAAATAATTGTGAAGTATCTCTGGTGTATCAGATTTCTTAGGGTGTAGTATTAAGCACTGCTGATGAAACCGAAGGACTAAGTCAGAGTCTAATAATATCCACCAAGGAATACACAACCGATCTGGTTTCACCAATCTGTTAGGTGTTCTTACCTCACAATAGTATAATGGTCTTAACTAAACACCTTTACACCAGTAATTTTTCAACCTGGGTTGATTTTAATCCCTCAGGGGACACTGGCAATGGAGACATTTTTGGTTGTCGCAACTGGGGGGGCGCACTCCGACCGGTATCCGGTGGGCAGAGGCCAAGAACACTGCTGAACGTTCTATAACACACAGGACAGGCCCCACAACATCCAACCAAAATGTCAGTAGTCCTGAGTCTGAGAAACTCTTCAACCAAAGGAACCAGGTTCTTCATTGCAATTACCAACAAATCTCTCTCTGTCTCTGTCTCTCTCTCTCTCTCTCACACACACACACACACACACACACACACACTTCTCCCCTCAAGTAATGAAGTAAAACCCTTAAGGGGCTGACCTCAATATACGTAACCATTGTTGACCACTGTTGTGTCTGAAATTCTGGCAGCCAGAATGGCTTGCAGGTTTCTGTCTACTCAATTCAATACGTTTCAAGATTTTTAATCATTAAGCCTGTGAAAGCTCACTCTAAATGATTTCAGGAGATTACAGTTTACCATTCTCTCCTGTTTTCAAATGATATTTGAAGAAACACAAAACTCAAACAATGTACTACTAACACACGGGGCCTTTATTTTAGTGAGTAGTTTACCAAGGCCTTCCAATGAATGTGATATTTAAACTCCCACTTAATACACTGCCTTGGTCTAATATGTCGTGCTGGTTAATTAAAATCCTCCAAATATCTAAGAAACTAAGAACAGCCCATTATTTCTGATCAAGACGGCAAAAAAAATTAATCAGCAGTTAAGTAACTTTATAGTGAAGTTTGAAAAATTACAAATTAATACATTCTCTCCTCCGACCTTAAGGCATGTTTCAATGTGCCTTAAGGAAAGTCAAGTCAACCCCCGGGGCCCCTGGCTGGCTGGCGGGTGTAGCGTGGGGCTCTTCATCTCAGGGCCGTGGGTTTGAGCCCCGCCACGGATTTGGAGATTACTTAAAAATAAAACCTTAAAGGACACCTGGGTGGCTCAGTCCGTTAAGAGACTGACTCTTGGTTTCGGCTCAGGCCACATTCTCACCGTTTCCTGACCGGTTTCCTGACCTCGAGCCCCACGACCACCTCTTCACTGACCCCGGGGAGCCCTGCCTGGATTCTCTCCCTCTCTCTGGGTACCTCCGTCACTAACGCGCGCTCTCTCTCCCTCAAGACAAACAAACTTAAAAAAAAAATAAAATAAAATCTTTTAAAAAGTCAACCATTAATAAATAGCTTTGAAAAACGGTTTATCGACATGTGGGACTAAGCTTGTCAAAAAGTGCAAAAGTAAACCGAAAGGCATCAAATCTAGAGCTGAGTAGGAAAATACTTTTGAAATGCTGCTAACACTGTTATTAGTCATACTTCACTTTCTTAGTAAGTGCGGTAGCTTACACTCTCTACAAGCTCTCTTTCCCATTATGTAAGAGTCGGGTACTGCTCTAATGCTGACTTCCACCCTAACGCTGTTGAACAGCTCAGCGCCTAAGCGGCACACTGATCAGGGAACTCTTCGCGAGGCAGAACAGATCTTAATTCCTTCTTCCAAAATAAACAAAAGCAATACACAAACACTAAGGTGGGTCTGCAAATACAAGACGCAATACGGTTACTGTTTCCTAGCTCTTCCGATACATTATTCCTGACGAATTTAAGCGTCGCTAGAACTTCTCCATTCACTTGACGCCACTCCTCCCGAGCCTCCAGAACTTTAATACTTGTCCAAACCTGCTTGCTCATGGTCTAATAATAAACCTAATTATACAATCTGTAACAGCCCCTGACAACCTTTTCCTTAAGAAGCCATAAAGGTGATCTAACCAACCCCTCACCCCCCCTGGAAGCCCCTGTCAACCCCGGAGTCGTGCACGCCCCCCTCCGGCTGGCGCACCGGGCCGGGCGCGGCGGGCCGCCCGGGGGGGCGGGGAGGACCCGCCCGAGCAGCCGGAGCGCCGCGGGGCTCGCCGCCGGCCCGTTTCTCTTTAAATCTGGCAGCACGTGGGGCGGCATTGTGAAGCCACCAGCCCGCCCCCCCCCCCGCTCACTCCGCGCACGTCCGCCTCCAGTGCGCATGCCCCGCTCGCCCAGTCCTAGCGGAGTCGGAGCCAACCCCCTAAAAAGTCAACCTGGAAGCCGCAAACGGCCGGAGGCCGGGACAATGGGGGAGGGGGACGCAGGCACCTCCGGGGAGGCCGCCCCGGCCGCCGCCCCAGGCCCGGCCTGCGGGGCCGCAGCCCGGAGCTCCGCAGGCCGGCGCGGGGGCCGCGGCGCTCCGAGCACAAAGCCCGGGGCCGGCCGCGAGCGGCTCCCCGGCCCGCTCCCACCCTCCGCGGGCGGGCGGCGGGGCCCGTGCCAGGCGCAGGCAACCGGGCGGCGTCCCGCACCCGCCGGCCTCTCCGGCACCCGCGCGGCGCGGCGGCCGAGGCCGGCGCTTTTGTTGTCCGCCCCAACTCCGCGGCGCCGCGCGGCTGGCCAGAAGTTTTGCGCGCCTCCCCTCCGCGGCCGGGGGGCCGCCTCCCCTCGCCCTCCCGGGCCCCGCCCGCCCCGCCGCCCCCCGCGGGCCCGCACGCCCCGCCCGGCCCCGGGGTCCCGAGGCCCCCGCCGCACCTGAAGCCGGGCCCGCCCCTCCGGGGACCCGCAGCCCCTCCCCCGCAACGTCCCACCGGGCGGTGGGGGAGGGGGGGCGGGCGCCGAGCCCGGTCCCGGTCCCCGCGGCGGGGCGCGTCCCCGCCCCCCGCAGCCTCCCGACGCCGGCCAAGTGCCGGGCCCGGGCGGACGGGCGCCCCGGGCTCGCCAGCGGCCGCCCGCCCGGGAGGAGGGAGGACTTGGCGGCGGCGGCTCCCCGGGGCCCGGGCCCGGCCCGGCGCACGGCCACCAGCCCGCTCTCACCTGCCAGCTGTCTTCGCAGTAGCAGCGCCGACTGCAGCTCCGTCATCCTCCCGCCGAGGGCCCGGGCCGCCGCCGGGGCTCTTGGAGGGCCGGGGGCAGGCTCCGGGGGCGCCTGGAGCCGGGTGTGCCGAGGAACGCGGGCCCCCGCGACGGGAGCGCTGGAGCCGGGGCAGGGCCGGGCTGGGGCGGCGGGTCGGCTCGGCTCGGCTCCGCACAGCGCCTCACGCCCGGAAGGGGAGGGCGCCCGGGCGGCCGCGGCGCGCACTGGGACTCCGCTCGCCCGCTTCCCTCCTTCAAGCCGCCCGTCGGCCCCGCCGGTGCCTTCCCCCGCCACTGCCTCACTGCGCGCAGGGCCGCTCCGCGCAGGCGCGCTGGGGCTGCCCACCTCGGCTGGGCCCGCCCGCAAGCCCGACCCCTCGGCCGGCCTGCCCCGCCCCCGGCGGCGGAACCCCGCCCTCTGCGCGCCGCCGCCGCCATCTTGGGGAGGTCCGGCGCGGGCGGGCTCCTGGGCCGCCGCCTGAGGCGCCCCGCGGGCGCCATGACGAAGAGGTCGCTGAGCGTCCGGGCCGCTCCCGGTGGGAGCAGGTGGACCGGGAGTGCACAGGTCACATGGAGCAGTGGGCGCCCGGTTGTTGGCGACTACGCAGCAGTCGTCTAACAGTCCGCACGTGGTGTGCGAATTAGTCATTGTCAAAGCCGGACTTAGTATCTGCGTGCCCCATTTTAAGTAAACTCCCCAAACAGACTCAATGTATGCTGTTAAGTCATCCTACAGAAAGCATGCACAGAAAGAGTCCTGGAACAAAATGTTGCGCATCTCCTACTACGAACCGACTAAGCGTAGATAGTAGGGATCTATGAGTAAGGACAGCTGAGATTAGCAGAATCTGACATACTCAAACTGCGGTGCAGAAAGGCGTCTACTGAGCAAAGGTGAAGGGCGCCCTAGGGTTTGGGGAAAGCAGCTGTGTGTGCTCAGCCAGCCTCCCCTCCCTCTTCCCCGCAGCCGCCTCCCGCGCATAAACACTCCAAACTCTCCGAATGGCGCTTGAGTCTATCTGTTTTCAACAGGTAAGTCCTGCACCTGTACTAACTGTGTACCTGGACTGCGGGAGACACGCAAAGGTCCAGCTCTCTTCCTGCCCCCAAAAGGCTTACAGTCTCTGAGTTCCCGGTAATAGACAGCCAGAGGAGGGGCAGGTTCCAATAAGGTTTTCTGGATTGTAAAAACTACTGAAAAAAACTGTCCTCAGCCTCCCCCTAGAAAAAGAATTCAAAGGACCAAATAAACAGAAGGAGTGAATCCCAACTCCTTCGGGGCAACCAACCCAAGGGGCTAACCCGAGTTTTGTGAGGCCTAAAGTTTACTCAATTTGGAAGACTCTCTCGAGGAAAAGAATAAAACAGGAAGGTGTGAAGATGACTTATTATTTAGAATGAGAAAGTAAATCACAGAGAGCTGTAGGCTGGGAGAATCAGTCCTTCTCCATAGGATCAGAAATGCTTCCGAGCTGCAGCATGGCTCCCCCTCTGAGCTAGAACTAGTCCCGGCCCTCAGAGGGGCTCTTTAGCTCTCAGCTCTACCAAAAGAAATCAGTTTCTGAAAACACTCCTCCTTTCTGGACTAAAAATCTTTCTTTTTAAATAAATGTTTAATGTTATCAAAGTAGTAAATGCACATAGTTCATATCAAACAGTATAATTAAGGCTTATATTGAAAAACATTCTTTGTCTACCTCTTACCCACTCCTAAATCCTGCTTGCCACACACAATCCCTTTTAACGCTCTTAGCAGTTTCTTCTGGTAGTTACCTCATTTATTCTAAACAACATACTTTAGGAGCGCTTGGGTGGCTCAGTGGATGCAGTGGCCAACTCTTGATCTCAGCCTAGGTCATGATCCCAAGGTTGGGGGATTGAGCCCCAATTCGGACTCTATGCTGAGCATGGAGCCTCCCTAAGATCCTCTCTCTTTCCCTCTTCCTCACTGTCTCTCTTTCTCTAATAATAAAAATAATAATAATAATAATATGCTTTAGTGCTTTCTCTGGACTTACCCAGGCTAGACCTTATATATTTATTCTTGCTGTAACTGATGAGGATTTGTCTTATACTACCCTCCATTCCTTTGTTCTCCTCATATCATTAAATCATCAAATTTATACCAATGAACCGTTTTTATATCAATGATTATTATGTCAATCAATAGTTTTTACACTATTGTAACTTTATAAATGTTGACTATAATGAATTATAATTATATTTATTCCTTACATGGGCTTTTTTTGGCCTAGGGTTTCTAATTATACTTATTTTTCTTGTGGTATCTTGATTACAATCAATATCCTTCCCTCTCCTATCCCACCCCCTTGTTACTTTATTCTATCAAGCCCTTTTTCTTAGAAATCTCCCTTCTGGAAGGGTGCATATTGCCCCTCTCATCTGGGCTGGTTGCATTAAGCCGTGCCGGCCATATAAAAGTGTTCCTAGGATTCCCCTTGACCACTCTTGTGGGCTCAATCTACTTCCTCCTGGATCTCAAGTGTAATTCCTTTTTGTTTACTCCTTTCTTTTGCTAGAGCATATTCTCCAATAATTCTGAGGAATATATACAGGGCAAATTTTCTGGGTCCTTATACATCCACAAATGCCAAAGTTTTAAACATCTGTAATTTAATCCCAGCTTAGCTGGGTATAGAATTTTATGTTTAAAATCACTGTTTTTCTTCAGAAATACAAAAGTACTGATCTGTTTTCTTCTAGCATCCAGTGATGCTGTTGATTCTTGTTCCATTTTAGGTGACCTATTTTTTTTTCTTCTTGTATATTTGTAGGACTCTCTTGTTACATCTGATATTTTAAGGTATCATGATAACAGGCCTTGCTATGTCTGTAGCGTGTTCTCTTTTTTAACTCAGTGCTCACAGTGAGTTTTGTGCTGAGACATTTACATATAGAGGTAATCATAGGATAATGTCATAGTCTGCATTTTCCTCATGTATAAATATATTAAAATTATTTTTTTCTTTTTTATTTTAATGTTTATTTACTTTGAGAGAGAGAGAGAGAGAGAGAGAGAGAGATAGCAGGGGAGGGACAGAGAGAGAGAGAAGGAAAGGGAGAATCCCAAGCAGGCTCTGCACTGTCAGCACAAAGACCCACGTGGGGCTCAAGCTCATGAACCGTGAGATCATGACCCAAACCAAAATCAAGAGTCGGACACTTAACTGACTGAGCCACCCAGGTACCCCTATAAAAATTATTTTAAAAAGCAACTGATATTTGTATGTTGATCCAGAAACTTCACTGAACTCTAAATTAATTACTATCTATAGATTATTTTTATTTTCTACAAAAATAAATGTGTCCAAAGAATGTCATTTCTATTTCTTTTGAAACACTGTTTCTCTTTGTTGCCCATGCTGCCTAGGCTCTCCAGCAGAGTGGGCACCCTTGTTTTGTTCCATTCTTAAAGGGGCTGTTTCAGTGTTTCACTATTAAGCCTCATGCTGCAGATTTTTTTTTTTTTAGATCTTCTTTAACAGATTAAGGACCTTCTCTCCTATACCTTATTAAGATTTTTTTATAATAATTCCCAAATCTCCAGCACAGATCTTTCGCCATAGGCTTATATTGGCAATTTCACCTAACTCCGTATTCATTTATTTAACGAGTGTTTGTTGAGCACCTACTATGAGCTAAAGTTAGTTCTTAAGACAAGGGATCCAGGAGTAAACTAGGCAAATCAGGCCACTACTCTCATAGCACTGATATCCAGTAAGAGAGGACAGTCAATAACAAACTAAACAAATATTAAACAATTTGGAACCAGATTACAATAAGTTATGTGATGGAAACAAACAGTGTGAGTGAATAACTCAAGGAAAAGGGTCTCTACTAGATAAAGCAGTCAAGGAAGTCCTCTCTCAAGAGAAGATTTTTGTGCTGAGGTCTGCACTGCAACAGGACATGCCATTTGGGGATCCTGAGCAAGAGAGGAAGCCACTACTGCTCGGGCCCCAAGGGAGGTAAGAGCTCAGCTTGTCCAAAGACTAGGCAGGTCCTCACAGGTGGGGCGAAGGGGGCAAAGCAGAGGCAGGCAGGGGCCATCTTGCAAAGGGCCTTGTTGACCACATCAAAGAGCTTGGGTTTTAGCTCTGCTGCAGGGGAAGCCTTAGGAGGGATGTGATCTGCTTGACGGGGTCTAAAGTCCCCTTTGGTGTTTATAGTAAAGAGAAGTGTTTACTGGAAGACCAGTCACAAGTCTGTGGAAGAAGATGAGGCAAAAGATGGCGGTGGCTTGAACCAGGGTGGGCGCAGGGTTGCTGAAGCAGGTGTGGGAGGGGGCGGGGAATGGATTCGAGATACATTTTGCAAGTAAAAGAGCAAGGGCTTGCTGACAGATTGACTGTGGGTGAATGGGAAAGATGGCTCCTTGGTTTATGGTCGTGGAATAACTGGCTTGGTTTGAAAGAGGAGGGAGGGAAAACAGGTTTTGGTGTGGG
>CM053565.1:296898-307917 GCA_028646485.1 Cryptoprocta ferox
GATTTTTTCCCTTAAGCCTAAAACTGAGCCCAGAAGCCCCCGGACAAGTGAGGTCAGGTAGAGGCGGAGAAACCACCGGCGGAGGCTGAGGAAGCGCAGGGAGGAGGGCGCGCTCCCGGGAGGAGGGAACGGGCAGCGGCCGCCCGCCGCCGCGAAGAAGAGCGATGCGGGCTTGAACCTGGGCACCGTTGCTCGCCTCGGTGGAGCGAGCCGAGCCGGCTACTGGCTGACCGCGACGCGAGGGCACAGGTCGCGGTGCCCGGGGCTCACGCGCGGCTTGCGGGCACGACCTGAAAGCGGCCCCACGAGGCCCGGTTCGGCAACCGCGCTCGTGGTGACGCGCCGCCGCTCGGGGGCGTGGGGGCGGCCGCCGGCTGCGGGCGGCCCGGGAGCACCTGCAGGGGGAGCCGGCGGCGGGCGCGGCCGTGGGGGGCGGCGAGGAGGGCGCGAGTGGGCGCGTGTCTGGGCAGAGAAGGCGGCGCAAACCGGCGGGAGCTGGCGGGGAGCGGGAAAGCGATACAAATAACGGGGTCTCGGTGAGGCGTCCCGAGGCCGCAGGGACCGGAAGTGCTGGGCCGGCGGCGCCCGCGGTCCGGACTGGGGCCGAGACGGGCTTGCCGCGTGACCGTGGGAGCGGCGCGGGGCGGTCGGGGGGGCGGGTACTGGGCAGGTCGCCCTCGGGGGCAACGAGGGCCCCAGGAACGAGGCCCCGAGTAGGAGAGGCGGACAGGCTGTGAGGCAGGCGCCAGGCACTGGCGAACGGACCCCCCGGAAGAGGGGTGAAGGGAGTGCTCGGGGTCCAGCCAGATGGCAGTGACCTCGGAGGAGCTAGGGTTCGGGGAAGAGAGAAGCCTGGAAAGGAAGCCGCAGATGACTGGCGGACGGTGAGTGCGGACAGCCTTGCCTCGGGGCGTCCCCGCCTGCCCTACTCCGCTTAGCGGGACACCCCCAGGTCCGTCCAGTCGCTCCCAACGGCCGCGTACTAGTCCATTGTACACCACGTGCTCTCACTCACAGGCCTCACGGGAGAAGCCCAGCGGAGGGCCCCGGGGAGGGGAAGGAGGAAACGGAGAGGGAGGGAGACGAAGCACAGAGGCCCCCAACGCTGAGAACAAACAGGGCGGGAGGGGGAGGGGGGATGGGGGTGATGGGCATGGAGGAGGGCACTTGTGGGGAAGAGCGCTGGGTGTTGTATGGAAACCAACCTGACAATAAACTATAAAGTTAAAAAAAATAAAAACTAAAAACATAAGTAAATAAATAAAAACAATGCGGAGTCCTCAGATGAGGCCAGGGAGGGGAGGGGCGCCCACAAGCTCCTCCCACCACCCTGGCGGGAGCTCAGAGTCTCCAGCCGCGACCTGCTCTGTCGTGAGCCACGGTGCCCACCCCCCCGCCCCGGGGGCCAGAAACCGGAGGGTCAGCCTTGGTGTCCCCTTCTCACCCCTACATCCCATCCGTCACCAAGGCCTAAATGTTCGCTCCTTTCCCTTCCCATGGACGCTCCTTGATCCAAGCCCGGGCGAACCCCAACACCTCCAGGAGGGTCTCCTGGCCACTGGTCTTGACTCTCTCTCCCCTCTTCTATTCCCTGCAGCCACAGTGAAACATTCAGAACGCGCACCTGCTGTTGTCTCACTCCTGCTTAAAACACACTGCGGCCCCCCAACTATTTGAGGGTGAAATCTAAGCTCCCCACTCTGGTCTGCCCTTCACTGTGCAGTTTCAGACACTCGCCCGGGCTCCAGCTTCATCCTGAATCTCTCACCCTGGGCCTCTTCCTAACACTCTCTGCTCCTGATGGCACTTTTCTCCTTCCTCCGAAAGGCCCCGGCTTGTGTTTACACCTCTTGGTCTTTCCCTTTGCCGTCCCAGTGGCTCCGAACATTCTTTACTGCCATGCACGTGGAGAACTCCTACGAATTCATCTTGCGGTTCCTTGAAGGAAGCAATTTCCTCCAGAAAACTTTTCTCAATCTCAAAACTAATCTGACTTCTGTTTCCTAGTTCCAGTCTGTATTACATCTCCTATCCCAGAATCGATCGTGCCGTATTGCACACTTTCTTTTCCTTTTCAATTGTCTGTAAGCTTTGTGATGGCAGGACTCTATTTTACTCCACTGCTCTCAGAACTTAATATTCTGATGCTGCACAGTAAATATTCAATACATATCTGTCAGATGGATACGTCGACTCTATTAAATTAATAAGTGGATAATCTCTCAAGATTACTACAGGCCTGTGCTTATTAAATTTGGATTTGTATACTGGCAGAGGGAGGTACAGAGTGGGGTGCCAAGGTGTCCTTCAAGCTTCAAGAATCGGCCTCTCCTGGATTCTTAATTTTGCTCATTTTTTGAGATTGAAAAGTAAAAAGGATTTAAAGGTAAATCTATAACTTTAAATGCTTATATTAAAAAAGAAGAAAGGGGGCACCTGACTGGCCAAGTTGGCGGAGCATGGGATACTTGATCTCAGGGTTATGAGTTCGAACCCCACGTTGGGTGTAGTAAAAATAAAACATTTTTAAAAAAGAAAAAATAGGGGCGCGTGGGTGGCTCAGTCAGTTGAGCGGTCGGCTTTGGCTCAGGTCATGATCTCGCGGTTCGTGGGTTCGAGCCCTGCATCAGGCTCTGTGCTGACAGCTCAGAGCCTGGAGCCTGTTTTCAGATTCTGTGTCTCCCTCTCTCTCTGACCCTCCCCTGCTCACGCTGTCTCTCTCTCTCTCTCTCTCTCTCTCTCAAAAAATAAAAACATTTAAAAATTTTTTAAAAATTAATAAAAAATAGGGGCACGTGGGTGGCTCAGTCGGTTGAGCGGACGGCTTTGGCTCAGGTCATGATCTCACAGTCCGTGGGTTCGAGCCCCGCGTGGGGCTCTGTGCTGACACCTCAGAGCCTGGAGCTTGCTTCAGATTCTTGTCTCCCTCTCTCTCTGCCCCTGCCCCGCTCCCTCTGTCTTTCTCTCTCTCTCTCTCTCTCAAAATAAAATAGACATAAAAAATTAAAAAAGAAAAAAGAAAAGAAAAAAGACTGGAAATGTAATAAGCTAAGCATTTAGTGTAAAAAGGTCGAGACAGAATAGCAAACTAAACACAAAGAATGGGGCTGAGACAGCTGGATGGCCACGTACAAAAAAAAGTCGTAATAAATGAAGTGGGGCCCCTACCTCACGTCATAGATGAAAGTTAACTGAAAATGGATCAGGTACCTAAAGATAAGGGCTGAGACTATGAAATGCTTAGAAGAAAACATTGAAGTAAATCTCTGTGATCTTATTAGGCAGGTGGTTCCCTAGACAAGATACCAGAAGCACAGGCAACAAAAGAAAAAGTAGATAAATTGGACCTCATCCAAATTAAACACTGTGTGCTTCACAGGACACCAGCAAGAAAGTAAGAAGAAAACTAAACCTGGGAGAAAAATTTTACATATCATGTATCTGATAAAAGACTCATATCTAGAATATGCAAAGGACTCCGACAAGTCAATAAAAAGACAAGTCACCCAATTTTAAAATGAGCAAAGGGTCTGAACAGACATTTCTCCAAAGGAAACAAATGGCCAATAAGCCCATGAAAAGATGTTCAACATCATTAGCCATGAGGGAAATGCAAATCAGAACCACAATAAGATACCACCTCACATCCACTTGGACGGATGGAATAAAAAAGACAGATGCTGACGAATGTTACAGAGCATGGGGGAAACTGGGGCCCTCCCACGTGGTTGGCATTAGCGTGAAATGGTGCAGCCACTGTGGAAAACAGGCTGGCAGTTTCTCAGAGAGTTAAACATGGAATTTCCATATGACTCAGCAATTCCACTCCTAGGTATGTACCCAGTAGAAATGAAAACTCATGTTCACAAAAAACGTTTGTACAGGAATGTTCATAGCATCGTTACTCATAATAGTGAAAAAGTGGAAAAAACTCGGGGCTCCTGGGTGGCTCAGTCGGTTAAGTGTTGACTCCCGGCTTTGGCTCGGGTCACAATCTCACTGGTTCATGAGATCGAGCCCCACACCAGATTCTGTGCTGACAGCATGGAGCCTGCTTGGGATTCTCTCTCTCTCTCTCTCTCTCTCTCCCCCTCCCTTCCCCCCTCACACGAATGCTCTCAAAAATAAACATTAAAAAGTAAAAACAAAAAGTAACATTAAAGAAATAACAAAACTATTTTAAACGAATGGAATTGGTAGTTGAATGTCTTCCTACAAGAAAAACTATAGGCCCAGATGGTTTTATCGATATGTTTTACCAAATTTCAAAGATCAACGGGTTCTAATCTCACACAAACTAGAGTAGGGGACAGAGGTACGTGTTATAAAACCCACACTCTTAATATTGGGATCTGACAAGATCAGTCTGAGAAAGGACAATTGCAGATCGGTGTAAACCATGAACATGGATGCAAAACCTTACGGGAAAAAACAGGCCGACTGAATCCGGCAGCCCGTAAAGGCCAGCACATCACGTCTGAGACGGGAAGGTCCAGGGTGTACGTTGGGTTTCGGAGGAAATCAATGTAATTTGCCACATTGACAGATTAAGGGCAGGGCGGGGAGGGGCCTCTCGGCTCAGAACAAACACCCGATGGAATTCGACGTCCTTTTTTTACAAAAAGTCTGAATAAACGAGGAATAGATAGAAGCTTCCCTAACCTGTGAAATGGCCGCTACAAAAAACCCTCACCCAAGGGCGGGAACCGGACGGCCGTGCCCACTGCCCTCGGCCGTCCGGGAGATCCTGGCCAGCCAGCGCAGGGAGGCCAGAAGAAAGCGGAGGAATGTTCCACGTGGAGGGAACCTGGCTGGTAGGTCGGAGCAGACGAGAAAGCTCCGCTTCAGGGAGAGCGCGGAGCCCCTCAGGAAGACAAGCCTGGGGAAGGTGGACAGGAGCGTGCGGGACGCCCGGAAGCCCGGGAGGACGGAAACCAGAACTGCCCGTGCGAGGGTTGGGGGAGGGAGGGGGAGGTGGTCAATGCGGAGGTTAAATAAGAAGCGGCCGTGCCTTGGTGACAGCGATATCGGGGCCCCCGGTGAGAGTGGCGTCCGCGTGGTGCACAGGCCCAGGAGCAAACGGCCCCGTGGCGGACAGAGGGAGCCGGCACATGTTTACGGAAGCCTACTACGTGCTGGTACTGGCTCGGGCTCTGCTGGGTGGGCGGTAAACAAGAAAAGACAAGATAAAATCTGAGTTCACATTCTAGGGGGGCCTGACGGTCAGGGGCCCGGTCAACAGAAAGATCATGGCAGACACTGAGAAGTGCTGTGAGGAAAAATGAGATAAGGTATCAGGAAAGGCTGGCTGGAGAGATTACCCCAGCTAAGGTGGTCCTGGAGGGCTTCCCTGAGGCCGTGACATTTGAGCTGAGACTGGAAGAGCAGGCAGCAGTGAGAGGTCCCGGTGGAGGCTGGCGTAAGACCACCGCAGAAGGCTCTGGGGCGGGGACACTGGAGCCGGGGACGAGGTGAGCCGTGGGCTGTATTCTGTCGCAGTGGAAGTCACTGTGCCGTTTGGAAGAGTCTCTCCTCTTTCCCGAAGTCTGACTGTGAAAGGGAAAAGAGGGAGGGCAACAGCTCAGGGGAGGAACACGTACGCGTCGTCCTGAAGACCTCAGAGACTTCATCTTTGTGCTTACTTGTGTCGTGCCCACCTTACGCCCCCCGCCCCAGCTGCTCTCCTGTTTGAGCAGCAAAACTGTCTGTTCGCTCGTTTTTGGTCATGGTGAAGTCACCATACAAACATCTATCCCCTTGCAGTTCCCCCTAAGTGGTAATTAACTTGTTTATGGTGCCTTAGTTTTCCCACCTGTAAAATGGGATGGAACCCGTGTGCCTTCAGAAGGTGCTGAGTGTAGGGCCTTTGGGTCCCTCAAAGAAAATGTTTTTCAGGACCCCAGGCTTCCTGCGGGCTCCGCAGCAGCCCGCCCACACTCAGGGCTCGCTGGGATCCTCAGCGTAACCTCGTCGGTCCCATCAGAGAGGGGACGGGGCCTCGCGAGCTCCCAAGGAAGCAGAGAGAAGCCCAGAGAAGGAACTCAGGCTCAGCTGAGGTTCGCTGCTGTCCCCACAAAGCACATTGTGGCCCGAAAAGTAAACCTGAGTCCCAGAGCCTGCCTAGACCTGGCTTCCTGAGAGCCTGACCCTCCTCACCCATCTCTGGCGTTCGCCAGCCTTAGCAGCAGGGAAGGTGTCGTTGATCCAAGTAGGCATGCAGGGGGTGGAACCACAGTGGGAGCGACTGACCGCAGGTGACCTTTTCGAGAAACATGACCATCAGGGAGGTGAAAGATGGCTGGCAGCGGCCAGAAGTCGGGGCCACTTTCGTTGTTGGGTTTTGGTTGTGTTATCTTCTAGGACGAGTGAGTGGGGAATGAGCTGGATCCTGGCAGCAGGGTGTGGGGCAGGAGAAGACAGGAGGGCGGTGGGCTGGGCAGGGTGCCCGGGGAGGGCAAGGCGTGCCCACAGCACAGGTGGACAGGGAGGCGTAAGCAGGAAGAAGACTTCTTCCTTTGGAAGCGGGGGGCAGGAGGCGTGAGCACGGGGATGGGGTGCCGGTGGCAAGAGACAGAGAACAGCTGGGACCGCTGGCCGGGACGCCAGGCAGGACGGCCCCCGTCTGCCCAGATGTGACCCGTCCCTCAGCAATGCCCCCTACCCAGAGGCGGACACGGAGGACTTGGGGGGCCCAGCGGGGGGAGGGGCTCACCAGAAGCCCCTGTTACTGCAGACCCAGGCAGCCTCTCCCAGACTGATGGAGACGCTCAGACTGGGCTCTTCCGAGGAGAGTCGTATCCGCGAGCGGACACTCGACGGCCTGCCGATCCGCGAGCCAGAGGAACTGCTTCGGAAGCGTTGTCGGCGCCCCTAACGGGAGTTGTCACCGTGTCGCCGCCCAGCCCCTGTGAGCCCCTTTCTTCTCCGTGACTGATTTCCCACCTTTGGGGGAGATGCTGGGACTCGCCTGCCCGACCTCCGCTGCAGCCAGGACCCCCAAGGGTCGACCTGGCCCCCATCCGACGCAGCCACACCGGGCCTGAATTCAGGCTACAGAGCCATGAGGACGGTGGCACTGGCCTTGCTGGCAGGGGTGGTAGGGATACAGGTTTTAGCAATGGTGTCGACGCTGGGGGAGTGGGCCGGGAGCTGCTGAGGGCAGAGGCTGTGAGTGCCGCGCTCAGTGCTCTCCCCCCGGGATGTGCTGTCCCACAGGAGCCCAGGGCGAGCCACAGAAGCAATTCTGTGTTCCCTAATGGCCACAGTTTAAAAGTATTAAGGGGCACCTGGCGGGCTCGGTCAGTGGAGTGTGTGACTCTGTATCTGAGGCTGTGAGTTCGACCACCACGTTGGGTGTAGTACTTACTTAAAAATTTAAAAAAATCTTAAAAAAATTTAAAAGGTGACATCATTTAAATAGTATTTTGGAGGGGCGCCTGGGTGGCTCAGTCAGTTGAGCGTCCGGCTTCGGCTCAGGCCATGATCTCGCGATTCGTGGGTTCGAGCCCCGCATCGGGCTCTGTGCTGACAGCTCGGAGCCTGGAGCTGCTTCAGAGTCTGCGTCTCCCTCTCTCTCTGCCCCTCCCCTGCTCACGCTGTCTCTCTCTCTCTCTCTCTGTCTCTCAAAAATAAATAAAACATTTTTAAAAAGTTTTAAAAATAGTATTTTTGATTTAACCCACTGTATCCTAAATGTTATTATTTCGACATGTAATTGGTATAAAAAATCCGTGAGATAACTTCTGTTCTTTCTGATACTAAATCTTTGAAATTCAGTGTGTATTTAATCCATAAAGTACACCTCAGTTCAGACAGGCCACGGCTCGGTCGTCGGCGTGGCCAGTGGCTGCTCTATGAGACAGCGGATCTGGCACGGATCTGGATCTCGAGCCTCCCATCGTGACCCCCCGGCCAGCCCAGACACCGGCAAACTACCAAACAGCCTTCGGTAGAGTCCTCTTCTGTTTCTGTGCGTCACAAGTGCTCAGAGACTCCCTGCTCGCTTGGTCCCTGAGGACCCAACACAAGGGTCGTCTTCTGCGTTAACTTTCCCGGATCCCTCACCCTCAGCCGCTCTCTGGAGCCCCAAGGCCTCTCGCCCCTGCTTCACAGCAGCAAACACACACGGACGGAGGAAACGCACAGTTCGATGACAAGAAGGAGGAGGCCGTGAGTTGATTTCTTAAACATTCAAACCCCGAGGGCGGCGCCCGCTGAACTTTGCATTTCTGAACAACAGAGCCCATTCGTGGAAATGGTTTGCTTCGAGGGCATCAGAGGAGGCTGACGGATAGACGGATAATGACCCTGTTATATTCCTGACACAGTTAAACATTCACTTTCCCTTCCAGATCATCATCTGCCCATTCATTCCCTCCCATATTTCTTACGCATTCGTCCAGGGCATGCAAAGGAGGGCAGGCCGGAGGTAAGCGGCGATCAGAACTGCCTACACGCAGACCTGATCCTGCCTTCGGAGACGGTCATTCTTCCAAAAGGCCGTGCAGCAGGTTCTTCAGGGCCCCTCAAGGCCGGGGGCGGGGGAGGCACTGCAGCGCCGCCCTGCATCTCTCATCAGGGCGCTGCCGGCTTTGCCACCAGGCAGGGCACCAGTGCTGGAAGACCATCACGCCCCTCGGGCCCCAGGAGGTGGCTGACAGGGGCTGCTCTCTGCCCGCCTTCATCAACCCTCCGGTGGGAAAACTGGGAAGGGCTGTCCCGCTTCGGCCCCAGCGGCCCCGGGATCGAGCCCCGTTGCCCACAGAGGTGGCCTGCCTCTGGCTTCTGCTCACTCCCTGCTTTCAGCCCCCACCCTCAGAAGGTGGTCCTGGACCCCCTGCCAAATAAACCTCTTGCATTCGGAGCTTTGTCTTGGGGTCTGCTTCTGGGAGGATCCAAACTAAGACGGGGGCACATTGCTAAGTATCAACAAAGGCCCTCGGAAACTCAACTGACACTCATTACCGGAAACAGTCTCTCTCACCCCCATCAAATAATTTGGCCTTGCAGCAAACTCTGAAGCATTTCTTTTACTCCCTCTTCACGAACCTCCTGGGGGGGAAGGGGACTACAGGTCAAATTCGGTGCACACATTATTACTTCTTTCACTTAATCCGGACTCTTTTCAGCAGAGACAGGCTCTGCATCTCAAGTCGGGGGTGAGGATTAGTGCAACCCGGTAGGGGTGCCATTGTCTACACCATGAAGTTCATCGTTGGTTTATAACTTCTTGCAGTGGAAAATCCCAAACATACCCAGAAGTAGAGAGAATAGAATAATGAACCCCGATGAACCCATCAGCAGGTTTGACAACAATCAACTCCTAGCCAACACCATTTCATCTAGATCCCACCACCTCTGCCCACACCACCTCAAATTACTTTAAAGCAAAACCCAAATGTATGATTTCACTTATAGTATTCAATATCTATAAGGACTTTTTCCTATAAGCATATCAGCGCATTTAACAAATTAGTAATTCTTAACATCACCAAATGTTTTAGTGTTCATCACCTATCTCATTATTGTTTTTTTTTTAATTTTTAATGTTTATTCATTTTTGAGACAGAGAGAGACAGAATGTGAGCAGGGGAGGGGCAGAGAGGGAGGGAGACACAGAATCCCAAGCAGGCTCCAGGCTCTGAGCTGTCAGCACAGAGCCTGACACAGGGCTCGAATCCACAAACCGCAAGATCATGACCTGAGCTGAAGTCAGACCCTTAACTGACTGAGCCACGCAGGTGCCCTTCATTATTATTTTTATTACTACTATTTATCATTTTTTATTATTACAGCTTATAACTGTAAACTATCAGTTTACAGTTTGCTGAATTATAATCTACACAAGGCCCATTCCCTTTGATTGGTTACGTGTCTCTCAAGCCTTTTTTAAACTGATAATCTCCCTTCCATCTCTTTTTGTCTTTCTCTGCAGCTCATTTGTCGAAGAAATTGGGCCGTCTGTCCCTCTATGGTTTCCCGAGAGCTGGATTTTACTGATGATGTCGGTAATCAGTAAATTACTGATGACGTCATCAGGGTCTCATTTCACATGTCCTGTTCCCTCCACGTTCTGGAAAGTCGTCGTTGAATCTAGAGATTTGATCGGTTTGGGGTTCGATTTTGTTCAGAGGCTCCTTCATAGGTGGTACTGGGGACTTCCATCCAGAGGTACACCAGTCTGATTTTTCTTTATTTTCTAGTTTCTATTTTGATAAAAAAGCTGTGACATACCCACTGGCATGGGACAGACAATGTGACTCACCGTTTGTAACTTCTGTGGCAGACTTTGCAGCCTCCCCTGCAGGGTGAGCTAGCCTGTCCCTGACAGTAACGGGGTTCTCCCTCTGGGCCAAGGCCAGAGCGATGTCTTCATGGGACAGGGGCCGGTGAGGGCCGGGCGGCGCTTTCTCCGCCCTCCCACTGACCCTGGCTCAAGCTGTGGGCACAGGAGGACCTTGTCTGGACCCCAGGGTGGCGCTCAGCTGGCTAATTTCTCTGAGTCTCAGTCTCCTCAACTGTAAACGGTGATAAATGATAATCTCTCCCCAAGAGGGTTTATGGTGGACCTTGCTAATGTTGCAGTCACTCAGCATCTTTTTTTAAAAGTGTATTTATTTAGAGAGAGCGCACACACAGGTGAGTGGGGGAGGGCCCGAGAGAGACAGAGAGAGAGGGAGGGAGAATCCCAAGCAGGCTCCACACTGTCAGCATGGAGCCCGACTCGGGGCTCAAAGCCATGAACTGGGAGACCATGACCTGAGCCAAATCAATAGTCAGAGGCTCAACCCATTGAGGGCCTCCCCTCCCCCCCACACCCTGCACAGCTTCTTTTGAAAACCCACGTGACCTTGGCCAGGACAATTTCCCAGCCGCCCCCCCTTGGTTCTGAGGGCACACTCCGGAGGAACGTGAGACAGGTCCTCTCTGCCACGTTCCAGACTCCAACCACCTGCATCAGAAACACCCAAGCCTGTTCGTGGAGGGGGACCATGAGGCGGCGTCAGGGCGCCAGGGCTG
>CM053565.1:308417-335385 GCA_028646485.1 Cryptoprocta ferox
CCGGCACACGGCTTTACCGCACAGAGAGGGTTCGGAGAGTAGCACCCGCCCGCCTGAAGGAACGCAGCACTGCATTCCTTTCTGTAGCGGAAGGTGGCCAAGCTCGGCCGGAGCGTCACGTGCCGTGGGGCTGGCGGCAGAGCGGCCGCGAGGACGGACAGTGGAGGAAAAGAAATGAACAAACAAGAAAACAGTCAGACAGTGACATGGAGCTGGGACAGAGAGTGACCGGGTGACTTCCCTAAATCCAGTGGTCAGGGAGGGCTTCTTGGAGGAGGTGACATTTAAGCCGGTATCTGAGTAAGAAGCCTGCTGTGCAGAGATCTCACTGGGCAGCATCCCAGGGGGAGGGGATGGTCTGCGTCCCCCCAGACAGGGCTGAGCTTCTGTGTTTGAAGAACAGAGAGAGCCGCGTAGCTGTCCCAGACGGAGCGAGGGGGGGACAGTAAGATGTGAGACCACGGCAGCAGGGCCGGGGCAAGATCGAGGGCCTGGGGGCAGGGGAAGGGATTTGGTCTTACTCTTCCCCGGGCAGGAGGCTCTGGGAAGACGCGTTCTAAGCAGGGGAGTGACTTCATCCCCGGTCGTCGGGGACTATGGGCTCCTGGGCCCACGCGGGAGGCCGGGCGGGCAGCTGCCCGCTGCGTGCAGGCGCCCGGGGGGCCCAGGACGTGCTGCAGGGGGAGAGCAGGACGGGCTCAGGCGCGGCCTGGAGGCGGGGCGGCTGGACTTGCTGGAGGCCCGGCTGCGGGGTGAGGGAAGGGGACGCTCTGCCCGGCCGGCGGGCAGCCGGGGGTGCGGGAGGGGGAGGCGGGGCGGGCGGTGGCCGGGCGCCCCCCCCCCCCCAGGCCCGGGGGCTCCAGGAGGTGCGCTGAGGCCGGGAGCGGCGGCGCGGGACGTCTCGGTGGACGAGGGGCGCCCGCGGGCGGGAAGTGCTGCCGAGTTCCCGGCTCGACGTTTTAATGGCTTTACCCATACGAAGTGTCATTCGATCCACTCAGTTCAGATGCACAGCGTCCGACTTCGGCTCAGGTCATGATCTCGCCGCCCGAGTTCGAGCCCCGCGTCGGGACAGCCCGGAGCCTGGAGCTGCTTCGGATTCTGCCCCTCCCTGACTCGTGCTTCCTCTCTCTGTCTCTCGAAAATGAAAAAATGTTAAAAATAAGTAAACGCACAATTCAAAAATGAACCTGTATAATGTACAATCCAAGTGGTTTTCTTTTGGTCTATTCAGAGAGATGCAGCCGTCACCACGGTCAATTTTAGAACCTGCCCTATGCCCTTCCGCTGCCGCCGCCTCCTCGCCATCCCCCCCCAGAGCGGCGCCCTGTGTGCAGAGGGAGACTGAGTGCGGCGGACCGGGAGACACCCGCACACGAACAAGACGCCCTCTGCACGGTCCCCAAAAAGTGTGTGAGGTCGTGCTTTCAAAAGCAATAGAAGCAACAGACTTCTAGCTATTTTTCTGGTCCGGGTTAGAGCGATGAAAACACCCTTGTGGAAATGAGAGCCTTCCGTTACTCCCAGGCTGGTGCGGCTGCTGGCCTGAGAAACAAGGTTCGGTCGCTCATTCAGAACATCTGTCCGCCTTCCTGCTCTGGTCAAGTCTCCTGGGCCGGACCCCGGGGGGGCGGGTAGAAAGGGCTCACACATCGCCTCTCCCTTAAAGGGCTTGCTGACCTGTGCGGGAGACAGAAAATCCCCAAAATGAGCAGTAAGTATCGTGATAAAAACAAGCACTCGATCAAGCTTGCAGGCTTCCTGGAGGAGGTGACCTGTAGGAGGTGTTTCCAAACCAGCAAGAGGAATACCCAGAACTGCTACGCGCGGCCCTGGCACCCCTGACGCCATAGGTGCAGGTGCGGCACATAGTCAAGTGCAGTTTGTTTTGTTCCATTGCATTACATTTTTTAATGTTTTAATGTTTATTTTTGAGAGACTGAGTGCAAGCGGGGGAGGGGCAGAGAGAGGGAGACACAGAATCCGAAGCCGCTCCAGGTTCTGAGCTGTCAGCACAGAGCCCGACGCGGGGCTCGAACCCACGAACCGTGAGATGGTGACCTGAGCCCCCCAGACACCCCTGGGAGCCAGACGGGGCAGTCACCCAGTCTTTGTGCCCATGTCCTCACCTGAAAAGTCCTACAATTACCGCCCCCAATCCACAGGCGGTGGTAGCGCCCCCGACGTGGTAGGTGCTGTATTAGCATCTGCAGAGATCATTTTGGCAGTAATAGGAGAAGGACGAAAGTCACCTGTAATTCCCCGAGCGGGGACGAGTGTGATAAACCACCTGGGATGCAGCCTTCCACAGCTGTCCCCACGTGCACGCGCGATGCCCGGGCCGCTTCCACGACCCCACGGCCGTGACCCCCGGCTTCTCACCAGGCCCTGCTGCTCCTGCCTCATCGGCAAGAGCAGGGGAGGGACCCGAGCGACCCCCGCGGCGCCCAGCGCGGCGGGCGAGGTCCGTGCCCGCAGTTACCTCGAGCGGCCACAGGGTGTCGCCATGGAAGCCGCGTCCGCGGGCGAGGGCCGCTCCGGGGCGACCCCGGGCTTGGGCTCCCCCGTTCAGCAGCTCTCTCTCCCGCTCGCCTCCCGCTAGCGGGGGGCTTCGGGTTAGGACAGCTGCTGGCATCTGCCACCCCCTAGACCCAGAGGGGGGACAAGCAGCAGGCGCTTGTCAAGCCCTCCGATCATGAGGGGTCCAGTGACACCCCCTTTTCCCGGAGCGAGAGTGCCACCCTCCCAGGCGCTGCGCTGGCTGGCGCATTGTGGAAGAGGCTTGCTCACCCAAAGGCCACTTCCCTTCGCCGTCTTCCTCACTCACAGCCCCCCACGTTGCCCACCCCGGGGCGTCTCTGGCAGCTGGGGCACGGACATGCGGCCTCCCCTGGCCAGGGGGTCCTGGGGGAAGGACACATGTCAACGTGACATGTGGGATGACAGCCTCCGGATGAAGGCATGCTAGCCAGCCTGCAAGCCCGTCCCGAGGGGGCTTCCCTCCTGTGGCCCTGTCCTCTGCGGTCCCCGCCCACGGCAAGCCCGGCTGGCCCAGGTGGCCCAGAGGTGAGGTCTTGAGAGGCACTGGGGGACCCTGGCCACCGCGCTGTGACACTCGAGGACACACAGCACACCCTGAGGGCGCTCAGACACCGGGGAGAGCAGCTAAGCGCCAGAACCAGCCAGCCAGCTCTGTGAGTGAACCACCTTGGAGGGGTCCGTCCAGCCCCAGCCGAGCCTGCAGATGACTACAGTCCCCGACGGCCGACACCCCGGGGCGCACGAGAGACTCTGGCCGAGGACACCCAGTGAATTTACACTCTAACGGGAACTCCCTGGAAGGGCCTCTGCTAAAGATGATGTCAAATAAACTGCATGAGTCAGAGTTTACGGGCACAGACAGCCAAGGGGCTTATGACCAGCCGACTCCTAAGGTGTTTTTGTATTTATTTTTATAATTTTTACCTGAGCAGGTCATGCTGCACACACTTTTTGTACTCTCTGGCGGACACGCCACTGCCCTCCCCTGAGGGCGCTTCAGCTCAGCGCAGACCAGCACCGTGAGAAGGGCTGCCTGGACGCCTGCACAGCGGCACCATTGTTTATCTGACTCCCCTGACGCCCGGAATCTGGAACGTTACGTTTTCTGATAGTGCGATCCCCACGTTTATTCTTTGGAATTGTGGCAAAGTATACGTAAAATAAAATGTACCATTTTGATCATTTTTAAAGCTTATTTATTTTTGAGAGACAGGGAGAGGGAGAGAGAGTTCACGTGGGGGAGGGGCAGAGAGAGAGGCAGAGAGAGGGAGTCCCAAGCAGGCGCGGAGCTGTCAGCTCGAGCTAACCAACCGTGAGGTCATGACCTGAGCCAAAGTGCGCCGCTTCGCCCCCCAGGCGCCCCTCGTTTTAGCCATTTTTAGTGTTCAGCCCAGGGGCATGGGGCACACTCACCTCGTGAAACCGCCACCACCCTCCGTCTCCGGAACTTCTCCGTCTTCCCAAAGGGAAGCGCCGGCCCGTTAAACACGGACTGTCCCCCCCCAGCGTCCGCGCTGTGTCTCTGTGACTTTGGCTGGTCCGGGTTCCCCCTCCAGGTCACTTCCTGCAGCTTGGCGCCCTGCAGGTGCGTCCACGCTGTCGCGGGGGTCTGACCGCCCTCCCGGCCCGAGGCTGACACCTCACCGTGTGGACGGGCCACATTTTGCTTGTCCACCCATTCGATGATGGCCGTTTGGGTTGTTTCCACCTCTCACGCTGCCGTGAGGGTGGGTGTGAAGCATCTGCCGCAGGAGCCCCTTCACCCAGGGCGCGTGGGCTAGTGCCCGGAGGCGCACGTTTGCTTTCACGGGAGAGTGATCTCGCACATGTGAAACCTGGGTCTGCGGCCGCCGCAGGCCGCACACCGGGCTCCTGCTGTGGCTGCGAGGGGTCGCCCCACGTGCGGGGCCTGCGGCGGCTGGGGGGTCCCCGCCCCTTCCCGTGTCCCCCGCCGAGACGGGGCGGCTCAGGCACGGAGGTGTGTGCCCACCCGGCGGGGGCAGTGCTTCGGCTCGGTGTCTGTGGAAATGTTTGTGTTCTTGGAAGCAGGACGCGGGTCCCGGCCCAAGGCGGGCAGCGTCTGTGGGGTGCGCTTCCAGGCTTGCCCTCAAGGGGGCGCGCCCCAGCCGCGGAGCCCGGCCGCCAGGAGCGCCGGCGTCACACAGGGGCTCCCCAAACCGGGAGGACGAAGGAGGGACGCGTCCCGGTGGCGCCTGGCGGGGCTGGAGCCCAGGTGTCACCTGAACATCTGTGACTGTGTCGTGCCGCTGGCCTCCGGGCACAGCACCCCTCGGGACAAACCCCGAGTCCCCGGCGGGGTGGCGTTCCGGCCTGGCGTCGTGAGGGCGGGACTCCGGAGCGGGTGACCGTGAGCAGCTCGCGA
Source organism: Cryptoprocta ferox (assembly GCA_028646485.1). NCBI lineage: Eukaryota > Metazoa > Chordata > Mammalia > Carnivora > Eupleridae > Cryptoprocta > Cryptoprocta ferox. The sequence continues at coordinate 313,342 of CM053565.1, forward strand.
GGTGCAAAGGTCTCGTGTGGCTTGCGCGCGTGTGCGCACCTGCCCTTGCACTCACGCACTCAAACCTGAGGAGGCCGCTCGTCTCCAAGGGCGGGGCTGGGACCAAAGTCCCCCGTTTGTGTGCTGGGGAAACAGCTCCTCAATAGCAGGGAAAGTTCTGGGCATTTTTCCAACGCGATCTTGTTGACAGCGCAGCAATCATAGCAGATTAGGAGCCATGTTCTGTTATTGCCCCAGTTTACAGGCAGGAAACCGAGGCCCGGAGAGCCCAGTGACGCCTGAGAGCAAATGGCCGGGGGCGCACGGGCCCTTAGCGGCGGGGCTGCGCGAGGTCTTGCTGGAGCACCTGGTTCTCAGCCCCACCTGCTTCCCCAAGACCACCCCCCCGGGGCAGGGGGTGAGCCTCACCCTCACAGCAGTAATAAAGGCCAGGCTCTCCCTCCCTGGCCCCACGGCGAGGGCTGCAGCACTTGGCTCGGTTGTGGGCACAGTCAGCCTTTCTCTATCGCCCAGAGAGGTCGAGGACTTGCCTTAGGCACACAGCTAGGAAGAAGCAAAACTGGAATTTGAACCCAGGCCCGTCAGGACGCAAAGCTCACTTTCTTGTCTCCAGACTGGCTTTTTTTTTTTTTTTTTTGGTTTGCTTTGAGTTTTTAATTTTTTATTTAATTTCAATTTTATTTTTTTAGAGAGAGGGAGTGTGAGCGGCGGAGAGGATCGCAGAGAGAGACACAGAATTCCAAGTAGGCTCCACACCCTCAGCACAGACACTGACGCAGGGCTCGATCCCACGGCCTTGGGATCATGAGCTGAGCCGAAATCAAGAGCTGGACACTTAACCGACTGAGACACCCAGGCGCCCCTGCTTTGACTTTTTAAAAAAAGTTGAAGTGAAATTCACAGAACATCTTAAGCCTACACTTCTGTGGCATTTGGTACTTACAGGGTCGTGACATCATCACCTCTATCTGGTTCCAGAACGTTTCATCCCCCAGGGGAGACCTCGAACCCAGGAAGCATTTCCTGCCCCTCCCGGCCCCCGGCAAGGACAAGCCGGCTTTCTGTTTCTGTGGACTTAACTGCTCAGGATATTTCGCGTAAATGGAATCCCACAGCCCGCGACCTCTTGGGTCTGGCTTCCTTCACTTAGCACGATGTTTCCGAGGGTGGGCGTGTGGTCGTGGGGACCAGGACCTCGACCCTTCATTCCGCTGTGTGCACACACGAATTCGGTTCGCCCGTTTATCAGCTGATGGGGACTGGGGTTGTTTCCGCATTTTGGAAATTACAAATAGTGCTTCTACCCACATTCGTTTGCTTAAGTTCCTGTTTTCAATCCTGTTGGGTATGTACCTACGCATAGAATTGTTGGTCGTAGGGTCCTTCTAAGTGTGACCTTTGGAAGAACGGCTCTACTGCTTTCCACAGAGGTCGGAACATTTTCCGCTCCCACCCGCAGCCTATGAGGGTTTTAATTTCTCCACATCCTCACCAAACTTGTTCTTTTCTTTTTGTTAATTAAAATTTTTTTATTCTAATCATCTTAGTGGATATGAACTGGTTTCTCATTCTGGTTTTTTTTAGTTTATTTATTTATTTGGAGAGAGAGAGAGAAAGGCAGAGAGAGAGGAAGAGAGAGAGAATCCCAAGCCGGCTCGGAGCCATCAGTGCAGAGTCCAACGTGGGGCTTTATCTCATGAACTGTGAGATCATGGCCTGAGCTGAAATCAAGACTTGGACCCCTAACCGACTGAGCCCCGGAGGCGCCCCTCTTGTGGCTTTGATGTGCATTTCCTCAATGACTAGTGATAGCAAGCATCTTTTCCTGTGCGGGCCGGCCATTTGTACGTCTTCTTCGGAGAAGCATCTGTTCAAGTCTGCTGCCTATTGTTTTTAAGTTAAAGTTTTCTTAGAGTTTATTTATTTTTGAGAGACAGAGAGAGAAAGGGCATGAGCAGGGGGGGACAGAGAGGGAGGGAGACACAAAACCCAAAGCAGGCTCCAGGCTCTGAGCCGTCAGCACAGAGCCCGATGTGGGGCTTGAACCCACGAACCACGAGATCATGACCTGAGCCGAAGTTGGATGCTCAACCGACTGAACCACCCAGGTGCCCCCAAACCCACAAAATCTTTGCCCAAATTCACCTCTTCTTAACATTTCGCCCCATTTGCTTTCTTACTGTCTTTACTAATTTTTTCCTGAACCACATGAGAGTAAGTCGCATACACAGTGGCCTGTCATCCCTAAATGCTTCAGTAGAAGGGCTTCATAAATGTAACCACAGCGCAGTTATCAACCTCTGTACGTTTGACGCTGGTATATTTCTTCCTGAAGTCTGCGTTCCGATCTTACCCGTTGATACAGTAATGTGCGTGTCCCTCCAGTGTGGGCCCCGTCCCTCCAGCGTGGGACCCTGTCCCTCCAGCGTGGACCCCGTCCCTCCAGCGTGGACCCTGTCCCTCCAGCGTGGACCCCGTCCCTCCAGCGTGGACCCCGTCCCTCCAGCGTGGGACCCCGTCTAGGGCACAAGCTGCTCTTCTATCTCCTTTACTCTGAAACAGACCCTCAGTCTTCCTTAGTCTTTTATGACTTTGACAGTTTTGAATAATACAGTTCCTTTAAAAAAAATAGTGTTCCGTACTGTTAACATACAGTCTAGCAACGCAAGCCTTAGCAGTTACCCAAAGGAGCTGAAACTTGAGTGCACACAAAAACTCGCCCACAGATGATTTGGGCGGCTTTGCTTATAATTGCCAAAACTTGCGATCAACCAAAAGGTCCTTCGGTAGATGAATGGATAAATAAACTGTGGCCCGTCCAGACAGTGGAATATTATTCAGCACAAAAAAGGATGGGTTATGAAGCCATAAAAAGACACGGAAGCACATTTGATGCATTTTGCTGCGTGGAGAAGCCAGTCTGAAAAGGCTCCATGCTGCGTGATTCTGAGTCCACAGCTTTCTGGAAAAGGCACGACTGGAGACAGTAAAAACATAGTGGTTGCCAGGGCCGGACGGGCAGGGCGGCGGGGATTGGGGGGGGCGGGAGGGGGCAGAGCACAGCACAGCGGAATTTAGGGCAATGGAACTTCTCTGTGTGACACTATAAGGTGGGTGCATGTCATACACTTGTCTACACCCCAGAACGTAAACACCAAGACTGACCCCAGTGGACACGGAGGACTTTGGGTGATGCTGAGGCATCGATGTGGGTTCATCAGTTGTGCCCGACGACCCCTCTGCGTGTGTGGGGGCAGGGTACACAGGAAACCTCTGAACCTGCCGCTCAGCTTTGCCAAAACTTCTTTAAAACATCATGTATTAAAAACATAGTGTCCCTCAGTTTGGGTCTGAGTGACGTTTCCTCATTAGACATTCGGTCACGGATGTCTAGGTGACGTTGTCCAGCTCAGAGCCCCACGTGGAGACGCACAATGCCCCCCGCCCGCTTCGTGGTGTTACTTACACCCTTGGTGGAGACGCTGCCTGATCCCGGTACCGTGTGGTTACTGCCCCGGCCCGGCCCCGCCCCCGCTAATAAACTGGGAAGAGACACTTGGAGACCCTGCCGATGTCCAGCCCCTCCTGGATTTTGTGTCTAGACACACACAGGCGGGCCTCCGTGCTGTACGCAGTCCCTCCGCCACCTTCGTGTCTCCAGCTGGGGCACGGGCCAGGGGCGGGTCGTGGGCTCTGCACTGTCCCCATGTGGCCTGGTTCGCGGCCAGACCCTCTTCTGGAGAGCACGGCTCTGGAGGGTTCTCTCGTGTCCTGTCCCACGAAGCTGCTCTTCCCCCCTGCAGCCACCCAGGCTGCATGCTAGGTCAAGGGCCGTAACGTCCTGTCACCCAGGGTGGGTCCCCAGCGGGCCTCAGAGTCTGGGGTGGCCACACCTCGCCGGCGAGGCTGCAGTGGGCTCAGGAGGAACCTGTGATAAGACGCCCGGCAGTTAAGGCAGCTGCTTTGAGGTCGGGAGGCTGGGAAGCCACAGGAAGTGAGTCGGTGCAGAGCTGATGCACCCTTGTCCCGGGACAGGAGCTGCAGGCAGGCGAGGCTGGGGGCATGTCCGCCGAGGGCAGGGAGCGTCAGGGGCCGTCCCAGGGGCCAGGCGGGCACCCTGGGGCCTCCCGCTCGGGTCAGCACCCCCCGCGGACCTCGTCCGCCCCCTGGAGCCTGCCCGCCTGGAGAGCTCGTGCGGCTGCCGCGGTGCTGTGTTATGTCAACCTCCTGAACTACATGAACTGGTTCATCGTCGCAGGTGAGGAGGGGAGGGCGCCCGGGCTGCACCTGCCTGCTGTCATTCGCAGCCACCGCCGTCCAGCAAACTGTCTTCTCATGGAGACCTCCCTGCAGCTCTCACCCCGGGTGGGGGGGCTTCAGCCAGGCCCGAACCGGGGAGGGGGCCATCGAGTTCCCAGTGCAGCCCCAGACGGGGCAGACGCACACAGGTGTGGGTGCACGGAGCCAGTGGGAGGGCGAGGGCAGCAGGGCAAAGGCCCGGGGGCTCCGGGGGGCATGCCCAGTGAGGGTGGGGACAGCAGGGCAGCCTGGCTCAGAACAGCCGGGCGCTTCTGGGGCAGCAGGCTCTGCGCAGACCTTGCACATTCCGACTTCCTTCCTGGAGGCCCCAGGGCCATCCTGCTCTTCCTTCTTGTTACACATTCACTCATTCATTCGGTTATTCATTCAAGATTCATCCTTTTCTCTCTTCATCACGGACTCATTCAAACGGGCTGAATAAACATTACCTATGGGCTTGCAGACCCAGGGAGGGGTGGGTCTGGGGTGCTTCCTGGGCTCGGGAACGGCCACCTCGTGGGGCAGAGGGAGGAGCTCGTCGCCAGGGCTCCCGCGAGGCAGAGGGACTCACGGGCGGCCTGGGGTCTCGGGGGGCGTCCGCAGCAGCCCTGAGGTGGGGACTCACACACACAAGACTGGCTCAGCCCCCCAGTGCCCTGAACGGGATTCACACGGCAGACCCGTCCGACTCTGGGGAGCTCAGAGGGACACAGAGCACGGCAGCAGCTCCACCACAGGACAGAGCAGTGGGGTGGCCCCAGGACGGTGAGGGTTCCGGCAGGACCCAGAGGAGGAGGCATTCGGGTTGGGTCTTGAAGGGCGAGCAAAGAGCCGGGGGAACGTTGGGTGAAGGGCCATCATGGGCCCAGGCACAGGGGGCGGAAGTGAGCCGTGTGGTCAGAGCTGACGAGGGGAGAGCAGGGAGCTGTTCTAAAAGCATCTTGGGGCCGGATCACGGGCTTGTCGGTTGCCAGGCTGGGAGCTTGAGCTTTCTGCTGAGGCAACGGGGAGGCAAGGCCCTTCCTTGTGGGCACTTCCTCTGGCCCTGGGGGCAGGGATGGAGGCCCGGAGAAGTGAAACCATGTGGAGCCCCTGGGCTGCGGGGGGCGGCGGATGCCCTGCGGGAAGCAGCTCTTTGGGGGCCGACAAGGGCCTAAAGGTGAAAAGCAGGCTGGGAAGAGAGGACAAAACCAGGGCCCAGTCCTCACTCCGGAAGATGGGGACCAGGGTAATCCCACAGAATTTTCGTTTAGTTATTTACTTATTAGTGTTTATTTTTTTCTCTCCAATGAATACATCTTATTCATATAATTAAAACTATTAAGAAGGGGGAAAAAGAGGGGGTGCCTGGGGGGCTCAGTCAGTTGAATGTCCGGCTCAGGGCATGATCTCACAGTTCATGAGTTCGAACCCTGCATGGGGCTCTGTCCTGGAGCCCAGAGCCTGCGTGGGGCCCTCTCTGAAGCTCCCAGTGTGCAGTCAGGGCTGTCTGCTCACGCGTCTGGAAGAACACGCTTGTGTGTGCACATGGGCAAGGCCAGGGCACGTGTGTCTGCACGTCCGTGCTCACGCGTGTGCGTGCACCGAGCAGGGCTGCGGTGTTCCAGTCCCAGCGATTTCCACTAACGCCGTGGTTTGGGGGGACCCGGGGGGCTCAGTCGCCTGAGTGTCTGACTCCTGATTCTCAGCTCAGGTTGTGATCCCAGGGTCGCGGGATCAAACCCCGAGTCCGGCTCTGCGCTGGGCGTGGAGCCTGCTCTCGATTCTCTCTCCCTCCGCCCCTCTCCCCTGCTTGCACACTCTTTTTCTCTCTAAAGATAAAACCGAAACAAAACAGAAACAAAAACACCCAACCGGTTGTCCGAGTGAGCAGCTGGGCGCTGCGCGGCTGCGGGGAGCCACCGGTCACTCTGACGGTGGCAGCTCGGCCAGCGAGCGTGTGGTAGCCGTGGGCGCGCCTCTGTGCACGTCAGTGTGCAAGGACAGCGGGCTGGGCTCACACGGCGCTTTGTGCCTACGCCTGTGTGTCTGCACGTCTGTGCGTCGATGTCCCGGCATGTGCGATCGTGTACGACTGTGCACACACACTTGGGCCCCTGCGGTGTGATTCTGGGCGCGTGGACGTGCACCCATCTCTCGGTGTGCCGGCTCCCCGTCTGTGTGGCTGTAGCACGTGTAGGACTGTGGGCCCGGAGTGGCGCCCTGTGCTGGGCCGCTGGGGCCCTGTCCCAAGGGCGGGGACAGCCGCCCTGAGAGGCCCTGCGGCCGCTCCCCGTTTCCTGATCGCTGTCCGTCTGTCCACAGGCGTGCTGCTGGACATACAGAGCTTTTTCCAGATCAGCGATGGCTGTGCAGGTTTGCTTCAGACAGGTGAGGGGTGAGGCCCTGGCCGGCTTGTGCTGGGGAGCGGGGCCGGGCTGAGCCCCACGGAGTCCGGCACAAAGGAGGGGGCACTGAGGACGGTGGTGTTGGGCGGAAGGGCCAGTGCTGTAGGAGAAGGAGAGTGTGGGCGGAGCCTCAGGGCCTGAGCAGCCTTGGGGCTTGAGCACTGCAGAGGGAGCCGGGAGGGGGCTGGAGAAGACCTGGAGCCTCAGATCGAGACTGTGGCGCTGTTCCCTCATCCCTGCTCAGCCCAGCTGGGGGCCAGAGACTGGCTGGGGCTGAGGAATCCTGACTCATGCTTTCCTCTATGGACCTGAAAAATCTGGCCCCCGAACTCAGACAGACGGACAGACATATGTACTTCCCACAAGTGTTCAGATGGGGTTGGGGCCCACAGGGCCTACAGTCCAGCGGGGGACCAGCCACCCCTCCCATCACAGTGACACACACGTGCCCCCGTGTGCACACTCACTGTCACAGCACAGGATACACACGTGTGCACACACCCAACGTGTAACTCGCACCTGTGTGCACCTCTGTGGGCCCCTCCCTCCCCCAACAGTCTTAGACAACGGGACCCCTGGGGACAACATGGACAGAGACATGTTTCAGGGACAACATGGGCAGAGTTTGGAGAGAATCCACTTATAGACCCTCAAGCCTGTGTTTTTCTTTCCTAAATTGGACCTGCCTGAGAAAAAGCCCCTGGTTAGTCTTTCCCGCCTCACCCCTCCAAGCAGGAAAATGTCCCTCTTCCCTATTCTGTTTTCAAAAAAAAATGTCTTCTTTAACATTTATTTATTTTTTGAGCGACAGAGACAGAGCATGAGCGGGGGAGGGGCAGATAGAGAGGGAGACACAGAATCGGAAGCAGCTCCAGGCTCGGAGCTGTCAGCACAGAGCCCGGCGCGGGGCTCGAACTCACAAACTGCGAGATCATGACCTGAGCCGAAGTCGGATGCTTAACTGACTGAGCCCCCCAGGCACCCCCCTATTCTGTTTTTCTTCGGTGCCCGGCCCTGGGGTGTAGAAGCCTCCAGGGTGCCATGCGGAGGGGACCCCTCACGGATGCTCGGCTCCGTGGAAGGCGGTGGAAGCAAAGGCAGTGTCAGTACAAAGCCACTGGGGGTGTTTCCTCCAGGCCGCATACCCGCGGCCAAGCGCCAGGTCTTATCTGTCTTCCTGCTGGTGTGACACTCTACTCTTTATCTGCGACTTAGAACTCAGAAGTGAGATGTTGTCTCGGGGATGGGTGTCAACACATTTATTTCAAATATCTTCGAAATATTTAATATCTTTCTTACAGGCAATCAGTCTGATTTGTTGGATTGATTTGGTGAATAAAGACTGGCTTGCTCATTAGAGCAACGTCCGTAGATGGCAGACATTTCCCATAAGTGGAATGAACGCATCTCTAGCCCCAAGGATTTAGATGAAAATATAGTGTAAAAAAATACAATAATGATGGAAATCACATCCTTAGCAATTATTTAAACTTAGGATGAAAAGGTTTTAAATGTCTGAAAACGCGTGAAGGGGTACATAGTTCTACAAGCTTCCTTAAAAGGCACTGGAGGAAAAGAGTTAGCAGACCACTGCCTCCACTGCCTGTGTCCCAGGTCTGTTCCGGCTGCTCTCATCTCAGGGCTGAGGCCAGCAGCCGGTGCTGGCCTTCTAGTCGCTTCTGTAACCAAAGTGAGACCATCTTGGCTCAATACCCACAGCCTTCTAGGTTAAACAGATAATGGTAGGTGAGTCAATATTTGCCTTCCCTGCTACTCTCCCTGGTGAACAGGATTATTACTACAAGGCCCTCATACGTGAGGAAGGAGTCTGTGCAGGTGAGAGAGAGAGAGAGAGAGAGAGAGAAAGTATGTGCATGTATGTGTGTGAGTGTGTCGAGGGGATGTGCGTGTGCCTGTGTGTGTGCCCGGGGGCGGGTGAAGGGAGGGCAGCTCTGCAGAAGCAGCACAAAGGGCGTGTGGAGAAGGCAGTGGGGTTGACGACCAGGCTCTCCAGGGACCTCAGGTGAGTCTTCGCCTTTCTGGGTCGCTGTGAAATGGCCTAAGACCCACCCTGTGTCTGCAGAAGGGAGGAGGCCCCGACTAGGAGAGGGCGTGGCTGAGCTGTAAGAGGGGGGCAGAGGGTGGGGGTTAGCAGTGGTCAGACCCCCCCTTCCGGAGGGACAGACATGCTGTCGGGGTTAATTTGCTGTTTAATAATATTTAATGACATGGCCTTTACCATGTGCCTGACACTGTCTCAAGCATTTTGTGATATTAGCTCATCTAATCTTTACAACAACCCCATGAGGCAGGTGTTATTAAGCCCATTTTACGAATGACGGCCCTGAGGCACAGAGAGGCTGTGGGGCTTGCTGCAGGTCACACAGCTGTGCTCACAACCAGGCAGCTTTCGGTGGAGTCCTTCTCTTAACCCCTGCTCCTCATTAGTCCCATGTGTCACAGAAGTCATTTGAATTTGGGGATGCTATAGGAGCAAAACAGTGTGTGTGTGTGTGAGTGTGCCTTCCTTTGGGGGCAATGTTCTCCATTTCAGGGCATCTGTGGGTTTAAGGTGTGTATGTCCTATAAAAGATCCCTGCCTCAAATCTCATAAAAGTATTAGAAGATTTGGGGAAGCATTTTTATAACCTTTGGGCAGAGAAGAAATGCGTCAGGCAGACAAGAAACACTCCCTGCCAGAGGAGTATTGATAAAAGGTGACCACGCCAGGGTAAACAAGCCGAACTCTTCCTTACAAAGTGATTGAAACCATAAATGCGGTTAGTAACAGCAATGGATGACGTTTATTAGGCAGTTACATGAAGCTAGTCACTGCCTTTTCTCTGCTTAACTTTACTGAATCTTCTCAATAATCTTCTGCAGGAAGCACAATGCTGTCTCATTATATCCTTGATTCAAGGGGCACAGAAGAGTTAAGGAATTTGCCCAAGGTCACACAGCTAGGCAGTCACTGGGTCAGGATGTGAGCCTAGAATTTGCATTTCAAATCCTTAAAATAAATGTAAAGGCCTGGGAGAGATTATTTGCAATTCCCACAAGGGCCCAAGAGGGAAATGGGCAGAAGGTAGGAGCACAGGAACTGACGTAAGGACAATGCAGATTAAAACATCAGCGAGACACCGTCTGTGCCTCAACCATCAAAATGAACAAAAATAAAGTGATTGATCATATCAAATGTCAGCTGGCTTGCGCTTCTGCACAAGTGTAAAGGATACGGCCTTTTCGGAGGCCTATTTTGGAGGTAGCTATTAAAATTCTAAATGTCACTCGCACCAAAGACCATTCTCTGTGGAGTATTAGGTCAAACCATATTAAATTGCCGTATTTTTTGTAGGTCAAAACTGGCCTAATTTCTGCAAACGCCCACGGCTCAACCCAATACCAGAGTGGGCGGGGCTGGAACCTGCGCTGGGACGAGTCTGGACGCTCATTGGGCTCAGGCAATGTCAATCATGAGCGCTCAGCGAATGCAGGCCCAGGCGTGGGGCGGGGCCTCCGGCGGAGGCGGGGCCAGGCCGCCCCGCGCACCTGCGGGCGCCGAGGCCGCGGACACGCCCCCTCGGAGGGTGGAGGCCGTTTCAGGCGAGGGACGCGAGCGGGGAGGGTGCCAATCCGCAAGGGTGCCCAGTCGGGCAAAAACGTGGCGGTTTCTTTGTCTTCACAGCGTTAGTCCAGTCTCCAGTTCAGAAGAGTTTACTTTTAAAAAGGGTACAAATGCGACTGCCAGTGTCAGGGGAATGTTCTACCTTCTTAGGAAAACCAGGCCTTGCCCCAGCTCCCGGCAAAGACTGCGCTCGTTCTAAACCCTGCAGGTCTGCCCAGCAGGCCCGGGCAGGCCTCCGTTGCCTGCCGCCATCATCGCCCCTGCCCCCCAGCAGGGGTGTGACAGCAAAATCCGACCAGGCCCAGCCAGGCGTGGGGAGGGGGCAGCTCTGCGGAGACCGAGGAGGGGGGCGGGTAGTGGGGGCTGGCGCGCACGGAGCCCTGGCGGCCCGTCTCGCAGCCCCAGGCTGCACAGCGAGCCTGCAGCAGAGCTGGGATTTGAGCTGGCCCAGCTCCCCCTGACTCGGGGGCAGTGGGTCATGGGGCCTCCACCCACTGCCAAGGTGCCAGCTTTGCGGCACCTGAGCCAGGTCCCTCCTGTGGGCCTGCAGGCCCCCTGGGCGCCCACCACCACGGGGTGAATGCATGCGGCCCTTGCCTGTCCCCTCCAGTCTTCGTAGGTTGTCTGCTGCTGTCTGCCCCAGTGTTTGGCTACCTGGGCGACCGACACAGCCGCAAAGCCACGCTGAGCATTGGGATCCTGCTCTGGTCAGGGGCGGGCCTCTCCAGCTCCTTCATCTCCCCCCAGGTAGGTGCCCTCTCCCTGCAAGGCCCCCTGGACCTGCCCTGCCTCCCCGCTCCCGCCCCCTGCTTCCTCCCGTTAAAACACGGGTGGGCCTGCCTCTGTCCATTCTGGGCTCCAGACTGGCTGCAGGGGCGCCTTCCAGGGCCTGGAGGGGACCCCCTTAGACTCTCTCAGTGGGAGCCTTCCTCTCCTGCACCTCCCGCTGCTGCCTGTGGGGGGCGGGTGGGGGTGACAGCTACCATCTGGGGGCCCTGGCCTGGCTGGCCAAAGCGCCGCCCAGAAAAAGGGTTCCTCTGGGCAGCTGGGGGAGTGGGTGGGGAGGCAGTGTCTGCAGGCGCCAGCAGGGGGCACCTGTGTGATGTGGGGACCTGGGCTGGGAGGGTGGCCCAGTGTCTTTACGCCCAGCTCCCCTCCTCGCCCGGGGGTGCCTGTCACCAGGACTTGGGGCCTCTGAAGCTCCCTCAGGTCCCTCATCCCACGGGTGATCTTGGGACTCACTGGGGTCTTGTGCCTGCCTGCCCAGTACTCCTGGCTCTTCTTCCTGTCCCGGGGAGTCGTCGGCACGGGCTCCGCCAGCTACTCCACCATCGCACCCACAGTGCTGGGCGACCTCTTTGAGAGGGACCAGCGGACCCGGGTGCTGGCCATCTTCTACATCTTTATCCCCGTTGGAAGGTTGGTGCCACCCAGGACCCTCTTCCCCAGGTGGTAAACTGAGGCCCAAAGGAGCCAGAATAGTCTGGGCTGGGGGTAGGAGGCGTCAGACCAGGAGGGCTCCTTCCTTGCTGTGTCGCTTCCCCTCTCTGGGCCTCGGTTTCCTCATCTGTGAAGGGGGGGCAAGAACACTGGCTGGTGGGCTTTGAGGGTTCCAGATAATAAAGATGCTCCCTCCCCCGCAGGACGCTTGCAAAGACCTGCTGGGGAAGTGCGTGGGGCTGGCGCAGGCACCCCTGGGTGGGGGAGGTCAGAGTGGGTTTGCAGTCCGGGCCCTGAGCTCTGACCAGGTTTCCTGGAATCGCCTGACTCAGGCAGGGCTGAGCCTCAGGTCCTCAGATAGGGAGGCAGGGGCAGTGGTGCTAGGGAAGGGCCCGAAGCCAGAGGTCACTGGTGACTTGACCAAGGGCAGTGGACATCTGGGCCTCACGTGGCTCACTTTTCCCGTGACAGGGCTGTGAGCAGCAGGGAGCCAGCCCCTTGGGGTGGGGTGCCCCAGCTCAGGCTGGCCTTGCAGGCCTGGCCCCCCACCCTCAACTGACCTTCTCCTCCCCCCCGCCAATCCTCTCCCCCCACACTGCCCATCCCCCCGCCAATCCTCTCCCCCCTCACTGCCATCCCCTTGTCCATCCTCTGTCGCAGTGGTCTGGGCTACGTGCTGGGCTCGGCCGTGTTGCAGCTGACTGGGACCTGGCGTTGGGCCTTCCGAGTGAGTCCAGCCTCCTTTTCTTCCTCGGATCCCCCTGGGCCGGCAGGGACTTTCCAGCCTCCAGTGGCCTTCGCCACTTGGCACTGTAGCTGGCGCCACGGGGTGGTCAGAGGTTGGCAGCTTCAGACATTTGACGGAACATGAACCGTGGAGGTCACGGCCCTGGATTCAGATGCTGGCTGCTGGGTCTGCTCATGCCGTGCGCTCAGGCAAGCGGTCTGCAACCTGGGGGGTGTATGTGCTGCCGCCTGGAATCCTGGGGGTGGACAGACCAGGGCGGGGACATCCCAAGGTGGAACTGGCCTGGCAGGTGGAGGAGGTGAGTACCCCTGGTCCGGAGCGGCTCCCGGACCCCAAGAGAGTAATTACTGGACAGTCCCAGGTGGACCTTGCTCCCCAGAGATGCTGCACTCCGAGGGGTGAGGGGCAGCCAGGAAATGAGCCTCCTGCCCCACCCCCAGGGCACAGAGCCTCCCAGAGCCTGGGCCGCGTGGTTCAGCCACTCGCAGGGGCCGCGGGGGTGTATGTGTGGCCCTAAGCATCCCGGGCCCTCCCATGCCCAGGTCATGCCCTGCCTGGAAGCCGTAGCCTTGATCCTGCTTATCGCGTTGGTTCCGGACCCTCCCCGGGGAGCTGCTGAGAAGCAGGAGGAGGTGGCCATGGGGGGCCCGAGGAGCAGCTGGTGTGAGGACGTCAGATACCTGGGGAGGAAGTGAGTGTCCCTGCTCCTCCCTGCATGTCACTGAAAACCCCGTCTGTCGTGGCATTGCTGACCTGCCTCTCTCTGCCTCCAGGGAGCCCTCCCTGACTGTCCCAATGTTCACAGCCTTCCTCCTCCTCTGAGGTCCCACTCACCAACTGAGGTGCCCCTCCCTCCCCAGGAGGCCCCCTGCGCATGCCTGCCTGCCGTGTGACAGAATGGGGACCGGAAGAGAGGGAGGGAGGTGGAGTGAGGTCTGCCAGGGCCTTATCCCCAAGTGACCTGAGACTTGGAACCTCACTCCCCTCATTTATTCAATGGACATAATTCTCCCCGGGTTGCCGGGAGGATGCTGGGAGTTAATCACTCACCTCTGCAAGCCTCGTGGGAGTGCATCCATTCTCAGTTCCAGGCATGGGCGGGGAGGCGGCCTCGTGACTTTACTGGAATGTGGGGTGCGGACAGGCCCCTACAACCTTTGATACAGAGCCATGGGACCCCTGGGGGCACTGGGAGGAAGGTGGGGGCAGCGGGACAGCTTCCTGCAGAGTGTGCTGTCGGGTCTGGGTCTTCCTGGACGGGAGGAGGGGAGGCCCAGCAAGAGGGGAGGTGTGGGGGGGCTGCGGCGGGGAGGGCCCAGCACGGGGGGGGGGGCGGGTGTCCAGGAGAGGGGAGGGCAGTGACAGGGGCAGAGGGGCGTCAGCTGGGTGCTTTCTCTTGCAGTTGGAGTTTTGTGTGGTCGACCCTTGGGGTGACTGCCATCGCCTTTGTGACTGGAGCTCTGGGCTTCTGGGCCCCCAAATTTCTGTTCGAGGCCCGTGTGGTGCACGGACTCCAGCCCCCCTGCTTCCAGGAGCCGTGCGGCGGCCAGGACAGGTGAGGGGGCCTCTGCAGCCCGGGGCGGGCCAGTGCAGACTCTGCTCTGCGACGACCCGGGGCTTGGGGCCTCCGGGTGGCCACAGGTGGCAACCTCGTCCCCAGGTTCCCCGCTCTCGGGCTGCTGTGGGCATCCGGGGGGCACCTGGCAGGGGCGTGAGGCTTCTGCAGGGCCTGTGGGGAGATGTCTCAGCCTCCTGTCTGTGTCCCTCTCCCTCCGTGGTGCCCAGAGAGAGCTTCAGGTGATTTCCAGAACGTCCCACACCCGAGCCGGGCCCTCTGCCCGCAGCTCCCTTCCTTCCTCCCATCGTTACTTCTCAAACTTTAACATTAGCTGAGCATTTCACGTGAAGAGCGCTCTGAGGCGCTGTGATAACAAACCCGGTTATTCCTGCTGCACATGAGGGCACGGAAGATCAGAAAATTAAGTGACTCGCCCAAGCAACACCGCGGCCAGCGGCGGACGCAGGTTCAAGCCCGTCTGACTCCAGAGCGGGTGCTCTTAGTGCCACGTCCCAGTTACAGCCGGGTGACCGTTCGCAGGCTTGCGCCTCTGCGCCTAGCTGGGAGCACTTCCTGGAGCACTTCCTGGAGCACCGCGGGGGCGGGGGAAGGCAGCAGCGAATGAGTGAATGCATGGATTGTGATGACGCCCAGACTGTCACCTCCCTGGAGACACAGACTGAGCCCTAGAAGTGCCCCAGCAGCCTGAAGACACGGGGACACAGGACTTGCTTTTGCGTCTAGCCTTCCCTGGCTGTGCGTCCCTGGGCAAGTCAGTCCCTTTGTCAGAGAGCCCGAGGCCTCGTGTCCAGGTGGATTCCCTGGGCCACACGCCCTCCCAGGCTCCAGGGGACGGTCCTGCCTGCCTCGTCCCCTCCTTGGCTTGTGGCCGCGTCCACAGTCTCCACAGCCCCGGCCACATTGCCTTCTCCTGTTGTGCCTCCGTTTCCCTCCACTTCCCTCTTACAGAGATGCTGGTGATTGCAGGGAGCGCCCCTCGAATAACGGGGGATAAACTCCCCTCCTCAAGACCCTTAATTCGATCACACTCACAAAGTCGGCCGTGCCAGGTAGGGTTCAGGTCCCAGAGATTCGGGCGTAGACATCGTGGGGGGCACTGCTGAGCCCACCAGAGTAGGTGGAAGGTCCCGGTGTTGGGGTTCTGCAGAGACCTCAGTGATGAGCACAGCCTCTGTGGTCAGGTCAGGCCCCATGGGGAGGGTGCAGCCGGCACAGGAATTTTCAGGACATGGGGTGCCAACTTCGCCCCTGGGACAACTGCCGCCACTCAGACCTGGCCCACGTGGAAGGGGCTGTATGGGGGTAGTGAGCTTCCTGCCCCTTGGGCATGTAAGTAGGAGTTGGACGGCTATTCTACAGGGGGTCAGCATTGAACTTGCAGGACATTAAGGACCCTGTTGGCTCTGAAAGTCTGATCCCGGGAAGAGACCTTGTGGGTTGGGGGTGGCTTGGTACCTGGGTCTGTCCCCTGGCCACACCTCCTGCACAGGGGCCAGTGGAGGGCCCTCTCTGGATAATTAAACCTAAGTCTCGGGAAGGTCTCCAGAGCCTGCCAGGGCCAGCTCAGACCAGAACTGCACAGTGGATAGCGTTCCTCCAGGATTCGGGGTCACTTGACCAGGCTCGAAGGCTGGGAACATTCGCTGGGCACCTTTAAGCTGCCTAAGGACACACGTGCGTGTCAGGAGGCCCTGGCCGTGCCCGTGAGGGGCTGTGTGACCTGGGCCAGGTCCCTGCCCTCTCTGGGCTCGACACGCTCTCCTGTAAACCAAGGGGATGGGCCCGCCTGTCCTAGGCCTGTGGGATGGATATTTCACAGAGGAAAGGCGGTTTCTGTGAGACTCAGTTCGTCGGTAAGCACAGTCTTGCACCTGTCGTGTTCTTGCATCCTGCTGGAAGCTTCCTCACCCTCCCATACTGGAGGCCATCCGCGCACTTCTGGGAACGTCTGGGCCGGGAGGGGATGCTGGCAGCTGGAGGGGGGGTGGGGGCAGTGGTGCCCCAGGCCAGGGGGCGCGGAAGCACCGGTGAGTCCGGAGAACCACAGTCATTTGTGCAGAGGGAGGGGTGGAGAGAGAAGAGCGAGATGCCGCACGGGGCAGCGGGGGCCGGTCCGCAGAGCCGGCCTGGAGCTGCCCTGAGGACAACAGGGAGCCGCCGAGCGGCAGGAGAGGCCCTGACGACGTCCGGGCTTCGTGCTGGTCAGCATCCCTTTGAGCCCCTTTTAAAGGAGGCCTGGGAGGACAGGCGGGCATTCAGAGCCCGGCTCTGCCGGTGCCGATTAGCTGGTAATCTTGCCCGTGACCGTCCTCAGCCGCGCCCTGCGCGTCTGTCCGGCCCGGAGGCCCCGGGGCGGACCGCGAGCTCATCTGCTCACCCTTCCCTCTTGTACCCCAGGCTCGCTGCTGCGGCACAGACTCGAGAGAGGGAGGCAGACCTGGTTCTGTCCCCCGGGAACCAACGGGCTAGCAAGTGGCCTTGATGCTAGAAACACAGAAGCTGATCTGGGAACTGAAGGGAGTGAAGGAATCAGCAAGGGGACAGACAAGCCGTCTCCAAAGAGGGGATATTGTGATGGGTCTTGAAGGATGAGTAGGAGTTCAGTGGGTGGGAAAACTAGTAAAGAGTGGGGGCAAAAACCAGTCTGGGCACAGAGGCTGGAGCTGGGGGATGGGTTGAGGTCAGCCAGGGTCAGACCACGGAGGGCCACACAGGCCATAATGAGTTGGCACCGACCCCAGTGGGGGGTCTGAGAGCTGGCGGAGAGTTTGGGCGGGGGGTGGGCGCTCCGTATTATTTTATTTTGAAACCTGTATTTTAGCCAGCACCTTCTGGGGACCTGTTTGGAGTTTGTTTTAGGAACAGCTTTCCCCAGGCAGCAGGTGCAGGAGGGGTCAGGCTGGGGAAGTGGGTCCGGGAGTAGGAGGGGCTGCTGGGCCAGCCACCCTTGTGGCCAGTGACCTCCCCAGGGCGAGGCAGGAGCGGAAAGGGAGGGTCCTGAGGAGGAGGGAGGGGAAGGGGCCCACAGCCACACCCCTGTAGGTACCCATCATGCACTGGGGGTGGGGGCTGAACCCCAGGACAGGGCTGCCCTGCCCCCACCAGGCTGACTGTTCCTGCTCTGCTCTTTCCCATCAGCCTGATTTTTGGGGCACTGGCAGTCGTGACTGGCATCATTGGAGTTGTCCTGGGGGCAGAGGCGTCAAGGAGGTACAAGAAGGTCAACCCTCGGGCCGAGCCCCTCATCTGCGCCTGCAGCCTCCTGGTCGCGGCCCCCTGCCTCTACCTGGCTCTCATCCTGGCCCCAACCACGTTCCTGGCCTCCTATGTGAGTGAGTGCCCCCGGGCGGTGCGGGTGGGGACCGCCTGTTCGCGTGGGCCGACGCTGTGCCAGGTTTTACGGACGTTATGTTTATCGCTCCTTCCAGGGACGGCTTGCTATCCCCATTTTACAGATGGGTAAACTGAGGCTTACCAAGAGTGGCACAGCTAGGGAGGAGCAGAACTGGCATTTGAGCCTGAGCCTTTCTGACTCTGAGCCGCTGGTTAAGGCTGAGATGGGAGACAGTGGGACTCATTTGTTCCTCGGATGTGCTGTGAGCCCCAGGAGGGACAGGGTGACAGGTGAGGGGGGCGAGGCCCGGATGGGCCGTGGCCCGAGCCGGCGCCGCGGTGAAGGCGGCGATCTGATGCTCTATCCCGTCACACCCCTCTGCGCGCCTCACGCTGTGCAAATGGCAGGGCCCGCACCTGCCGGCCTTGCTGTGTCCAGTCCCTTCGCGGGGACATGGTTCCCCCTCGAGCGTCCCGAATCCTTCTCCTTCTGCGCGGCCCAGCTCCTTCTCCAGGAGCCTTTCCAGACCGTGCCACGCTCCCGTCCGAATTCACCGTCGCGGCTTGGGCTCCGCGCGGGCTTGGGCCCCTCAGGCTCCGCGGTGTGCGGGTGGGGCTGTGTGCACGAGTCCCAGCTCCCCGAGGCCCCAGCCCCGACGGTCTCGCCAGCGGGAAGGGGCGAGCGATTCTGGGAAGCTGGCGCCAGCCTAGCCCCAGCCAGACAGGCTCCCCTCCCCTCCTGTCCCGTCCAAGGCCCTGGGGACCCCCGCCGTGGACACAGATGCCCCTGCACACGTGTGTGGGGTTCACTGGGCAGACAGATCAGAAGGCAAGTCACTGACATTGGTCCCCTACCACGACCAGGACCCACGGTCACGCCCGTGAACTAAAAAGTCTGGTCCCATTTCAGTCAACACTTTGGTCCTGCCTCCAGGTAGTGTCTGTCCAGGCCTGGAAATCGCACTGGGGCGAGAGGGAGCCCTGGTCCGTTTGGTTCTTCTCAGTCCACCTCCGCCCTGGTCCCCGGCCCTGCTCTGCTCCGGGCTGGGCAGGCGGGCAGGACGGCCCGACACGTGTTGTCGTGTCCAGAGTTGGTTTTGCTGAGTGCCCGTGTTCGCCTGGTGCCGGATGCCCAGACGCCGGCTGATTCCTCTCCTGGGGGTACTCTTTGGAGCCCTGGCATTTGCAACGTCCGATTATTGGTGCAGGTGACACGGTCACCTCCATCTTCCACGGCTTCCCGCCGCTCGGCTCAGCCGGTCCCGCCTGGACCTGCCACCGGGCCTCCCTTCTTGTGGCCCTCAGGCCTGTCTGCTCTGCCTGGCGTCCGTCGGCCCCTGGATGCCCTCGGGAGGGGCCTCGGGCCGCATCCCCGTGCCCCTGGGTGACATGTCAGGGGTGCCCCCACGGCGCCCTGTGTGAGCTCCCCTCAGGCGGCCCCAGCATTCCACTCGCTCGTGGATGGGTCTCTTGGAGCCCTCGCCGACTTTCTTACTCTTCAGATTACCCCTCCCCAGCCCGCGCCTGCAGCCTTCCCGCTACAGGCCAGAGCGGGGGGCATTCTGGGACAGTCGCTTCTTACCCCCGGTCCTGAGGGCGGGGGTGGCGCTAAATGTGTGGCTGCTCCTCACCTGTGTCCGCGGGTCAGGGTGGGCCTCTGCAGCGCTGCGTTCTGCGCGTGGTCCCATGGAGTGCTCCCTGCGCCCTCGTGGGGAAGGGCTTTCTCACCCCCACTGACAGATTGGAAGACTGAGACCCGGAGACAGAACACTAATAGTGGGACAGACAGAACCGAAAGTCAGCCTGCAGGCTCCACGGTCTGTGTCCTTCGTGCCGTGCTGACCCTTGTCGCCCCCCTGGGGGAGGAACGGAGCCTGGCGTACACTAGGCGCTAATAAGTGCCTGGCTGCTTACTGGCATCCTGGCCGAGGGAATAGCACACAGAGTGGGGCCAGTATCCCGGCTGCTGGGGGTCGAGCGGGCCTGACTCTGTGGGCAGATGGAGGCCCGTCCGGGGCCGCCCCTGCGTCGGCCGGGCCCGGACCCCTGCCAGCTCTGCTTCTGCCACCGTCCTGCTGGGCTCTGGGAGGCGGCTCCTTGGCTGTGTTTAGGGGACACAGCTGTCTCCCCCTCTGCAGCCTGGCATGTCTCCAGGGCCGGATGGCTTGTCTAGAAGTGACACTGCATCCTGGCCGACAGAGCCGGAGAAACTCTCCTCTGGGCCTGCTGCAGGGGTGAGGGGCTGTGGGCGGACGGCGGGCCTGCCGGGGGCGCCTCCCTTAGATGCTGGGAAGCTGCTCCCTGCTGTGACTTGCGTGTGGGCCTGGCGTGGGACCCGGCGGCACCAGGCCAGCAGCCAGGCTCCCGCCGTCCAGGAGCAGCGCGGAACCTTCCGGGCCTCCTGAGCAGAAGCCCCTCCGTGGCTCCGTCTGTGCCTCTAAGCGACGTTCCGGCTTGAGATTCGGGCCCTGGCATGGCCCGTGCCGTCTGTCTCTCTCCGGGACGGGCGCCAGAAGCCCCTTCCTGGTCTGCTTACCTTCCCTCCACCGGCGACACCGCGGACCTTTGGAACTGAGCCCAGCTCCTCCTTGGTGCTCGAAGCCCCTCGTGACTCCCCTGACCAGCCGTGTCCCCTGCAGTGCTGACACCAGGGCCCCTCCTGGTCCCCTCATCTGTCTGGCCGGCCCTCCCTCGGCTCCCTTCCCACCCCTCCTCCATGGAGCCCTCCGGGATTGTGCCTTTCCCCCCAACTCCTGCTCTCTGCGAGGTCTTCCTTAGGCCACAGTTTCTTATGCTCTGAACCTTGTCGTCGTCCAGGGGCCCAGGCGGCCCCATCTTCCTCAGCTCTTGGCTTGAAACACAGCGCCAGGCACTTGGAGGGGGGTCACTGCTTGGTGAGTGGATGGCTGCGCGACCAGCCACTCTTATCATTCATTTTTTATATTTTATTCAATTTTTAAAATGTTTATTTATTTTTGAGAGACAGAGAGAGACAGAGTGTGGTGGGGGGAGGGGCAGAGAGAGGGAGACACAGAAGCGGAAGCAGCTCCAGGCTCCGAGCTGTCAGCACAGAGCCCGATGCGGGGCCCGAACCCACAAACCATGAGATCATGCCCTGAGCTGAAGTCGGGTGCTCAACTGACTGAGCCCCCAGGCGCCCCAAATGTTTATTTATTCTTGAGAGAGAGAGAGAGGGGGAGAGGGAGAGAGCGCGCGCACACGAGTTGGGGAGGGGCAGAGAGAGAGAGGGAGATTGTTCATTCATTCAACAAATACTTCTCAAGTGCCTGTGTGGCACGTGCTGGTCTAAGTGCCCCGGATTCAGCAGCGGACAAGAGAGAGGAAAACATCCCCGTCTTTGGGGCACGTACTTCCTCGCGGAGGGAGACAGACTGCAGGCAGGACACAAGTTCACCTCCCGAGATTTCAGGGCTCAGGGTACGGAGGTGACAGTGAGACGGGCGGCTTGGGGTTGGGTTTAGGCGGCGTGGCCGGGGCTCCCCGAGGAGGTGCCGCAGGCGGTCCCGTAGGTAGAGGGGGGCTGGTGTGGGCGGGCAGGGGGGCAGCAAAGGTCCTGAGGCAGGACCACCCTTGTGGGGCCGGGAACAGCCTGGTCCGTGTGGAGGGACGGACGGGCGCACAGAGGGGTGGTGGGGCCAGGTGGTTCGGGCCCGTGGGTGTCAGGTGGGTCCAGCTTTTACAGGGTGGGGGGCTTTGCACTGAGGGGGGGCGTCTGGCTCCTGTTTGCTGCGTCTGCCGAGAGGACCGCGTGGTTTGTCCCTTGTCAACCTGCGTCAGCGCACTGACTGCTGCGTCAACCAGCCTTGCATTCCCAGCGCGGACCCTCCCTGGGCGCTGCGTCATCGCTGTATGTGACGCTGAATCGGACTTGCTGGCACGTGCCCCAGGCTTTCTGCGTCTGGGTTCACGAGGCATGTGGTCCTCGGTTTTGGCATCAGGATAACGGCCCGGGGAACGTGTTGACAAGTGTTTCTTCTTCTTTGATTTTCTGGAAGAGTTTGGGAAGGGCTTGTGTTCATTCATCTTTCGACGTTTTTAGATTCACCAGTGAAGCCATCTGGTTCTGGGCTTTTTGTTTTGGGAAGTTTCCTGATCACTGACTCAATATTTACTTGTTACAGATCAGTTAAGACTTTTTATTTCCTTTTATGTCATTTTTGATAGTCGGTGGCTTTCTTCGAACCCGTGCCTCTGTCCAGGTATCTGATTTGTTGGCGTGTAGTTGTGCGTAGTGTTCCCTTTTCCTCTCTAGGTTCCGTGGGGTCGGAAGATGTGCCTTTTCCATTCCCGGTTTTGGGAATGTGAGTCTTCTGTTCTTCCCTCCTGGTCCGTGTTGCTAAAGCTTCATCCATTTTGCTGCCAGCTTTGGTTTTATTGATTTTTTTCTATTGTTTTTCTGTTATCACCGACATTTAGTGGAATCAGTCTGGCTTCTGTGGACATAGGTGTTGGTGGCGGTAGACCACTGCCCCCATCCACGTGAGGCGGTCGTGGGCCCGAGAGGCTTGGGGAAGTGAGTGGGTCCCAGGAGAAGGGGGTGGATCCCAGGAGAAGGGGGTGGGTCCAGGAGGAGTGGGAGGGTCCCAGGAGAAGGGGGTGGGTCCAGGAGAAG
>CM053565.1:335885-363469 GCA_028646485.1 Cryptoprocta ferox
GGGGGGGCCGGACCATCACAGGCTGGAGCCTCCGGTGGTGGACGCTGGCCGTTGGCTGAGCCTCGGCTGGAGCTGTGGGCTGGACCAGCTGCCCATGACCTCTCCACGTGGCAGGGGCTTCCTCACAGCATGGTGGCCGGCCCCCGGGGACAGGCGTCCGGAGACAGCCAGGAGACGCCGTGCTGCCGTGCGTGACCTAGACTTGAAAGTTACACAGCATCACTTTTCCTGCCTTCTGTTCTTCGCTCCAGCGCATCTGCTTGCTCAGAATTGAGGGGAGAGTCCGACTTTTACGGGGCTTTTGAACGAGCACGTGGAGACCCTGCAGTGGCTGTTTTTGGCTCCTCCCCCACTGTGCCCTGGGTCCCGCTGACAACCAGCGATGGGGGAGGGGTCCAGGCACGCAGCCACAAAGCCCCACAGGTGTGGGCCAGCTGGGGTCCCCTGGTCCGCCCTGCGCTTCTGGCTGCACAGGCGAGAAGCCCTGGGGTGGGGGTTTCACCCTCGAGCCCCTGCTGGGCTCCGAGGGCCTCGAGGTGCAGAGCCGAGCGGGGCGAGGCTGCTGGGAAGCGGGTCCCGGCCAGAACGGGACAGTCACTTCACGGATCCTTCTGGAGCTCCTCCTGTGTGCCAGGCGCTGTTTGAGGCTCTGAGGACCTGACACTGAACAAATCGGGCACGATGTGCTTGTAATGTTACCCCTGTGAAATAAATGATACGTTAGGTGGGGATGTGTTCTGTGGAGAATAGCAGAGCAGGGAAAGGGTCACGAGGAGGGACTGGGGCGGGGCCGGGCGGGCAGCGAGGCCTTGCTGAGATGTGACACTTCAGTAGCAGAGGGAAGGAGCCGTGTGGACGTCAGGTGGAGTGGGGGGGCATGGCCGGTGTGTTTGGGTAAACAGGGAGCCGAGCAAGCCGGGGAGGAGCAGAGGACATGGGGTCAGAGGCGACGGCCCTGGGGTGCAGGTTGCACAGAGCCCTGTCGGCAGAATGACCTCGGCTGTCAGTTTGAGCAAAGTGGAAATCCCTGCAGGCCCCCTGGCACGGATGTGAAATGATCGGACTCGTGGCTTTGTATCAGTTACCTGTTGCCGTGTAACAAATCATCCCAAACAACGATGATTTATTATTTCTTATCCTTCAGTGGGTTGGCAGGTCAGCCTGTGTCACTCACGCGGCAGCCTGCACCTGGCAGACGGGGTGGCCTGGAACGTCCACAGTAACCTCCTCACGTCTGTCCGCTCCTGGGTCTTCCTCTGAGGGGACGCATCCTCGCTGTGCAGACTGCCTTCCCGCATGGCTGTCTCAGGGCAGGGCTCCAGGAAGGCACGAGGGGAGGCGGCCGGGTGTCCCGAGGCCCAGGTCAGGAGCCCCATCTTGTCGGTCAGAGCGAGGTGCGGGCCAGCCGGGTTCCCCGTGGCTGTGCGGGGTGTGGGTACCAAGATGCAGGATGACTCGGGGGCCACTTTGCACCTGTCTTCCTCGTGGTTTAACGGGGTCTCTCTGGCTCCGTGTTGTGACAGAATAAGAAGGGGCACAGACACACACAGGGAGACCAGCTGGGAGACTTCCCAGTAAGACAGGCACTAGCCGGTCTGGCTTGGACTGGGGCGGGGTGGGGCGCGTGGAGAAGTGGTCAGATTCCCAGTATGTTTTGGAAGTAGAATCAACAGGATTTCCTAGTGGGTTGGTATCAGGGCAGGGCAGGGGAGGGAGGAGCCAGGTGACCTTGGGTTCCTGCCAGCCACCAGGGGAGGCGCAGTCTTGTTTCGGATGGGTGGGTCAGGAATTTACATTCAAGATGCCTCCTAGGACATCAGCTGGAGACGTTGAGATTTTAGTCTGAAGCTCGGGAGAGAGGTCTCGGTGGCCAGAGGCGGTGGAGAGGGGTGGCCAGGGGTGCACGTGGACAGAGCAGGGGGACCGTGACTGGACTCTAAGTACTCCCGGCTGCCCTTGTTATTTTTAATGAGGTGACAATCATCCCGTGTGTGTCACTCTGTATATTTATGTTTCTAGAAATATTTTTATTAATTGAGGCCATATAGTCATATAATTTTATTTTATTTTTTTAATGTTTGTTCATTTTGAGAGAGAGAGAGAGAGACAGAGCATGAACAGGGAAGCAGCAGAGAGAGAGGGAGACACAGAACCCGAAGCAGCTCCAGGCTCCGAGCTGTCAGCACAGAGCCTGACGCGGGGCTCGAACCCGCAAACCAAGAGGTCATGACCTGAGCTGGAGTCGGAGGCTTACCCGACTGGGCCCCCTGGGCGCCCCGTAGTCATGTGATTTTAAAAGCAGGTTTACTGAGGTGCAGTTTCCGTACCATACCAGTCACCCCTTCCAAGTGTGCACTTCACTGGCTTTTTGTGTATTCAGAGAGGTGCAGTCGTCCCTGTCAGCTTTGGAACATTTTCATCGCCCCAAGAATTTTTATATCTGTTCGTCAGCCCCTCCCCCTGTGGCCCCGGCCTGCCCCCACCACAGCCCTGGGTAACCACTAATCCACCTTCTGTCTTTATAGATTTGTTCATTCTAGATATTTCCTACAAATGGAATCATACAATATGTCTAATACGTTTATATGAATTTACCTGAAGAAATTGAAGTGATTGTTTGAGTTCCCATTAATTTTATGATTTTGGACTTCCCGGTGAATCCAACCGTGGAAGGGAGCCCCGGCTCCTCGCACGCCCCCTTCCCTCCCCAGGCTCCTGGCGTGTGTTATTTCTCACTGTTGCCGGGGTTACAACCCCCACGGCCCGCTGTTCAAGCATGACCCTCACCGTTGTCTGGGAGGGGTCCGGAGAGAATGGGCTCGGTGCCCACCAACCATCCATTCACGGGGACCCTCCGTTCCTGGTCTTCGTTTGGGTTCAGCCCCTACCTGGGTTGATTCTGGGGTCAAGTGATTAGTACCTAGAGAGACTGTGTGCCTTGGGTCTGCTCGTCTGTGGGGTCGTCTTCCCTTTGACTCTTCACCTGAACAAACCTAACTGTGTCTGAGACTCTCGGCTCACGTGTTCCTTCCCTGTGGGTTTGCATTTGCTCCGTTGTCTTCTGGCACCAAATATTGCCATGGAGAATAAGTTAGCCTGACGTTAAAAAAAATCCTGAATGCTGACTCATTGCTTCCATCTGGATACCTGAAGGTTGCGTTATTTCTTCTGGAAATTCACGGCCTCACCAGTGTATCGGTTACCTTGTGTCACGTGACAAATCATCCCCGACGTAGCAGTTCAAGACAACACACGGCACGATATTGCCGGGCGGGGTCCTCCCTCCACAGGCTGCGGTGGGTGTCGGCCGGGGCTGCGGTTTCATCTGAAGGCCCGACTGGGCAGGGCCCCGCCTCCGGCTCCCTGTGCGGTTGTTGGCTGCACTCGGACCCGGGGCCGTCGTGGGTGGAGGGCCTCAGCCCCTCGGCGGTTGCTTGCTGTGTGGCCCCTTTCTTCGGCAGCTCATGCCGTCAAGCGTGTGGGCTGGGAAGGCGCTAGCTGGCTCTGCTGATAACCCGTCTCGTTCCCTCCTGCTCCCTCTGTGCCGAGCCTGGGCGGCCCTGGGCCGGTGTTGAACTTGTCCTGACCCCGCGTGGTGGCTCTGCCCTCGCTACCCAGCCTTCTGTGGGGACAGTGTGAAGTCTGTGCTTTGGGCTTTCTGTCACCCGCGAGGCTTGCCGGGCTCGCTCAGGCGGTGAGGAGACTGAGCCCACCTGCGCCGGCGGTCCTCGGGGTGGTGCGGAAAGGCTCTGCCGCACACGGCTCTCCTGCTCACTTGTTGGCCTTGAGCGGAATCAGAACTGGGTCATTGTTTGCTTCTGTCCACTCTCCCCCATTTCCCCCACGTCTCCCAGGATCTTCCCCGCTGGTTGTCAGGAGCGGGAACAAGGGACCCCTACTCAGTTGACTTCCCTCTAGATGCGGGGGCTCTCAGGGGCTGCGCTGAGAACTTCCGTGCTCTGCTCCAGATTGTCTGATCTTCCCTTGGCTGCTGGATGGACCGTGGGTCTCATTAGGTCTTGTTCTTTTCTTTGGGGAAAAAGAATTTTTTTCTGACTTACTATTTTTTACTTTTGGGGGGAAGGAGAGTCTGTGACGCAGTCTGGTCCTCTGTCTTCACATGGAAGTTGTCCCAGATGATGTTTAAGGCCCCTTCTAGCCCAAACCAGATCATCCTGCCCCAGGAGAGCCAGCTTTCCTGCCACCAAGGCCTTCACATCCAGGAGTGGACACCACCCCCCTCAGCCTCGAAGACCCTGAGCAAGGACCGGGGTTAGACGTACCTGCCCCACCGCTGCCTATGGCGGGGGGCTCACAGAGAGGCTGGCAGGGTCAGCCGGGACATGTGCCCACCAGAGCTGTGGTCAGGGCCAGCTAAGGACTCTGGGGTGGCTGGGTCACCTGCTCTTGGCCCCTGCGGTGGCCAGATGGACTGTGCAGATGCCCCGGTTCTGGGGGCTCTCCCACAGCTTGGTCCTCGGGGGCTCCTTTTCCTCTTGCACCTTGAGCGGGAGTAAGCGGCCTTGCCAGGCGAGGCCCACCTGCCCTTCCCCTCAGGGCCACGCCTCCCTGCCAGGACCCAGCAGGTGTCTCCTACTGGACGGGAAGCCAAGCCCACCCAGGGAGGCCACAGTCTGCCGAATCGTTCTGGAGGATGCCGGAGCTCTGCTTCCTCGCCGCCTCGCGCCCCACCTGCCTGCCTGCTGGGCTGCGGCGAGCCCTGGGGAGCTGAGTGGTGCCCTTGTGCCCCGAAGCCAGTCCCTGCAATTACCAGTTGGCAGGCCCAGGGGCAAAGCGTGCCAGCGGCATGGCAGCTTGCTGGCGGCCAGTCTGTGCCATGGGCCTGTCCTGACTGGCTCAGACTCACTGGGCATGGACGGAGTTGATCCGAGAAAAGGGAGGATCGCGTCTGGGCTCTGCCCCAGTCCTCCTGAGCCCACGGGGGATGTTTGCCGTCCTTTCCCCCTTCCTGGCGAGGCCTAGAAGCCAATCTTTGCAGTTCAGAGATCAGTAACTGCCCCTTGCTGCCACAGGGCTGGTGTTCCGTCCTCTCTCTGTCTCCCTCCCAAGCCCACCTGTGTGTGCGTGGTGAGCGTGTGCACATCCATGGGCACGTGTGTGCAAGAGCAGGAGGGCGTTGGTGTGTCTGTGTACACGTGCACATGCGTGCACACGTGCGTGTGCGTGCACAGCTTGCCTTCCGCATCACGAGACCACAAGAACACACACGTCCGTGTGTGTTCACCCTGCAGGCCTGTCCCAGCACGTGCGCCACTGTCGGGTGGGTGCTTTTACCGCACGTGGTGACACTGCAAAAGTCATCCCTGCGGCTGCACCTGCGTGTACGTGTGGTAAGTGTGTGTGTGGCCCAAGTAATGAGTGTCCATGTGAGAGGGCTCGTGTGTGAGTCCTGCACACGCACGAGTCTGTGTATGTGAACGTGTGCATGTGTCACAGTGTGCGCACACGTCTCGAACCAGGGGTGACTAAGGCTGGGGACATTCATCACTGCTGCCCCAGCTTGAGGGGAAAGTCCTCCTGAGTCTGAAATGCAAGAGGCCAGAGGCCAAGGGGCTCCCCGTTTCTCAGGCTCCAGGCAGCGTTCCCAGGCCCTCTTCCCCGGGAACTGAGTCAGGGTGCAGGGAGGCCAGCACAGGCGCCAAGGGGCAAGAGCAGAGTCCGGTTTCCCTTCTGGAAGTCCCCTCCAGGGCTGGCGTCGGGAGGGACGGTGGGGCCTGGGAAGCTGCCGAGGAGGAGAGGACGGGAGGACGGGGCCGGGCTGAGGGGCGTCCGGGACTCAGACATGCAGGAGCCCCACGTCCCCGTGTCCAGCTCGAGTGACAGGGTCCAACAGGCTTTCCCAGAGGAGAGGCAGCTGCTGGGGGCTGGTCTGTGCCGGGTGACAGGGACGAGAACGAGCTGGGGGACCCGGCCGCTGAGAGGCACCTGTGGCCATCCAGCCCCAGGAGGGTGTCTGGACGGTGCCTGAGCTGAGGGCTGGGGCGCCCATGGAGTGGGGCTCTGCACCCTCCTGGTTGGCCTCAAACTTTCGGGCTGGGTGTCGACCCTTGGAGCTGCGTGTGACTAGGCCACGGGAACCCTGAGCTCTGAGACCCAGTTTGCACGCGGCCTGCTGGGGACACAGAAAGAAGCACAGGCCGCGGGCGCAGAGGCGCCTGCTGGAGCACCTGGGCCCTCACCATGTGGTACCAGGGAGACCCCACCCAGAGGCTGGTGACCTCCCCGGGGTCGCCGGGCAGGGCAGGGCGGGGCCTCTGCTGGACAGCCCTCCTGGAGCCTCGGGCGGCTGGGTAATGACAGGGTGAGGACGTCCAGGTGTGTCCCAGGAAGCCTGGCGCCCTGGGTGGCCTGTGGCCGCGGCCTCCCTCTGCAGGCTCTGTTTCGGGGTCAGGATCCACCGCTGCAGCTGGAGGAAGGAGAGTGTGTCTCCGGGTGGCATGTGGCTGTGGGGGAGCAGGGGAGCCGCTCGTGGCGTGACCGTCGAGGCGGAGGCCCAGGCGAAGCGGGGGTGGGGGGGGTGGTGAGAGCGCCCGGGCTCTCGTGTGGCCCCAGGAGCTGGGCCGGCAGGCCCCTGTCAGGCTGGAATGTGGGTCTGCGGCCTGCGTGGGCCCCGCCTGAGCCCCGCCCGCGGGGACTTCCTGATTCCCACCCTGTGGGCGCCCAGCCCCAGGCCGGGGGGAGGCCTGCTCTGCCCGCATGGCTGCCCAGGCCGGGGCTGCACGGTGGGTTGCAGCCCAGCTCCTTGCCTCATGGGGTGGGGGGGCTCTGCTGCGGATCCCGCCCCCCCCCCCGGCTCTCAGCGCCACCTCCCCCCCAGGCCCTCCCCATCCTGGCCTTTCCTCCAACTTCCTCTGCCAGCCTCGCCCTGTGGGCCGGCCACAGGGGTGAGGGGTTCGCCAGAAAGAGGCTTGCCGGGTGAGGCGGGCCTGGGGAGGAGCCGTGGGAAGTGGCCGGGGGGGTGGGGGGGCATGGAGAGTGGATGCGCCAGGCTCGGGGCAGGTGACGGGGATCCTTCACTTCCTCTGCCCTGAGCTCGCTGGCCTTTGCGGAGCAGAGCCCGGGCTGCCCGGCACAGCCCCGTGACTCCAGGAATGACTAATTCCAGCATAAGCTCCTGGAAGCTCTGAGAAATGCCGTTTTTCCCCTTCTTGCCTCTTCATTAAACTCTTCCTGAGTGAGGGGAGCGAGGACTGTCCTAATCCTCTGGCAGAGGGGGGTGCTAGGGAGCTGGGTGAGACAGGCCCGCAGTGGGACAGGGAGGGAAGGGGGCCCCCCAGGTACCAGGGTGGGGGGCAGGTGCTGGCCAGTGCCCAGAAGTCAGGCTGCAGGCCGGCTTTGCCCTGGGCCAGCTGGTGACCTCTGACAGACTTTGGCCCTGTCCCCCGCGTGGCCTTGCTCCCCTCCCCTGTGCTGCTCGAGGGGTCTGGGAAGGAGATGGCCTGAGAGGGGCTGTGGATGGGCCAGGCAGGTGCGCACCTTATCAGTGTATGCCAGCCTTAGGGGGACAAGGAGGGGTGGGCAAACTGCTCAGTCCCTGGGCCTCTCTCCTCTCCAGGCTGTTTTCCCAGCGTTCAAGCCCTGGCTGCCTCCTCCCGGGACCCCACAGGGGACCTCAGCAGCTGGGCCTGGGGGCCGTCCATCAGGGAGCAGGCCGTTCCCAGGCCCGGGGCCTGGCGCTCTCCTCTGGGTCATGGCCGCCAGCCCGCGCGGACGGGAATGTCTGCCCACACTGGGGGCTGCTGGAATCGAAGATGCAGTTCAGGCCCCGTCCCCGCCCCCCCGCAAACCTGGTGGCACCTTTCTCTGTGCAGCCTCGGTCTCTCTGCAGGTGGGAAGAGACCAGGCAGGGAGGGTCGGTGACCCGGGTCCTTGTCCACAGGTGCTCCTGGCCCTCGGGCAGCTGCTTCTGTCCTGCAACTGGGCGCTGGTTGCCGACATCCTGCTGGTAGGTGTGGGGTCGGCGTGGGGGCTTGTCCTGGGGCCTCCGGAGCAGAGGGAGCTGGAGGCTGCCTGTGGGGGGCTGGGTCTCTGTGTCGAGTGGCCTGGAAGCTGGGAGGGGCTTCAGAGACCATGTGGCGGGGGACTGAGGCCATCGGACAGTTACTGTGGACCGGGCCTCCTGACACTCTCGAACATGTCCTCTGACCATTGGCTCCTTTTGGCAGATGAGCAAATGGAGGCTCAGAGAAGGCAGGTGCCTGGACCAAAGTCACACAGCATGGAAAGGCGCTGAGCCAGGACAGGGGCTTAGGCTTTTTTGACTTGTCTCCTCGCTCTTTCTTGACTGTACTTGTCAGCAAGTAGGCTTTGGGTGTGTGGATGGCGACTTGGGACTTCAGGGTCACAGCC
Organism: Cryptoprocta ferox; assembly: GCA_028646485.1. Taxonomy (NCBI): domain Eukaryota; kingdom Metazoa; phylum Chordata; class Mammalia; order Carnivora; family Eupleridae; genus Cryptoprocta; species Cryptoprocta ferox. The sequence continues at coordinate 344,256 of CM053565.1, forward strand.
ACTGAGCTAGGCGGGTCCAGGCTGCCTCGGCGCCCATGTCACAGGCTGCAAGGCCAGGGGCCGGCTCAGGCTAAGTCAAGGCCTGGTGTCTGCCCGACCACGCTACGTCCAGAGTCAGGCACGGCCCTCATGCTCTGTCCGGCCTGCCTGCCTCCCCCCAGGAGCCGTCGGGGGGGCACTTTGCACTTGGTGAGCTGTGCCCTTGTGGGTAACAGGGGACCCCAGACCTGGGGACCCTCACGAGCCCTGCTGCCTCCCGGAAGCCGGGTGCAGTCCAGCACCGTGCACGGGGGAGCCTGGGGGCCTGGTGATGGGCCGACAGCCGCCCTGCGATGACCCGGTGCCGGGCCTGGTTCTGGACGCAGGAGACGCACCTGGCTTTCAGCCCCACTTCTGTCACTTACCAGCTGTGCGTGTCGTGGGCAAGTCGCTCTGTGTCTCTGAGCCTCCGTGTCCCCGTGTGGACAGTGGGGTGAAATACTCGTGGTTACTGTGAGGGTGGATGAGGCGACCGTGTGAGGCTCTGGCAGGACGCTGGCCGGGGTGCCACACAGCCCCCCTCCACCCGGCTTCTCAAGTCCTGCGCCCTCCGTGGGACTCTGAGAGGGCCCTGGGGAGGTGCAATCACCTAATGAGCCTACAAGGCCTGCTCGCATATGGCTTAGATGGTCTGCACCCCCACCAGGCCCAGGCTCAGCAGGTGTAGACCACGCTGCCCTTTGACTCCCGGGGGGGTGGTCTTTTCTGCCCCTCCCTCTAGCCCCAACTCGGCCACAGAGCGGGTGAAGGGCCCTGGGCCTCAGGCTCCTTGCGGTGGCCAGGCCCTCGTAATGTCTTCTTCAGGGGGTGGCCCACTTTCAGGTACCAGGAGCCTCCCCCTACTCTGACCTCTGGGTGTTCAGATGGAGCTGAAACCCACCCCCCAGAGCTGCCCCAGGTGCGTGAGGGCCGTGCCCCAGTCACCCCCATGTCTGTATTTGCAGGAATGAGTAACCTGGTGGAGCCAGGCTCTTTGTGGCGCTGTGTGTGCACGCGTGTGTGTGGGCACGTGTGCATGCGTGGGCATGCTGGGGGCAGGGGAGGGGCGACAGGGCCAGCCAGCCATGGTTTGACCCTTTGGACTCTGCCGGCTGGAGCTGCCCTAGGGGCTGTGCTAGGTGTGATCCAGACGATTCAGTGCTCCCTCTGGTCCTTCCTTGGCTTGAAGGCCTCCGGCCCCAAAGCTTAGCAAGTCTCTGCATCCCAGGAAAGCTTCCCGCCCCCCTTCCCTGCCTTCCCAGCTTCCTGAAACCACTTAGCGGAGGATTGACATTAGACACTTGGGTGGCCAGAGCTGGGCCACCTTGCAGAGCTTGGAGCTCAGTCCCCAACAAAGAAAGTAGGGGCTCCAGGAGGGAGTGGTCTTGGGCCACATGCAGGTGGAGGGCAGGCCGTGGGGGACAGGGTGTGTGCAGTGGAGGGGAGGGCGTGGGCGGGGAGGGAGGCCGGGAGGGCAGACAGCTCCGACCCGAAGTCGGGGAGGGAGGGAGGGAGGAAGGTAGGGAGGAAGGCAGCTGGAAGATCACCAGAGGTGAGGCAGGAGCAGCCCTCAGGGGCAGGGAGGACAGGGCGGTGGAGGCAGGTCCAGCAGGGTGAGCTCCGGGCAGGAAGTGAGTGGAGGTCCCATCTGCCGGCGGGCACTTGCTCCTGAGGCCCGAGGAAGCCCTGGGGACTGAGGAGGCCCGTAGGCCGCCGCCGACATCCGCACGCTGCGTGTTCCGGAGGGTCAGTGTGGGCCCCGCGGCCCCACGGCAGTCCTGCAGGGACACTGTTCTCTCTGACCCTCTCACCTACAAGGACAATGCAGACGTCGGGGAAGAGACCTCAGGGGCTCTCAAACCTCAGTGAGAGAACGAACCAGGTGTGGGAGACTTTTTGTCCTCAGAGTCTGGTTCAGGGGGTCCACACTGGGGTCCAAGGCTGTGCCTTTCTTTCTTTCTTTTTTTTTCAATGTTTTATTTATTTTTGAGACAGAGAGAGACAGAGTGTGAGTGGGGGAGGGGCAGAGAGAGGGAGACACAGAATCGGAAGCAGCTCCAGGCTCCGAGCTGTCAGCACAGAGCCCAATGTGGGGCTCGAACCCACGAACGTGAGATCATGACCTGAGCCGAAGTCGGAGGCTTAACCGACTGAGCCGCCCTGGCGCCCCAGGCTGTGCCTTTCTAATGAACTTCCCAGGTGGTCCCCATATAGAGGCTCCTTCTGGCGCCCTGGGAGACCCTGGTCTAGTGCAGCTCCCTGGGCTGTGAGCCCCCTGCCAGACTCTGACTGGCCCCTGTGACGGGAAGCTCACTCCCTGAACCCCAACAAGCCCCTGCGTCCTGGGAGCTCAGTGACAAAGAGGATGTGGCCCCGTCACAGCGGAGGCTCGCCTCAGACACGCCCCCAGCACCCCGTCCTGCCCCAAGGGTCCTGCTCCCCCGAAGGCTGGACGTGGGATCCTGTCTGTCCAGCCTGGGTCCCTGCGCCCCCCCACCCCCGGCTGAGCTCCCCTTAGTGATGGCGTCTCCGGCTCCCTACCCAGCATCCTGTGTGTCTGGGCCCCACGCAGCAGGGAGTGGAGCAGAAGTGGATCTCACCCTCCTCCCCGGTCTGTCCTCCGCGGTCCTGGAGCCCAGCCGCCAGGCACACCCCCACCTCCTCAACAGCCGTCTCCCACCCCCTCGAGGGTCACCTCCCTCCTGTTCTTCTGGGCCCTTGTCTCAGAGCGTCCCTGCTCTGCCCACCCGTCTGTTTCACCCTCCCGAGAGTCTGCATGTGAGGGCTGAGGGGGGGATGCAGGAGGCAGGCTGCCGGGGAGTTTGCACCTGGCGGTGGCCGCTCTTTCTGTCGGCCCTCGGTTGCTGCTGGTTATGCCCCAGGCAGTAAAGGGAACAGCTCTTCTGAGAAGGGAGAGTCAGAAACAGAGGTGCCTTGTCTCAGAACAGAGTGAGGCGTTTTAGGAACCCAGAGCCTGTAACTTCTAAAATTACCTGCAGGGCCTTCCGGCCGCCGGCGGGGCCAGCTCCGGCCCCCTGCGCCATTCGGAGGCAACAGGACCCCGAGCAGGCAGGGGACCCACCTCTCCTGGTCTGGGCCCAGCAGCTCCTGGGGGCGTGGACCTTACTCTGAGGGTCCAAGCAGCCGGCGTGGACTTTTCCTGGCGTGTGGGGCCCACCCTCTGGGAGGGTCCAGAACCACCAGTGGAATCACATAATTGCAGGCAAGGGAAGGCACCGGCTGAAGGTGCAAGGCCACGGTCAGCTCCTTCTCTGGCCAGTCGGCCAGTCCCAGTCAGGGTTAGAGGTCCAGCCTCTCCCGCCACCTGGATGGAGCGTCTGCGTCAGTGACTGGGGGCAGCCGGTCGTCACCCACAAGAGGGACTCCGGCCTCCCGGCCCTGCCCGCCCGTCCTGTGGCTCCAGGCGCTGGGCTCCTGCCTGCACCCCTCTGCTCACACCTCTGCTCACTCTGTTCCCCGCCCGGAATGCCCTTCCCTGCTCTCTCTGCCAGTTATCCACGCGCAGGGCTGCGTGAGCTCGCCCTCCTCGTCCTCCTGCGTTTCCATGTGTGCCGTAGCAGACACACAGACACTGCCGGACAAACTGCTCCTTGCTCGTAACCCCGAAGCACTCAAAGGTCAGATCCCGGAGGGTCAAATGCCCGCCCCACTGCCTCCTGGCTGGGTGGCCCCGGACAGGTTACTTCCCTTCCTGCGGAGAGTTTCCTCATCTGTGACCCGTGGGTAATGGTCGCACCTCGCTCATGGGCTGGTCGAGTGGATCTATAAAATGTCTACACGAGATGCACAAAATGCATACAGGAGGCACTTAATAAATGCTAATTGTTATCGTCCTCTGGTAGGTCTTGGGGATGGGGCTCCGGGGTGGCGAGCTCCTCCTTGGGACCGTGTGGCCCTGTGGCCTCTGCGAGAGCCCCTCCTCCTGCCCCTCCCCTCCCCTCCCCTCCCTTGCTGCAACCCTGGCTTCTGGCTGGCTTTCTCCTGGGACCAGTCTTCCAGACGGACTCATTCGCTTGGCAGACTTTCGGCTGGTCCGCTCTGGGCCTGGCGCCCTGCTGGGATCCAGGAACCTCCAGAGAACCGGGGCTCTGCTGCCCAGACAGTGTAGGGGTGTGTGGGGGGAGGAGACGGAGGAGGAACCTTCCAGCGTGGGGGCTGTGCGTTCAGTTAGGGTGCACACAGGGGCTGTGGGAGCTCAGGGCAGGCCCCTGAGCTCTGGGAAGGTTGGTCCCGAGGGACCGGTAGGGTGCCCCAGCTGGGCCCGAGTGGCGAGGCCCGCCGGGCAGAAGGCGCACCACGTCCAAGTGTCTGCAAGCCCTCTGCCTGCTGGGGCCAAAGGGCATGATTTAGCCTCCAGGTCACGAATACATCCCTCCAGCAACTTCGATTATCATCCCCGAGTGGGGAGTGGGGCGAGGAGATGGAGGCGCAGAAAGGCACAGTGACTTGCCTGAAGGCACACAGCCAGCGAGTGGAATTGGAGCCCTCTCTGACTTCGGAACTCACACCCTAACCGCCCACCCTCCTCCAGGGGGTGCTGGGGGTCTCTCCAGCAAGGCTACCTGCCCAGCGGGGCTCGAACTTCCTGAGAGGGGCCGGGCCCTCGGGGCTGCCATGCCCGGCGCCCAGGCACACAGACACCTGGCCGTGCATCCTCTCCTGGGCCCTGAGCTGGGACGCCCCAGCCCCGTCACTGTGAGTCAGGGCCAGGCCTGGTCCCTGCCCCGTCCCGGAGCAAACCCTCCTCAGGGGCCTTGGCGCCCCCATCCCTGGAGGGCCTGACGTCCTAGTGCCGGGGCTTCCCTGGCTCCTTCCTTCCCGCTCGCTCGGCTAGCCCGTCTGCCCTCCGGGCACGTCCCCGGCCGCTGGGGACGAGGGCACCTCGCGCCGCCCTCGGGGGCTGCCCCAGTGTCCTGTGTTTTGCAGTCGGTGGTGGTGCCCAGGTGCCGGGGGACAGCAGAGGCCCTGCAGATCTCGGTGGGCCACGTCCTGGGAGACGCCGGCAGCCCTTACCTTACTGGACTGGTGAGCGGCAGCCCCTCGGGGGGCGTGGGGAGGGGAGGAGCCGCCAGGGCCTGCAGCCTGGCCTCTCCCCGCAGATGTCCAGCACCCTGAGGGCCGGGCGCCCAGACTCCTACCTGCAGGCCTTCCTCAGCCTCCAGCAGAGTTTCCTGTGCTGCGCGTTCGTCATCGCCCTGGGCGGGGGCTGCTTCCTGCTGACGGCGCTGCACCTGGAGAGCGACCGGGCCCGGGCCCGGGCGCCTGGCACAGGTACCCTGCCCCGCACACCTAGCACCCGTGCCAGGCTCGGGGCTGAGCTCCCCGGGGCAAGCCACGCCGGCCAGCCCCTGAGCCAGCAAGCTGGCTCGTTTTTTCATTGGTTCGTTCGTTCATTACGCCCCTGCTACGTGCCAGATGTAGGGGAGGAAACACAGACTCCAAGCCCTCGTGGAGCTGAGGCTCTAGAAGGCAGAGCAGACGGGAGGCACAAAAGATAGAGAAAGTTCGAGGTGATCGGTGCCGCGGGGAGGCATCAAGTAGGCACGTGGGGGGAGAGCGAGCCACATGGGGGCAACTTGCCATTTTCCAAAGGTTTGTTGTAAGGTCCTCACTGCACAGGTGACGCTGACCCTGAAGCAAAGGGTTGGAGGGGGTGGGGCAGCGAGCCCTGCAGCTGTCTGGGGGATGGAAGGGCAAGTGCAAAGGTCCTGAGGTGGGAATGTAGCTGATGTGTTTGAGGCCTGGCAAGGAGGCCAGTGTGGCTGGAGCGGGAGCACGGGGGACAGGGGTGGGGACGAAGGTGGCAGTAAGGAGGCCAGAGCCAGCAATTGAGGGCCTTGTAGGGACCGTGGCCTTAGCTCTGAGTGAGACAGAGCCACTGTGTGGTTTCGCAGACGGGTCCAAGGTATCTTACTTGTCAGCACGTGGTTGTGGTGTTGAGGACAGACTGTGGAGGGTCGGCCTTGAAGCAGAGAGGCCTCAGGAGGCCCTGCAGCAGCAGGGGAAGCGGTGGGGCTGGGACCCTGGTGGGGGCACTGAGGGTGGGGGGAGGGGCGCGTCTGGCATTCATTCCTCCCGCGGAAGCTGTGCCCAGGCCTGGCCCGGGGGCGCCTCTGGCCTCCTCGAGGGCTGGCTGAGCGCCCTTCCTCCCACAGGGACCCCAGACAGCAAGGACACGGAGAGCCGAGCCCTGCTTTCTGGCGCAGGCGCCGCCGCAGAGGACCCCTGAGGCCCCTGCCGCCCGCACCCCTCCCGCCACAGCATCAGCGCCCTGTCCCCCTCTGGCTGTGGCTCAGGGCCCCCGGCCGAGCTGCACCTGCCACCTCTTCCCTCGAGCCAGAGAGCTGGCAGGGCCTGTGGCGGGGAATTGAGCTGTCAGCACCCTGGGCGGGAGGCCTGGGCCCCGCGCCTCCGCCCAGCAAGGCGGCCCCGGGTCCTCAGCCCGGTCGCCAGTGGGCCCCGATTAGGGGTGGATTTCAGGCCTTTTACAATCATGTTCTTTACAACCTCGAGGTGTCTCTGCTGGGAGGGGGGCAGAGGGGAAGCCCCTGGCAGGGGTGCAGGGCTGCCAGGCGAGGGTCCCAGGCATTCCCCACCCCGGACAGCTCACTCTGACCCAGGCCCCACACTCTGCAGGTCGGGAGGGCACATGACACCCCTTTGCCTGAGTCACCCTTGGAACAAAAGGCCAGGGTTTGCCGATACACCTTCAAGCTCCCGGAGGAGGAGCCCCTGATCCCCCACAGACTAAGCTGCCCTGGAGCCATAGTGGGGTGCCAGTGCCCTGGCCCCCCAGCCCCCCACGGCTCATGCTCTGATCCCAGCACAGCTTGGGGAGGGCTGGCTCTGCGGGGCCGCACTTGCCGCTGGGATCAGAGCAGCTGCGCCCAGCGGACCCTGCAGGAGGCCATCAGCTTGAGGCGGGCAGCTGTGGGGGGGCCATGTTCTTTCTGCCCCTCCCCCGGTGCCCGCTGGGCCCGCCTCCCAGCAGCTGTGGGGGCCAGACTCACGCTCACCTCCTGACCCTCCCTCCCTCCCTGCCCACCTCCCCGCCCTCCTGCTGGATGGACAAGCCCCAGGAGCTGGACTCCAGCTCCGCCCACGCCTGGCCCCCTCTTCAGCCCTTCGCCAGGGTGCCCACCTCCAGGCTGGCCAGCCCTCCACCCACAATTTGATGCTTGCAGCTCAAAAGACAGGCTGGCCCTGAAATTATTTTAAAAAAGTCTACGTGGCAAGGGACCTGCACCCCATTACAGTGTACACCAGGGACCCCACACCCCAAGCCGTTCTCCTGCCCCTCAACTCGTTTCTGACCCCACGTACCCAGAGAGGGCGTCAGAGTCCATGGGCTAAGGGTTCGATCCTACAGGACTGCCTGCCCTGCCCCGCCCCCCCCCCCCCCCCGGAGGGGCCAGGTGCAAGTCCAGGCTGCCGGCTGTACTTCTGACTGACCGGCTGTGGGTCGGAGATTCCCAGGACCCCCTCCTCGGGTCCCGCTGGCCTGCTGGGGCCTCCAGACCCTGGGGAAACGCTGCAGTCCCTGCGTCACCAGCTGCTTATAAAAGTTCTCTGAGCCCCGTCCTTCCGGGTTTTCCTGGTGCCCAGCGCGGCTCCTCAAATCATTGGTCCCTGGTGACAGACTGGACCTCCGGCCCCTCATGGGTCCCCAGGGGTCAGGGGGTGGGACTGGGGGTGCCAGCCTCTGGTCACCAGCCCCCCCTTAGGTGGGGTCCAAAGGCCACCTCACTAACAAACAAAAGGCATCTTTAGGGCTCTCTGGCATTTAGGAAATTCCAAAGGTTTTAGGAGCTCTGGCCGGGAAACAGGATGAAGACCAAACATGTATTTCCTATTGTAGGTCACAGGATCCCCCTTGTTTTCCCCTGAGAAGGAGGCTCCCGGTTCGTGTGGGAGCCAGGATGCCATGTCCCCACTTGGGGCCCAGCTGTGTTTAAGAGTGGCATCGAGGGGACACCTGGGGGGCTCATTGGTTAAGCATCCGACTTCAGCGCAGGTCATGATCTTATGGTTTGTGGGTTTGAGCCCCATGTCGGGCTCCGTGCTGACAGCTTGGAGCCTGGAGCCTGCTTGGGATTCTGTGTCTCCCTCTGTCTCTTCCATCCCCTGCTCACGCACGCTCTTGCTCTCTCTCTCAAATAAACATGAAAAAAAATAATAAAAAATAAAACAGAGGAGCATTGAATGTGGCTTTTCCAGCCCACACTTGTGTGATTCTCACCGGCTGGGTCCAGGCCCATGGAAGCCCAGCTCTGGGGTCTGAACCTTCCTCCCTGCAGCTCTGGGAAGGCCCCTGTGAGGCTCTGTTCCCAGAACACGGACGAGGGCTTCCCACGAGTCAGAACAGCCACCAGCCCCCCAGCCCCTGGGCTGGGGGGAAGGGTCAGACACCTCGTCCCTGCAAGTTCCGGAAACAGGTGTTGGGTGCAGTGGTGCCCATCTTGACTGTGGACCTCACAGCCCACGACAGGGCACAGAAGGAAGCACCAGGCCAAGTGAGGCCACTTGTGGGCAGAGGAAGGGTTAGGAACCCCAGGAGCCCCTGCGCGGGTGGGGAGGGGCCAGCGAAGCCGGAAGAGGAGCGGCGGATTCCCTGGCGAGAGTGGGACAGAAGGTACCTGATGCGTCTTGGAGGGGTGTGTGTGCTTTGGGGGAGGGGAGGAGGCAGGAGGAGCTGGGGCCTGAACCCCGAATCCAGAGCAGTTCCTTCTGACTCCGTGCATTCCGGTGTTTGGGTTGCTAGGCTGGGCGGGGCGGTGCTTGCGAGGACTGAGGGCAGAATGCCCAGCCCGGAGTTTGTAGGGTGTTATCATCCAAAGTGTTCGGGGGGAGCCGGGAGTGACAGACCGGCCGGGTGCCCGCCCAGGCCTCCTGCCCCGGGGTCACAGGTGAGGGTCCGTGCGAGCCCAGGCGCTGGGGCTGCAGAGGTCAATCGATCACACCTGTCTGGCCTAAAGGTCACTTGCGAGCAGTCCCAGGCCCTGCTACTCCCGCGAGTCTGGTGTGCCGGGGCGTGCGGGCGGGGAGGTCCGCTCAGCAGGACGAGGCCTCCGGCCCAAGCCTCTCGCTCGGCGTGTTTCCCGCCCTTCCCCGCAACACGCCGTCTTCCGGCTCCAGGTGTGGTCCCGGCACACGGGTGTGCGCGTCCGCGTGCGAGCACGTGAGGGCGTGGGGTGGGGGTCAGCCCTTCTTCCACCCTGACCTCAGGCGCGGAGGGTGGGGCGCGTGCTTTGGGAGGCTCGCCCCGACGCCGGCCTGCGCCCCTGCATCACCAGACACCGTTCTGTCCGTTTCATTCCCTAAAGTGTCTGTCTTTTCTCCATGTCTGAGTGGGACTGCGAGGTCCTCGCTGGATGCGGCGCGTAGAGGCAGCTGGCAGGAGGCCGCCGGTGCCAGGCTTTCCCGTACACGGGAAGCCGCGTGACTGTACCAGTTAGGGCTGTTAGGTTGTGTGCAGGAGAAACTGAGTGACTTAGGCGGAAAGGGATTTGTTGGACGCGCGTTAGAACTCACAGAATTGATGAGAACATTGCAGATTCAAAAGCCAGGGCTCCTGGGCCATCCCACTGGGGACCCTCACCAGAGCACCAATTTTCCCTATTTTCTTGCCACCCTACTCAAGAGTTAAAGCTCCGGGCGAGAGAGTCCAGTTGGACCCCACGGCCATTCCTTGAGTTTTAGCTCCATTAAGACCAGGAAACCAGGTACTGCCGGGAAGGGGGATGGACTCTGAACAGCAATGGAGGAAAAGCCAAACAAAGATGGCGTCCATTCTGGTGTTCTTGGGCAGGCCACCGGCTCGCTCTCAGCGGCAGCGTCTTGGCAGGACCGGGAAGAAACTGGGCTCCGTGTCCTTCAAGGGAGTCTTTGTTTCTGCCAGTCTGAGTCCACGATCAAAGGAGACTGAATCTTCTATAATTTAGAAAGCGTTAAAAGTGTTCAAATGACAGAACAGGAACTTCTGTGTTAGTGGGGACTCGGAGCCATCTGTTCTGAGCGGGAGAGAGAGGCAGGGACAGAGCATTCTGAGCAAAACTGGCGAGGCCAGCCCAGGCTGGGGGTGGAGGGGTTCTGTTGGCAACGGCAGCAGCAGAGAGGGAGCACCGTCTCCCCCACGGTGGGTGCTGACGTGTGGGAAAGGTAATCAAAGGGTGGAGGCGAATGGCACATGGCAGTTAAGGGAGGGTGGAGTCAGTTCAGGGAGAAAACGCCTTTTCCAGAGGAGCCAGGAGAGGAATGTGGCCGGTTTCTGAGTCACTCGGAGCAATAGATACATGATGCAAATCAACACACACTTCCTGAGCACCTGCTACATGTCATTTACTCATTCAATCAACAAACATTCTCTGAGCGCCTCTGCACTGGGCTGCGGAGGTGAATCAGACAGGGTAGGGGCCCCCGAGGCTCACAGTTGCAGGGCTGGGGGCGGTGGACTCATGTACAAACACAATCAGCACAATGGGTTTGGTGACAGGGAGGCACACACAGGTTACTCAAGTAGCCCAGAGGAGGAAACGCCCATTGTTCAGGTGGGTCGAGGAGGGCTTTCTGGAGGAAGTCCTGGTCTGTGCCAGTTTCTGAGGGAAAGCAGAAGGGGTGAGCTGGGTAGACCCCATCCCCACCCCCCCAGGCAGCGCAGGACTAAGGGCAGGGGGAGGGGGTGCCCACGTGACGCTCTCCGTGGTCCTGAACACCATTGCGTGGAGGGGAGAGCAGGAGCTAGACAGGCTCCCCCCATCCCCGCCACCCCTCCAGGCTCCAGGAAATATAAAGCCCTGAGTGAGTTCAGGGAGCTCTGCTTCCAGTGTGGCGGAGTGTAATTTTGAGAGCCGGGCAGTAGGATCTGAGGCAGGAGATTGGCATCGGTCATGAAGGGTTATGACGGGTCTTGGAACCTAGATATTTTTATCCTGTAGCCAGTGGGGAACCATGGAAAGGGCATGTGCAAGGTAGGGGTGGGGGCATGTGGGTGATTTACAAAGTCATTGGCAAGAAATCTGGAGGAAAGCCTGGAGGGGGATGTTGGGGCAGGTGTGGTGAGTTTTAAAAAGGTGAGGCAGGAGAGTCAGTGGGCAATGGGACGCTGGGGTTTTAAAGAGAAGAGAGTGGACAGGCCCTAGACGTAGGAGTTGAGGGAGAAGGAGTCCCAGATGGCCCCCGGTGTCCTGCTGAGTGACGGTGAGGATGATGGTGTTATTTGCCAAGAGATAAAGGACACCAGGGTGGAGCAGGCTTAAGGGAAAGATGAGTTCAGTTTTGATTGTGCTGAGTTTAAGGAGCTGCAGGATATCGGGGCGGGGGGTACATATGGACCTCGAGCTTGGAGATGAGGCCACATCTACAGATGGAGATTGGGATGCCAAGGGCACGTGGATGGTTGCTGAGAGCCTGCTAAGGGCGAGTGTGCCAGTGAGAAGGGAAGAAACTGAGGCCCGAGTCCTGGGGGAGGGGCAGGGGGACTGAGTTCCTGGTCATCAGCCTTGGGGAAGCTGGTGTTTCTGAGAGCGTGCTCTGCAAGGCTCTGGACACCGTCCAAGTGCGCGTGGGGACAGCCTCCACCTCTGCCTGGGGGACTCACAGTGTACACTCTGAGGTTAAAGGCTCTGAAAAGTCCAGTCCCTCAGTCAGGAAACCAAATACACTTGGCCTTCGGGATACTGGACACAGCGTCCTGTGCCCATTGTTTTGCGTTGTGGTCGAGGCCTCGCGAACGAAGAAGGAGCTCGGCCTGGCACTGCGTGCTGCTGAGGAAGCGCGTCCTGGAGGAGCCAAGAGCAGCACTGTGGGGCGTCCGAGGCAGGTGCACCTGGCCCTAGTGCAGGTCCCAGGGCTCCCCAGGTGTGTGGCCTTGAGCACATTACTTCTCTTCCCGGAGCCTCAGTTTCTTCACTGGTGACATGGAGATAAGGGCCCTGTATGTCTTCTGGACGATGGTCCCGTGGCCCTGCCAGAGGCTCTCAGGGTACCACGGTGACCTGCCCAGGGCTACACAGCCGGAAAATGCTATAGTCCTTCCTGCCGCCCCGCCCTCGTGCCCCATATCCACCCAGAGACTTGCTCTAGAGAGTGCCTTTGAGTTCAAATCCCAGTAAACCCACACACCGTGAGAATAGCTGCTCAGAGGCCCCCCACACTTGCAAGGTCAAAACTCTGACCTCTTCCCCTGCTCTGGGCTTACCGGGGGCTGGGAAGAGAGTGCTCCCCTTTCTGGCCAGGAGCTAAAACTCTCCCTGGGCAGGGCTATGGCTGAAAGAAGGAGGAATTTTGTCAAGTGGGAAGGGGACCTTGGGGTCGGGCTCTGAGCCACGGTTGTGTCTCCTTCACGGCTGGACGCAGACCCACCGCTGGGGACTGTCCCCTAGTTGGCACCACCCCACAGTGACGAGGGACATTGCCAGAGGCCGGTCCCAGCCCCATGGAGCCCCTGGGTCTGTGCGGGCCTGGTGAGCCGCAGGACACCCAGCAGAACTTTCCTTACCTGGCTTCAAGCTGGAAAGAGGCAGCAAGGAACTTTCAGAATGGAATGTTTGCTGGGCCTCCCGTGACAGTCACCCATAGCTAACACACCGGCGCATATTTTTAGTCACCTTGCAGAATTTAAAATACACCTCGAAGGCGCCAAGAAACAGCAGCTTGGGGATTAACTCCGCTCTCAGCAGGGAGGGGGTGCCTCGTGCCGCATCACCCGTTGGCTCTGCCATGACTCACTGTGGCCAGTGCTTTCATGGGATTCACCTGCACTTGGGGAACTGAGCTCCCAACCCAGAGGGCTGGTATCAGAGCCCCGGGTCAGCACCAAGCCTGCAAGCCCACCACGAGGTCTTTTCTGGGCCCTATCTGTGCAGCAGGGGGGTAATTCTCGTTTTCCACGCTGCGTCTAGTGCCAACGTTCTGTCCCCAGCACTTTCTATAGGATTTGAGTTTCAGTCAAAGCCTCAAACGGATGAAGGGGGTACGTGTGGGGCTGGGGCACAGAACCACAGCACCTCTGAGATGGGCGCCAGCTGTAACCGTGGCCCTGAACACAGAAGGTACTCGACCATGCTCCATTGGAGATAGGACTCGCCCTTCCCCACGAGGGGTGGTGGTGACCCCTCACAGACTTCCGTACTGAATTCTGTCCTCCCATCGACCCCTGCTCCCCGGGAGAGACCCTGGGACCTAGAGTTAGGGGTCTGCCCAGGGTCGTGCCTCCCGTCCTCCATTCTGGGCTTTGCCCCCTCCCTAGTGCGCAGCTGGCTGTCTGATGCTTGGGGAGGCCCCCTGGGCATGCCCTGCGTCCGCTGGGCCCATGGGAGCCCGGCTCGCCCTGCCAGGGGCCGCCTCACTGTAGGGGCGGGGGTGGGGTCTCGGCGCACGCAGAGGCACGGGACCAGGGAGCGGTCAGGCGCTGGATCCGGGTTTCCCCGCGGAGGTGGGCAACACCGCCCTCCGCGCCGGGCGGAGGCCGGGGGCCCGCGCCAAGCCTCCGCCGGTCACACTCCTCGCTCTCCCCGGACCGATTAAGTCAGGGCGGTGAGTAGCCGCGGGCCGCGCGCTCTCTCCGGGACGCCGCGCGCCCGGGCCGGGTCCGCCCGGAGCCCCTCCGCGCGCGGCCCCCGGGGCGCCCGGGCCCCCGCCCCCGCGCGGCCCACTGCGCCCCCGTCGGCGGCCCGGGGCAGCACGTGCGGGGCGGGGCCGCGGCCGAGCCGCGCGCCGATTGGGCGCCGCCGGGTGGGCGGGGCCGGGGCCGCAGCTGTCAGAGCCGCGGCGGCGGCGGCGCAGCGCGGAAAGCGGCCGGAGCGCAGGAGCCGACGGGGCCGGCCGGGATGGTGCAGCGGCGGCTCCGCGGCGCACGCACGCTCTGAGTGGGCCCGGGCTGGGCCCCGCGCCCCCCGCGCCCCCCGCCGCCCCGGCCCCGGCCGGCATGATGTGCCTGGAATGCGCCTCGGCGGCGGCGGGCGGCGCGGAGGAGGAGGAGGCGGACGCGGAGCGGCGGCGCCGGCGCCGGGGGGCGCAGCGAGGGGCTGGAGGCGGCGGCTGCTGCGGGGCGCGGGGAGTGGGCGCCGCTGGAGTCGCGGCAGCGGACGACGAGGTGCAGACGCTGTCGGGCAGCGTGAGGCGGGCCCCGTCCGGACCCCCCAGCTCCCCCGGCACCCCCAGCTGCGCAGCCGCTGCCAAGGGCCCCGGCGCTCAGCAGCCCAAACCGGCCAGCGTGGGCCGCGGACGGGGGGCAGCTGCCGCCATCCTCAGCTTGGGCAACGTGCTCAACTACCTGGACAGGTACACCGTAGCAGGTGAGCGAGCGCCCCACCCAGCCCGAGAACCAGGACCCCCCCCCCCCCGGGCCTGGAGGCACCCGGGGGAGCCTTTGGTCCCAGGGCCCCTATCTTCAAGCCTTACGTGGGGTTTCTAAGGGCCCTCCGCTCAGGCACAACGAGGCGAGTGATGCCCCGTGAATCACGGGTCCAATCCGGGGACCGGCCCCCGCCCCTCTGGGCCGGGGGGCGGAGGAGTCCCCATCCCCGGAGTAGCCCCCGCGCCCTCGCCAGCCCTTGACGTCCCACCCGTTGTCCTCCTCTGCGTCTCTCTGTGTTCTCGCCTCCGTGCGCCCTCCCGCCCCAGCCCCAGCTTCCGCGGCCCCTCTTCCCCTTCCCCCAGCCCGGGCGGTTTGTCGGGCCGTAGCGGGTCAGTTCCTTCCTTCCTCCGGCGCCTCCACTCCCCTGCGTGCGTGCGGCGAGTGCGCGCGCCCCTTGCGGGTGTGCGCCAGGGGAGACCGGGTGTGTGCGCGCGGGCGGCGCGGATCTGTGTGTGAGCGCGTGGCTGACAAAGGCTCGGGGCTGCGGGGAGCGGAGGGAGGGGCGGGGCGGGTCCGCGGCGCCTGGGGACCCGAGATGCGGTTTGCAGCTGGCCCTGGCTGGAGGCCTGAAGGCGCCTCCCCCTGCTCTGTGGCGCTGGGGGCCTGGGGCAGGGCGCAGGCCACCGGGGCTGGAGAGGGGGCTGCCTCATCCCGTGCGAGCATCTCTGGGAACCAGCCATGGGGGTGCGGTGGGGGTCTGTGAACAGCCAGCTTCTAGTCCCAGATTTGCCCCTTATGTGCTTGGTGTGTGACCTTGGGCCAGTCTCAGCTGGTGTTTAGGTCCCTTTCCCATTTGTGCGGTGGATAATCTCTGGGCCCCTGGGGGATGGACTGGGTTCTGCCTGCTCACCCTGCTTCCCCCAGTTCCTGGGGTTCTGTGAGTAGGGCCTTCCTCGGACTGAGCTGCCTGTAGGTGAGAACAGTGTAACCTTGAGAGAAAAGCTCTGTGGGCAGGCTGGCACGGGGGGCTCCCTGCAGGAGGAGAGCAGTGGCTGTATACACGGCAGGCTGCCCCAAAACCTGCCTAACCACGGCTCAGTAAAATCTGGAACAACTGTAAAGAAAAAAAAAAAAAAAAGGTAGCGGAAGGAATTCTGGACAAACTCTAAAGAGAACTTTGTGGCTATGGAGTATGGAGAGAGGTGGCCCTGGTGTAAACCGTGTGCCACCTGGGTCCCCTTCCCTTCTGCTGGCCTCAGTCTTCCTCTGCTGAATAGGGTTTTGTGTCAAGTAGAAGGAAGGAACTCTGGTGGGTTCCCCTCCTCCACTCCCACTTTCCAAACCCCTTGGCTCTCCATTCTCCCTGCTGCGGGGAGTGGGCACCATTTCCAGTTGGGCCGCCCCCAGGAGGCTCTTACTGTGCTCTGGTGAACAGGAGTGCCCAGGAACAGCCAAGTGCACTGGCCCCCCATGCTGTGCTGCCTGGGACCTGGGAGCTTAGGGGCCGCCATAAAGTGGGGAGAGGAGGTCAGAGAACACTGGGGACCTGTAGTCGGTGCAAACTGGACTCTGTGCACAGGAGGAGACCAAGGCCCCCAGGCACCCCTTGTGTAAGACGGCCTGGAGAGTGCAGACAAGGCTGGCCGTGTGTCTACCAGTAAGCCTTGCTCTGGGAGGTTTCCCACATCTCAGTTAGACGTTGAATGGTGCTGTCCCTGGCATTGTGACACTTTACAACTTGTTTTTTTCCCCAACCCCAGACCACCCCTCCTTGGTGTTCTCAGGGAGCCTGACCCTGCCAGGGACTGAAGGGAGAGGGTGAGATCAGGGAGGTCTGGAGCTTATCTGCCCCCAACCCTACTTGGGTCCCAGAGTCAGAATGGGAGAACAAGATAGGAAATTTCAAGTGAATTCATAAGGGGGGGGGGATGGAGAGCGGTGGCTCAGAGGGGTGTGGGGCGAGGGAAGAACGTCCGGAAAGCCCTGTGCAAACACCCGCCTGGGCTATGCATCCCTCCCGGTCCCGGCACCGCCCCACCCCCAACACACTGTACACAGATTTCCTCTCCGGATGAGGCTGGCTCCCTCTCCCTCTCTTTATGGCAGGCGCCCCCACTCCCCTGCCCCCAGGTTCAGTTTTTAGGGAGATTTACTGTCTCCATGACAACTACTGTGGCTTGATGTGTTTGAGGAGGAGGGCAGGAACGGTCCTCCCAGGCCGGAGTCCACCTGCTGCTGGCTGGCCCAGCTGGGACGCAGGAGGGGATGCAGACATTCTACTGCTTGGTCACCTTTGGTGTTCGCCCCACCTGACTCCTGAGAACCTCGGCAGTGTCCCTGGCTCCCTCCTCAGCGAATGGAAGGATTTCCCGTTCCCTTTCTTTAAATCTGTCCAATGTATTTCTATCTTCATGGTACAGACCTTCCCTGTCCAAGAGGAATATGATGCTACGGACATAAGTTAAAGACCTCTAGGAGCCACGTTGAAAAAGTAAAAAGAAACAAGTGAAACGAATGAATAGGTTTTATTCGACCTCACATAACTACCCTATTTCCGCATGTGATCGATATAAAAGCTGTTAATGGGATACTGCGCTCTTTGTCTTTCACAATAACTTTTGCAGCCGAGCGTGTGTCCCCCATTTACAGCACGTGTCAGTTGGGACTAGCCACAGGTGGCTGGAGGGCCGCTGCAGTGGACAGCCCAGACCTGAGTTCAGGCTCTTCAGCCCCCCGCTGTGTGACCTGGGGGGGGGGTGTCACCCGAGCCTCCTCTGCACCTCCCCGGTTGTCGAGTAAATGAGAGCGTTTGCACGGACCCGTAGGGGAGCCGCACAGATGCCCGTCGCCTTCCCTTTCTCGCCTCGGTGCAAGCTGGGCCCCCGCCACTGTGTCCTTCCCGCGCTGCTTTGTTTTGGTCAGTCCCTTTCCGGTCCCTTTCCCGTCCCTTTGAGGACCCCTCCCTCCTCCACCAGGCTGGTCTCCATCCTGGGAACCGCAGCAGGCCTCGGCCCTAGCATTCCCAGCCAATTACGGCCTCCCCTCCTCCCCATGAGAACCCCCTGAGGGCACAGGCAGCAGGTGAGGAGGGCCAGGCCCTTCTCGGAGATGAAAGGGGAGGAGCCCAGCAGCCACCCCTACACGCTCCCCTCCGTCTCCTTGTGTGGATGGGGACGCTGGAGCGCAGAGAAGACAGGTGCTCGCCCAGGCTCATACAGCAGAGAGGACCCCCCAGGACACTGCTGTCTTTGTGGAGCCGGGGGTGCCTGCCCCCTGTTTCTGGCCAGGGCACAAGCCCTCTGAGCAGATGGATTTCGGCTCAACTTCTCAGAGGCTGGTGGGGCTTCCCCTGCTCCCGTGGCCCTGAGCCCGAGCACGGCTGCCAGCTCGGGAGAAAGGTGAGGGTCTCGGGCACCCTCTCCCCAGCTCTGCTTCCTGGTGCCAGAGCTCCATCGGCCCCTGGGCCCCCACTCTTCCATCTGTAAAATGGGAGCAGAACCAAGGCCGGAGCCAGGCCCAGCAGGTGAGCTGGCGCAGGCCCTCTTCGTGGTTGGAGAATGGCTGTTGGGGGCTGAGACCCTTGGGCACCTGTGCCTTCCTGAGCTCTTTCCCTTTGATCCGGCTGGTGGCACTGGGCGGGGCGGCGGCTGGTGAGGAGAGGCAGAGCCCTGCCCTGGGGGAGCCCTTTTCTGCCAGAGAAGCCGAGACCAGTATCCACGGCAACTGCTCACTAACAAAACCCAGGAGAGCATTGCACGGGGAAGGGGACGGGAGGGGGCCGGGCGGGAACGCAGGCCTGGGGGTGCCCCACATACCTGAGCTGGCTGCAGCAGGGGGCTGCCAGCCTGCAGCTCTCGCTGAGTGTCCGAGCTGACAGGCGGGGAGGCGAGGCCCAGCACCCTGCACAGGGTCCCTGGGTGGGTGGAGGCCGCGTCAAGCCCCGAGCTCTGTGGCTACCTTGGTGGATACAGATGGCCACCACCACGCCTGCCCCGCCCCCTCCGGTGGCCTTGTCCCTTTGGGTAGCCCTGCCCTGGCCACCACCACGTCAGCACCACTTCAGCTCTGCGGGGCGGGTGGGGCTCCCGGGGCCGCATTCCAGAGCGCCTTCTGGCAGGTCAGCACCCAGGTGACAGGCGGGCCTGGAGCACCAGCGCCCTATTGACACACCACCAGCTGCCCCTCTCCTCGGGTCCCTTCTGGTGTGCTGCTGACCCGTCAGAGGAAGTGCCTTGACCTGGGACCCAGGGCATCGCCGGCCGGCTTGTGCCTTAGTTTCCCATTTTGTGAGGGGCGGGAAGGCGGCACATTACAGCCTGGCCTGAGCTGCTCAGAGAGGAGGGCTCCCATCCTGTCCCCAGACAGGAAGTGGCTTTTGTTTCTGCCTGGGTGTGGGGGCCTGAAATCCTGAGGTCAGAAGGTGGATGAGAGCCAGGGGGACAAAGAGGACCCTGGCTTGATCCTCAGGCTTCTGGGGCCCAGCTCCCTGTGGGCCCTGAATGTCTCCCAGGCTGAGTTTCCTATTCCCGGCTGGGCCACACTTGCTGTGTCACCTAAGGCAGGTCCCGACCCTCTCTGAGCCCTGGATGCACAACCAATGATTTTGTTCCTCCCTTTCTGTGGTCAGGGTCTTGCTCCCAAGGGTGGTGTGGGGCACATGGTCTCAGGAACTCTTGTCTGCTGCCCCTGCCCCAGCTCTCCCTGCACCCTCTGCCCCAGCTCTCCCTGCACCCCCTGCCCCAGCTCTCCCTGCACCCCCTGCCCCAGCTCTGCCTGCACCCCCTGCCCCAGCTCTGCCTGCACCCCCTGCCCCAGCTCTGCCTGCACCCCCTGCCCCAGCTCTGCCTGCACCCCCTGCCCCAGCTCTGCCTGCACCCCC
>CM053565.1:371709-381973 GCA_028646485.1 Cryptoprocta ferox
GCCACAGTCTCAGCCCCTGCATTCCAGTAGATTCCTCCCATCATTGGGAACAGAAAACATATCCAGTCACCAC
Organism: Cryptoprocta ferox; assembly: GCA_028646485.1. Classification (NCBI taxonomy): domain Eukaryota; kingdom Metazoa; phylum Chordata; class Mammalia; order Carnivora; family Eupleridae; genus Cryptoprocta; species Cryptoprocta ferox. The sequence continues at coordinate 371,783 of CM053565.1, forward strand.
CCAGGCACCGGTGGGCGTGGAGCCTGGGGGGGAGCAGCTAGGGCGTACCCGGCTCTGCCTGGCGGCAGGTGGATCAGACTCCCCCCGAGGAGGGGACATTTGAGTGGGGCTTTGAAGGATGTGTTAGAGTTTGCTCAGGGTGTAGGGCTCGCCGCCAGTTTGTCAGATGGAGTAGATGTGAGAAGCCCTCCTCCCCCACCCCAAGCGGGTAACTTAAACTGCAGAGCTGAGCTTGGAAGCTAAGGCAGCAGGGAACTGAGCTGCAGAGCCGGGGAGGGAGCCGGTACTAAAGCCGAGCGGCGCAGAGCGCCTGGGGACCCACGTCTGTCACGGAAGCTCGTGACAGTCTTTTTAGTGTAAACGTTTTTTTGATGAAAAATTTTAAGTGTACGTAAAGAGCAGAGAGACTAGCACATCGAGGCTCAGGTAACTATCACGCAGGTTCACCCAAGAACTGCCCACTCTGGCCCAGCATCCAGGCTTGGGGGGCTTCTTGGACGAGCGGCCGTGCGGGCTTGGGGCCCAGCGTCGCGTGGCTGACTCGGTTTGCACCCAGAGCCCGGGGCAAGCTGTGCCCGCAGGCCGGGGGGCGGGTTTTCTGTCGGTGAGATCCCGGCCCTGGCCGTGTGCAGAGAGCTTTGCAGCCCCTTCTGTAGGTGCAGCTCCTTACGGAGCCTTCACGCCTGGGGCCTGTGTGGGACACAGATGACGGCGGAGGCCGACCGAACGGGAGCAGAGCCCACAAGAAGATGGGAGGGATCAGCGGGTCCCAGAAGCAGGGAAACTGGTTCCTGAGGAGTCACGGGCAGTACGGCTGCCTCACAGACTTTAATGTCATACGTGCTTCATTTCCGAAGTTCCAGAGAAAGAGGAGAATTTGTGAGACAGGAAGAGCCCCTGATTGGGAAAGAACAGGGAGATAAAAGAGCTGAATTCAAAATTCTGGCAGTGAAAAACACAAGCGCTGAAATTCAGTGTAGCAGACCCAGTCGAAGAGAGAATAAGCAAATCAGAAACTGCGTCTGTGGAGAGCAGCAGGTCCAACGGAAGGGGAGCAGATTGGAGGCTCTGGGGACTCGTATTCACCACTCCCCACCCCCGGAGGGAAGGAGGCTGGGCAGGGGCAGGGGCAGATTGTGAAGGGCCTCTGGCTTTGGTCTTGGGGTAATAGGGAGCCAGAGAAGGCTTTGGGGCAGGCAAGTCCCCGTTAGACGTCTGCATGGTGCTGTTCTCTCTGGGCCGGGTGGTGGGAGAAGGCCCCGGAAGGCAGCCCAGGGCTGGGGTTGGTGGGGTCAGGACGAGCCAGGATGGCAATGGGGGAGGGTGGGGACAGAGGGGCAGAGGAAGGGCCAGCTCAGACCGAAACCAGACGGCGGCTCTGCTTGAGGGCAGACGCTCCCCCTGGCCTTGCTCTCCTCCCCACTTCTTCAATGTCTGCCTGCCTCGCAGCCAGACACCCCCTGCGGCAGTGCCCCCAGTGCCCTCCTGTCCTAGGGAGGCCTAGGACCGGTCTCCCTGAGGCCCGAGGGGTCAACCAGGGCCTGTATCCTGATGGGGGGAGGGAGGAGTGGTTTCCTTCTTCCTGCAGGAAGTCTGCACGCCGTGGCCCTCAGCACGGATGGCCCAGCTCTGCCGGGTCCTCCCTGTGGTCTGGCTGCCTGGGCGTCCATCCTCCATGTCCTGTGGGCAGAGCCTGCCCGACACCCTCCCTGCCCACAGGAGATGCAGGATGGCGCGTCTCCCCAAATAACAGTTCAGCCGGATCTGGACTTTGGAAAAATAGCCCTGGTTCAGCCCAGGCTGAGGTGGGGGCTGGACGTGAGCTCCGAGGCCACCGTGGGGGCGTCTGGGGCTCCCCCAGCTCGGACGTCACCTGCCCCTGCTCTCCAGGACCAGCTTCTGGGGTCGGGCAGGGCCACGTGCACACTGGGAGCAGTCCCCGGGCGGGACCGGGGGGCACAGGGACCTCAGCGGGGTGCCTCTGGACTTCCGGGGCTGGCCCCTCTGTGGGCCCCTGAGGAGAAGGCCCCTGGGGCAGCCCCATGGGGCAGGGGCACCCCGCGATGTCCCCCCACCCAGCCCTGGCTCCCTGCCCGCGGCCCCATTGTCCCGGTCCTGTGGGCTCAGCACACGTGAGCCGCGAGGGCTTTCCCACACCCAGACCGCAGGATGTCCTCGTGCAGGAGCTGCTGGGAAGGCCCCCCCCCCCCGGGGATCTGGGTGGGGCCGCCAGGCTGCCCGGAAAGCCCTCTTCCAGCAAAGACGGCAGGGCTGGGGTGGTGGGCAGCGGAAGCTTCTAGCCCGTGTCTCCTTCTCCAGCTGCTCCCTCGTGACCCTGGACACCCTCGTCCCTAAGGGGGCAGCGCTGAGGGTGCAGGGCATCCAGGGGCGGGAGGGTCGCTGTGTACTTTTGGGCACGTTCCTCTAGCTCCAATATGGGACGACATTGGGGGGAAGGCTGGGTGCTGGGGACCGAGCAGCGAGGATGGGGTGGACCTGCTGCCACTTGAGTCACCTGTGCCTCTGTCCACTCAGACGGGCCAGTGGCGAGACAGGGGTCACGGAGCCAGGGCCGCCCTCCTGCTCCGCCGCAGGCCGGGTGGTGGGGACGGTGGCCTGGCTCTCCCCGGGGCCCCGCGCACCCTTCCGGGAGGACAGACGTGAGGGGGTCCTTCCACGGCCGCCTCCACGGCCTTCCCATGCTGTGGCCTGGCCCACCTTCCTGCTGTCCCTAGCACACCCTGAACTTTCGCTGACCTGGGAGCACCAGCTGGGGCCTCCCTCTTCCCAGCCCTGTGGTGTGGTTTAGAGCAAGAACCCTGGTGTTAGACAAACTCCTTCCGGCCTCCAGCACCTTCCCGTAGGATGAAGGTGATAGTGAGGGACAAGTGAGGAAGCCTGTGCTTACGTCCAGGGCGCGCTCGGGCTGCCTGAGGTGTTCGTAGATGATAACCGAGGGTCTCGTTAACCGTAGGCATTACGCCTCCTTAGCCGTTGCGCGGTATTGTTAGAAGATTTGTAATTTATATTTTAGTGTGTATTCTGGATTTTAAGTCTTATCATCGCTGGCAAACTCCTATGCACCCTTCACTGCCCGGCTCTGAGATCACCTCCTCTGTGAAGCCTCTCTTCACTATCCCGGCAGAGTTGGCGCTGCTGGCGGCTTTCCTGGCATTTTGGCCCCTTCAAGCTGAGCAGCTCCTGGATGGGATCTGGCCCTGGCCGATTGTACTCTGATTCTTTGTGCCCACTCTCCACTTGGCACAGGCGGGCACAGAGGGGACAGTCCTTCCTCCTCCCCTAACACGTGTGAGGCCTGAGGGACCCACGTCTCTCTTCTGCCCGCATCCCGGTCTGAGGTCGGGCAGTCCTGTGGGGCAGGCCGAGCAGGAAAAGTTCTTTTCCTAGATATGAGGAAGTGATTTCTGTGTTGACAGATCTGAACAAGGGCCCGGTGTTGACCGAGGCCGCGCGTCCGGGCAGGGCGTGGCGCCGCACACCTTGCGCTTTATCTCACGTTGCGCTCAGCAACCGGGAGTTGCTATTTTTATCTTCATTTTACAGATGAGGAAGCTGGCACTCGGCGCACGGCCGCGACCCGCGAGAGGCCGTTGTTAATTCTCAGGCCTCGTGTGAGCTGGTAGCTGAACAAAACCATTAGTAACAACTAAATTATGTAAACTTGTGATTAAACATCTTGTGTTAAAAACACAGGTAGTAAACACTCAAAATTCCTCCTTCCCCAATTCCTTCACTGCGTTTTCCCATCGTCCGTGCCCCTGAGGTTATTTACGCTGCTGATGTGTCAGTGGAAACGATGCGTGTGCGGCGCTCTGTGATGCCCGCCTCCTGTGACTCCGGCCGGTGACCTCTCGCTGCAAGCTGCGGTCACCCTCGGCGGGCACGCTCACACCGCGACCTCAGGGCCCCCCGACCTCATCCCCACTCTCTGGGAGAGCCAGCTGTTGGACATTTATGAGGACACCACTGAATTGAGAACAGAGAGGTTGCGACCTGCTCAAGGTCACCCAGCTGGGAAGGAGCGGAGCGTTGAGCCCAGGCAGTGTTGCCGGTGCCCAAGTCCACGCCCCTCTGCTGATTCTGCCTGGGGCCCCAGTGTCCCCTGCAGCCACACACTGTCCTGCTCACTAGCACAAGAGAGAGATGGTCACTCCCCTCCGGCCGGGCCCTCTCCCCTCCTTCACCGAGTCCGTCCGTCCTTCCTCCCCTCCCCGCCTGCGTCTGAGGGCGAAGCCAAGCCCGTGTGCACCCTCAGCCTGGCGGTCAGAGCCCGGCCAACTGGCCACCTTGTCTGCCCACCCTCGGCCTTTGGCCATCTGCCCGTCAGCTGTGGGACTGCCTTCCGGGGGTGGGGGGCTGGGGGAGCGCCTCGCTCCCTGACCCCTGGGCCTGCCCTGCCTTGCTGGACCTGTTGGTCCCACCTGGGGCCCCAAGTCCCCTCCCGTCACTCCCCATGTGGTCGTCCGTCTCGTTCTAGAACAAAACCAGGTCATATCACTCCCTGCCCCGTGTCCTTTCTCAGCCATAGAAGCCACAGCCACCAGAGTGGGCCGCACGGCCCTGCCCCATCTGGCCATCTCCTCCCCCCTCTGCTCCAGCTACCCCGGCCTCTTTGCTAAGCATACTCCTGCCCCATGTTGCTTTCTCCTGCCCAAGAAGGCGGGCATTTTTGCCTGTTTTGTTGAATGGATGAATGAGTGAGTGAGTGGCAGTGTTTCCGGACGCCAGGAAAGCCTGTGCAGCCGGGGGGGAGCGAGGAGTGAGCCCGGCCGTGTGATCTGGCAGGCGGAGGACCTGGGGTTCTAGTCCCAGTCTTGTCCTGGTTTGCTGTGTGACCTTGGGTGGGTCCCTTCCCCTCTCTGAAACTCCCTCGCAAGTGTAAGAAGGACAGCAGCGTGATGAGGTATGAGGACACGGGCTCTGGGTTGGACAGACAAGGGATCAGGTCCCCACGGGACTGCTGCCGGGGGGGGGCCTTGGGCCAGTCCCCTCCCCACTTTCGCGAGGTAGCCTCAGAAGGACACACGAGACGCCAGGCCGTGCGCTCCTGATGCGGCTCCTGCCATGTAAACCGCTCAGTGAATCCGTGCTCCGTTTCGAAAGTCCCCCAAGGGTCACCCGCCGGGCAGGCCGGGTCACGACGGTCCCCCCTCCCCGCAGTGTTCATCTGCAGCTTCATGGTGGCCGCCCCGATCTTCGGCTACCTGGGCGACCGCTTCAACCGCAAGGTGATCCTCAGCTGCGGCATCTTCTTCTGGTCGGCGGTCACCTTCTCCAGCTCCTTCATCCCCCAGCAGGTGAGGCCCCGCGTCGCCCGCCCGCCCCCCTGCGCCCCTTCCCGCCTCTCTGCTCGAGCCCCAGACGCGTCTTCCCAGTGTGGTGGGAGCGGCGCCGAGGCTGCTTTATAAGCTGGGCTTACGTCACCCTCTTTCCGACCTGCCTCTGATCTGGGACCCATGCAGTCTGGTCCGGGAGGCAGGGCCCTTAATTCTAGTCCCAGCGCTGCCGGCATCTTGCTGTGTGATCCCAGGTGAGTCACAGCCCCTCTCTGTGCCTTGCACGGTTTCCTCTTTTTTTTGTAGAGAGAGAGCTTGAGTGCGAGTGGGGGAGGGGCAGGGAGAGAGAGAATCCCAAGCAGGCTCTGTGCTCAGTGCAGAGCCCGACGTGGTGCTTGATCCCATGACCCTGGGATCCTGACCTGAGCCAACGCCAAGAGTTGGGCATGCAACCGACTGTGAGCCATCCGGTGCCCCTTTTGCTTTATTTTTTAACGTAAACTCTACGCCCAAAACAGGGCTCGAACTCATGACCCCAAGGTCAGTCACATGTGTATTGACTCAGCTGGCCGGGTGCCCCACATGGTTTGCTCTTTGCTCAGCAACCAGCTGACTCCCTGGGTCAGAGTCCTAGGGCGGCAGATGCCATTTCGTAAAGAAGGTGTCTCTTACTCAGCTGCCACAGTTCTGGGTGTGAATGTCCCAGCTCTGTTGTCCGTTTGGCCTTGTGATCCAGAGAGCGCTCCCTGAGCCTCGGTTCCTTCCATCTGCAAAATGGGAATAGTGCTTCTCAGCTGGAAGGTTTATTGTGAGAAATCACTGAGCTGATGAATGCCCAGATCCTGGACCATGGCAGTGTTCAACAAGTCGTCATTTCTATTCTTTCTGATCCACGAGGGAGATATGTTGCTTTGAAAGGTAGTGAGTCTCCCATCAGTAGGAGTGTTCAAGCTGAGGAAGGACAATCACATGGTGGCTGCTGTAGAGGGAAGTAGAGGAAGGAGGAGAGAAGACCAAGATCTGTCTTCAAGGAGCTTTTGGCCTCTGGCATGAGGGAGAAGACCCTCTCCCTGTCCCGGGGGGGCTGTGCAAAGTGCCGAGAGCCCTGACTGAAGAGGGAGCGGTCTCTTGAAATCCATGGGGTCAGGGAAAGCTTCCTGGGGGTGGGGGTGGCACATGAGCTGGGCAGGCGGAACAGGGAGGTGAGGCCTTTGGTGGACGGGATGGGCAGCGGAGCAGGCCCACGGAGGCAGGAACGTGAGTGTGTCGATGGGTCCACGGAGGAGGAGAGTGCTCTGGCTGGAGAGGAAGGCGGGGACCAGGTCGCAGAGAACTTCAGATGCCAGGTTGGAGGGTCTGGGCTTCCTCCTGAGGTTGACGCTGGCCCGGAAGAGCCTGGAGGCAGGGGCGGAAGGAATAGGCAGGTTTGGGGGTACAATGTTGCTTCCCAGAGGAGGGTCAGGCCCAGGTGTCAGGTCGAGCCTGACCGCCACGGTCAAAACTGGGGCCTGGACCAGAAGCCTGCGGGGCCCCTCTGGGCCGTGTGGGGCCCCTGGTCCGCCGGCCCGGCTGCCACCTCTGGGACGGAGAGCGGGTCCGGGACCGCGATGCCGCGGCCGGCGGAGGCGGAGAGACGGGCCGCCCCAGTCAGCCTGCAGGCTCACGGCGGCCACGGGCCGGGCCCCACGGGGTCTGTGGCGGGCCTCGCGGCGTGATTCTGAAGTTTATTTGGCAGAGAAAACGTCCAGGCACAGGCAGGAACACTGTGAAAAGCGGCCGAGGAGGCGGCCTGGCCTGTTGGTCATCAGGCGTGGCCCTTTAACCAGAGCTTTCCGCGGGGGCCGAGCATCTGGGACAGGTGCGCCTCAGGCGGCTTGCGGAGGGTGGACCGTCCATCTGGGTGAAAGATAAACCCAATTTCCAAATAAGTCGCAGGCGGGTGAAAATAAAGGAAAAGGCGAAGCGTCAAAATCCAGAACTAGAAATCCGCGGGGAAAAGCCGGCCGACCCCGTGGGACAGTGGGCAGAGGGCGGGGACAGGCCTCTGGTGCACCAGGAGGGGCTGGTGCCCGGTCTCGGTCTCAAGTCACCAGGGAAATGCAAATTGAAACAACAACGAGACACCGCTTCACACCCATCAGATGGGCACTGATTAGGGAGGCGAGGACACCGAGTGTTACTAACGCTGCTGCTGGCGGCGCAAATTGGCGGGGCCTCCGCGGAGAGCGGAACGCCGGGATCCCACAGAGTGCCAGGGCTGTGCGTCCCACGGCCCGCCTCTTACTTCGAGGCGCGGACCCAGGAGAGGGCGGCACGCGCGTACGTGGGCGTTTGTGGTGGTCTCGCGTCGGAGAGCGGGACCGTCGGGCGCCCGCCCGCATGAGGCTCACGGCAGAAGTGTGGACTTCACGACCCGGCCTCAGCGGGCTTCCAGACACGCGCACGAGGGCAGAGGCGAGGCGTGGGGCGGGAAGCACGGAACGTCCCCTTTATGTCCCTGTTTTGAAAGCATGCGGGGGGTCCGTGCTTGCGCAGGGAGGATGATGCAGGAGGAGGGGTTCCTGGGGGAGGCGTGGGGACGCGCAGGACGCCCTAGCCGCGTGCTCTCCTACTGAGGAGGAAATCTCACCTCCAGAATCTAGCAAAGAGTGTGTCAGAGGGAATTTTCATCATGTCGGGACGGGGTCTGAGCAAGATGTTCAGTCCAGAGCCTGTGTGGTGTCGCTCCCCACGGAGGGAGCCGTGGGGCGTTGTGCTTGGCGCGTGTGTCACGAAGGATCAATGCACACGATGTATGAAAAGCTAATGGACGCCCATACACAGCAACCCAACAGCAAGGTGGGCAGGTGGCCCCCAGAGAGAGGGAGCGAGGTGAGCAGGTGGGGGATGCAGAGACGGAGGAGAGGCGCAGGGTTGGACGGGCAGGCCGAGGACGCAGGGGGCGGGCCAGGACGGAGACGGGCAGATGGAGGGAGGGGAGAGGAGCCCGGAGCCGGGTAGCGTGTGGGCGGTGTTGGCCAGCCGGATGGGTGGTCAGGGTGGGGCCAGGGAAAGATGGCCAGGCTGGGTTCTCAGGCCCCGGGCAGCTGGGGGGCCGGAGGGGCTGGGTCCACATCAAAGGGGGGGGGACCCTGGCAGCTGGCACAGCCCCACCCTTCCTGGCTCAACTGGGCTTCTCGCTTTGATGCGTGGGTGGGGGTGGGCGGTGCTGCCCACTCCTCGTGCACACGGGGTCCTCAGAGCTGCCAGGGTCAGCCCAGCTGCCCTGCCTGGGGTGGGACATGGAGTGGGGTGACTTGAAGCTCCCGAGGTGGGGCCAGAGCCCAGGGAAGAGATGTCCCCCCTGGGCCGCCCTTACAGCCGTCAACCTGCGGAAAGCCAGTGCTGGGCTTGTGCGGAGAGGCCCCGGGGCCCGGAGCCCGGAGCGGCCTGGGGTGTCGTTGCTGCTGAGACAGGGGTTGGGCTCCATGTTCTGCCCCGGCTCCTGGACCCACGGGAGCTGGGGAGCAACGTGGGGACCGAGGGAGGGGGGTCGGGCAGAGGAGCAAGAGGCCCCGTTCTCTGCCCCCCTGCAGCACTTCTGGCTGCTGGTCCTGTCCCGGGGGCTGGTGGGCATCGGCGAGGCCAGCTACTCCACCATCGCACCCACCATCATAGGCGACCTCTTCACCAAGAACACGCGCACGCTCATGCTGTCCGTCTTCTACTTTGCCATCCCGCTGGGCAGGTGAGAGTCCGGGCAGGGTCCCTGTGGACGTCCCAATTACCCTCTCCCTGAAGTTGGCACCCTGCGGCCCCGACGGGCGGAGGGGCAGCCAGCAGGCGGGTGGGTGGGCGTCTGGCCGCCCCACGGACTGGTGAGCACCCCGTTCCCCGCACTGTCTTGTCTGCAGCGGCCTGGGCTACATCACGGGCTCCAGTGTGAAGCAGGCGGCCGGAGACTGGCGCTGGGCCTTGCGGGTAAGGACACCTCAGCCTGGCGTCCGCAGATCAGTGCACACGGGGAGCCGGGGAGCCAGACCCGGTGGTCCTGCAGCCTCGGGGCCCCTGGACAGGACGAGGGACTCTCCCACGTGTCAGGAAGTTGCTCGAGCCTGGTGCTGTGCTCGGGCAGGGCTGGCGAGAGACCCGCGCCTGGGGCCCCGGGGGGTCTGGAGCCCCTTCCTGTCCGGAGGGAGGACTCGGGCAAGTCTGCCAAGGCCCCAGGACAGTGCAATCAGAGGAAACAGAGATTCCTAGTCTCGCAGAGCAGCGGAAGCTTAAGACAAAGTGTTTTTTCCTCAAAAGCAGGAAGGAAGCAGCCTCCGTGGAATTTCTAGATGGGGCGCATGGAGAGGAACCCCCCACCCCGGGCTCATGGGCGTGGGGACGGGCCTCCCTGGGCTCCAGCTGCTGGAGGGGCTGGTGTCTTGGAATGCAGGCCGCTAGCGTGTCCTCCCCCATCCGGAGAGGGCGCAGGGCCGTGGCGGGACACACCCACCCCACCCATTAGCTGGCGCTTCATGCCCCCCAGGCCCCCAGCCTCTATCCAGAGTCTGTCCATCTGTCTTTCCATCTGTGCATTCATCCCATGGTCAGGTCACTCTCCTTCTGCCCCTTCCTGGGGGCTCACCCCGGGCACAGCAGCGTCACGGCCCACTGGGCCTGGGGTCCCACCTGCCTGCCCTACTCCTGCCCTACCAGGTGTCCCCCATTGTGGGCATGATCACAGGAACCCTCATCCTGATCCTGGTCCCGGCCACCAAGAGAGGCCATGCTGACCAGCTCGGGGGGCAGCTCAAGGTGCGGACCTCGTGGGTACGAGACATGAAGGCCCTGATCCGAAAGTGAGTTCCAGGAGGGGTGGGGGGAGCTGGGGAGGTGCAGGACCCCCCTGCAGCATGGTGCTGGGGGC
>CM053565.1:382073-392284 GCA_028646485.1 Cryptoprocta ferox
CCCTGGCCACGTCGGCCGTGTCCTTCGCCACAGGGGCCCTGGGCATGTGGATCCCGCTGTACCTGCACCGAGCTCAGGTCGTGCAGAAGACGGCAGACACATGCAGCAGCCCGCCCTGCGGGGCCAAGGACAGGTGGGACCGGGCCGGGGTGGGGTGGGGGCGCCGGGCCCAGCGCCCACCCCTCCGCCCCAGCCTGGCCCCCGACCAACCCACGCCCCCTGCCGTCTGTCCCCGCAGCCTCATCTTCGGGGCCATCACCTGCTTTACCGGCTTTCTGGGTGTGGTCACGGGGGCAGGGGCCACGCGCTGGTGCCGCCTGCGGACCCAGCGGGCCGACCCGCTGGTGTGCGCTGTGGGCATGCTGGGCTCCGCCATCTTCATCTGCCTCATCTTCGTGGCCGCCAAGAGCAGCATCGTGGGCGCCTATGTGAGTGTGACGGGGGTGCCCAGGTGGTGGCGGGGGGCCGGTGCCTGGCCTAGGAAGTGCAGTCTGACATGCAGGCCCCTCCCTGGGGGAGGCTCCCGTCCACCGCCTGCCTGCCCCCTGCTCCCCGCAGGGCCTGTCCAGGCTACCGGCAAGGCTTGGGGTCTCCCTGGATCCTGCAGATTCCTCCAAGCCTGAGGGACGCTCCCTGCCAGGAGATGCAGGCCCAAGGAGGGCTGGGAGCTGGGGGGCTCCCTGCCGGCGGCCGGGGTGCAGGGAGCGGCCTGGGGCAGCTGCGGGTGGGGGCCCTGATGGCCGCCGGTCTCTCCTGGGCAGATCTGCATCTTTGTTGGGGAGACGCTGCTGTTCTCTAACTGGGCCATCACCGCGGACATCCTCATGGTGAGGCAGGCAAGGTCCCCTTGTGCCGCCCCAGGCCTCCCGGCTCCGGGGGCAGCTGGAGAGGGCAGCGAAGGGACAGGAGGCCAGAGAGACTTGGGTGGGGGGGGGCGTGGGTGGGAGGCCAGGCAAGCAGGGAAGGTGGGCCTGGAGGCAGGGAGGGAGGGGATCAGGCTTCGGGGCCTGAAAACAGGGCCGAGACAAGCAGGAGGGCTGGGCACAGGGCTGGGTGGGGAGGGGGTGTCTGCAGGCTCGGCGTGGCCGGGAGGCTGGCAGTACCAGGCTGGCCTCCTCCCCCAGTCTGAGCTCCACAGGCCCTGCTCTCCCAGCCCAGCCCGGGGCCCAGGCGCGCCTGCCCGAGTGCCCGCGGCTGGGCCGGGCGGACAGAGGCCGTCTTCACAGGGCCAACAATGGGCTCCAGACCAGCCAGCCAGGGACAAAGGGCAGTCTGAACCGTGGCCGGGAGGGGGCGTGGCCCCGAAAACTGGCAGGGTCTGAGGGGTGGGGGTTTGGGGGTGGCGTGCCCACTGCTCCCGTTCCTGGAGATGCTCCCCCTCAGGGCCAGGAGGGGTGGGAGAGGGGCGTGCGGGGTCTGCAGTGGGGAGAGTCCGGGAGCCGCCAGGGCAGGCCTCCTGGGGGGTCACGTGGGGTTTGGGGCCACAATATGGGACAGCCCAGGGGATCAGAGTCTGCCTGGTGCTGGGGCCCTGCCAGGTCTCCTCCAGGAAGCCTGCCCTGCTCCGCCTCCATCGGCGGGCCGGGGGACACAGGGGTCTGACTCAGCCCCGTGGCCCAGCATGGAGCCAGGCGGGTGGGAGGGGCGAGGTGAAGGAGTGAGTCTGTCTCAGGTGCCGCTGGCGCCGGGCAGGACCCCCGTGCTTGCCCCTGCTCCCAGGGGCGGCCCCAGCTGTGGGCAGGGTCTGGGTCCCAGGGAGATCATGTCCCATTTTATTTTATTAAGTGTCACAGCCACATGACTAATCACTGCTGGAAACGGGGCCACGCAATCCCATCGGATGCAGCGGCCCTTCCCCCAGCCCTGCAACAGGGCTCCGAGGGCGTGGCCGCTGGAGCTGGGGCGGGCAGGGGGGCTCTGCACACTTGGAGCTGTGCTCCCCAGAGGCAGGGCTGCGTGGCCTGGGAGGCTGGGGGCACCCCTGGGTGGGAGCGGGCCAGCCTCACCCCTCCCCGGCCAGCCTGGGCCTGCTTCCCGGGACCGTCGCGCGGGCCCCACCGCACAAGCCCCGTGCAGAGCCTCGAGCGGCCTGTCCTCCGGCGCGGGGCTGGGAGGGCGCGCTGATCCCGGGGGCGTGGCCTCTGACCTGCCGCCTCTCACAGTACGTGGTCATCCCCACGAGACGGGCCACGGCCGTGGCCCTGCAGAGCTTCACCTCGCACCTGCTGGGGGACGCCGGGAGCCCCTACCTCATCGGCTTTGTGAGTAGGGGTGAGGCCGGGTGGGGGCGGCTGCGGGAGGCGCCCCCTGACGCGCCCCCACCCTCGCAGATCTCCGACCTGATCCGCCAGAGCACCAAGGACTCCCCGCTCTGGGAGTTCCTGAGCCTGGGCTACGCGCTCATGCTCTGCCCCTTCGTGGTGGTCCTGGGCGGCATGTTCTTCCTGGCCACGGCCCTCTTCTTCCTGGGCGACCGCGCCAAGGCCGAGCAGCAGTGAGTGGGCGGGGCGGGCGGGGGGCGCGGGGGCCGCTCGTCCTTCTCCAGTTTTCTGACTTCTCTCTCTCTCTCCTCCTCTTCACTCCTGCCTCTTCTCTCCCCACCCCTGGGCTCTCCCACCTTCCCCTGGGGCTGACGAGGTCCCTTCCCGGCACGACCGGCCAGCCGGCCCCCGAGATGCGATGCGCCAGAGCAGTGCCCGGGCCCGGCCGCCGCTGACCCGCCACCTTGACCCCCGCCCGTCTCTCCCCCAGGGTGAACCAGCTGGCGATGCCACCCGCACCCCTCAAAGTCTGAGGCTGTGAGTGCCGCTGCTGGGGGGGGGTGGGGGGGAGGGCAGTGCTTCGCAGGGCTGTGGGGAATGTTCTGGAAGCAGGGGCAGCTTCTCCAGAGGCATCCCCTTCCCTGGGCACATTCCACTAACCCTGAGCTTGGCCCACTTCCTCTGGAAATGGTGCCTGAATCGACCGGTGCGTCAGGGCAGGGGTCCAGGGTCAGGGGTCCAGGCAGGGGCAGGGCCAGGACGGGCAGGAAGCCCTGCTCCATCCTCCCAGCGCCAGGGGCCTCCTAGTTTGACCTTCCTCTGGCCCCGGCCCCGGCCCCGGCCCCCAGGGGCCACACTTCCCAGCAGTGCAGGATCCAGGGCCCATCTCAAGTAGCAGGGGGCCCTGCCGGTGACCTGGTGTCTCTCTCTAGGTGTCTCCGGGACGCTGAAGAGGCCTCACTGTCGCCCTACCTGGGGGGCCTCCCAGGGCATCCCGGCCCTGCTGGGCTGACCCGAAGCTTTCTGTGTGACCCGAGGCTGGGCACCCACCCTCTCTGGTGTGGGGCTGTGGAGTGGCCGTGGCTCCAAGACGCTGTGTCCCCAATGGACCTGGAAGGCTGCGTGTGGGGGAGCCGCATGGACGGACAGACTCCCAGCCCCAGGGTTGGGCTGCAGGGCCCCTGGGGCCCAGGGAGGACGCAACCCCCAGCGAGTGTGTGGGGAGAGCCCGGCCCGTCACCCCCTTACATGGTCCTGGGCGGACTCTGCCCTCCCCTGCCCGTGGCGCCGGGCGGCTGGACTTTCCCGCGAGGCAGTTTTGAAGACCCTGGACTGCACGGAGGACAGGTGGCCCAGGCCTCGGAGCGGAGCTTCAGGCTCTGACCAGGGGACCCCGGCCTCGCGGCTGGGGCTCTGACCTCGGGGACGCTGCTGGGCACGTCCCTCCGGAGGACACTGGTCTCTGCTGCCGGGGCTGGCGCTCGGACCGGAGGGCTCCTGAGGGCCACCTGGCGGGGACCTGGCATCGCACAGCCTGTGCCCACAATACCTGGGGCTCTGGGAGTGGTCCCCCCACGCCGGCTGCTGACGTCCCACGCGTGCTCCCCCAGCCCTGACCCCACTCCACACGTGCTCCCCGCACACTGGCTGGAATCCAGGCAGCGGGCAGGAGACCCCCCCCCCCCCACGAGCCAGCCTAGACCGCGCTTCGCCCCGTAGTTCCCACCGGCGTGGCTTCAGTGTGTGCAAGCTAGCGGCCCCCCCGCTCCTCACCCAGCTCTGGGGCACCTGCGAGGGGGTGGGACCCCCACAGACCAGCCTGGCCGCCTCCCCCCCCAGCCTCAAGCGGGGGCCCCAGCGATGTTTTCTTGTTGTACAAGAACCAGGTCCAAGTTCGCCTCCTCTTCCTTCCGGAAGCCAAACTCCTCCTTTATTTTTTAGAGCTGCTGATTGTGAATCTCAGAGTCTTAAGAGAAAAGCCAAATATATTCCTCTTGTAAATGAAGGAATAAAGCTATTTAAACCATGGCCCGCTGGCTCTCCCAGCAGAGCAGCCCCGGGGAGGGGACGCGGGAGCCGTGCTCCCTCCAGCGCCAGCGGCCGGAACCTCCCTCGCGGCCTGTTGGTTAAAGTCACAGGGAGAACCCGGGGGCCGAGGGGCAGGCGGCGCTCAGGGCTTCCTGGCCTTCCGGAGCTGCGCCTTCTTCCTCTTGGCCGCGCTCTGGAGGAGGCTGGGGCTCCTGCTGGCCAAAGACAGCCTGGCCTTCTTCCGCGGCAACGCGGACTGCGGGGACTTGCCGGAGACCCCCTTCGCGGGCACGTCCTTCTGAGGGTGCTTCGTGCCGGCAGGCTCCGCGGGGGACGCAGGAGTGGCTCCGTTCACCTGGGACAGCTTCCGCTTCTTCTTCCGCAGCTTCGGGGTCCCAGCGGGGTCGGGGGCTGGGTCTGGGGGGGGCGGCGCCGGGGCCTTCCTCCTGTGGCGCCTCCTCTTGCCTGGGCTGGGGGTGCTGGGGGGCTGCTTCTCGCCGGCGGCTGCGGGCTTGGCGTCCTCCTCTTGCGCGGACCCCTCCGACTTGCGTTTCTTGCGCTTCTTGGTCTCTGGCAAGAACCCCTTTTTCTTCCGCTTTGTGCTGACGGGGTCCTGCGTGACACTGGGGCCTTCCTTGACATCCTTCTTCCCTGACTTGGGGCGCCTGGGAGACAGCGAGCAAAATAAGGGCAGAAGGGACCCACCCCTGCAGTCCAGAGGGACGGAACTGCCCCAGAACTCCCGCCCTGAGGCACGCGCACCATGAGGGTCTCCCCAGCCCCCTCCCGGCACATACTGGACCCCGAGGGCCTTCATGGCCTGCCAGTAGAGGTCGTAGAGGCGGCTGGACCCCGCCGTGCGCTCCCCCTGCTGCAGCCTCTGCTGGAGACTCGGCTGCTTGCTCTGCAGCACGCCCAGGACGGCGGTCAGGTCCACGGTCAGCTTCTGCGGGGACAGGGAAAGGGTGGCCGCAGCCGTCACGGGAGGCAGGGCCTCTGCCTGGCTCTGGGTCCCCAGTCTTCCCCCCACCCCTCCTGCCTGTGCCTCACGCCCTCCCTCACCTGGGAGAGGAGGCGACCCGACCCGCCTGCCTGAAGACACAAGGCCTCACCCCTTCCTTGACCCCTCTGCTGAGAATCCCCCCCGCCACGCAGTGAACGGGTTAATTCTGAACCCCACTGGCCCCAGGACAACCGCCCTGGTACTGGGTGCCCTGCGGCCCGCGAGACCTGGGCCAGGAACCTCCTCCCTGAGACGCACCGCGTGGGGGCTCTGACCAGCATCCTCACCAAGGACCACCCCCCTCTAGCTCCTGGGGGGCCCATGAGTGCCTCTCTCCACGTGCCCACCCCTCCTGGGCCTAGAAACCTGCTGTCCAGGGCCCTCCTCTCGTCCTCCTGGGGTCTCGGCTCACCCCCAACCCTGCCCATGCCCCTCCCACACCCACCTCCTGGTGAACAGTCCGGAAGAGGGTGTTGAGCAGCCCCAAGGAGGACAGCTCCTTCTGAAGCTCTGACTTGGTCTGGGCCTCACCCAGAGTCCGCAGGCTCTAGAAGACAGCTGGCTGAGCTGCAGGGCTGCCCACCGGACACTGGAGCCGGGGGGGGGGGGGCACCCAGACATACCCACCCCCAGGCTCGGGGCATCGAGAACCACTCCGGACGGGAACAGGGGCAGCACTCGGCGGCCCTTACCTCCGTGACCTTCGCCAAGACCTGGCTGACCAGCTGCTCCCACTCAGGGTCTTCGAAGCACACACGCAGCTCCCGCGTGGGCAGGACCTTCTGGAGCAGCACGCAGGCCTGGGCCTGGGGGGATGCGGCCACGGGGGCCTCAGTGCGGGCCCGAAGCTCCAGGAGCCTGTGCCGGGGGCCCCACCTGCTGCTCCGCACACCTCTGGGTTCAGTAGGTGCCTGGGCCAGCCCTCACCAGGAACAGCAAGAGAGGTGGCATCTGGGACAGCGCCTAGCCTGCTCACGCACTCAGGGCCATCTTCCTCCAGCCCCACAAGCCCCTGTCCCATTCGCCCAGGCCTGGGGACAGCTAGGGGCCCCCGCCAAGATCAGAGCGTGTGCACTGAAGAGACTGAGGGTTCAGGCCACGGGATGTGGCTATGGTGGGAGCGAGGCTTCCCCTTTCCCCGTGACCCTGTGCGCACGGCAGGGCAGGGCAAGGCAGGGCTGACCGTTCAGAGAGGCAGGGGTGGGTCTGCCCTGGACCGGGCAGCCGACGGGGAGTCAGGGCAGGTGAAGCAAGCCCAGGGCCGGGATCTGGGAAGTCCCTACCTGATGGCGGGGCCGTGCTGGGCCCGTCACATGCTGGATCACGATGGGCAGCAGGCTCTTACAGAGCACCTACGGAGGAAATGACGGCGGTGAGGTGCGGCCTGGGCCAAGCAAGGGCCCCGGGGGCGGGTCGTCCCCTATACTCACTGGGTGCCGGGAAAAGAGGCTGAGAAACATAGGAACGGTGAGCGGGCTGTTGCGCTTGGTCAGGAAGGAGGTCAGCGCTGATGAGTAGATCGGGGTCAGGAGGCTCAAATCCAAACCGCCGGCAGCCTGGGCCACCTGAGAGAGAGCCCGTGTCAGGCTGGGGAGAGGGTGCCTAGTACAGGGCAGAGCCCGGGCTGCCTTCAGAAGGCAGACAGCTGGGTCCCCAGGAGGCTGGCCTCAACTCCCCACCTGCGACATGGGCAGGGGGACCCGGCCTGCTGCCTGGGCGTGCTGACAGCTGAGCCCTCCTGGGCCGGGCCCGCTCACCTCTGGGCCCTTGGGCTTGGAGCCGGCTTTCTCCTTCTTCGGGGTCTTGCACACAGGCTTGCTGGCCGCGTTGCCTTTCAAGACTCGGAGGAGGTAGAGAGCCGCGTTGAAGTAGTAGAGGGAGATGGAGGCGTCGGCCTGGTGGCTGGCCTGCCGCACCAGCCGCTCCACCTGGGTGTACAGCGTCCCCACGAGCCGTCCCACATCGTGACAGTAGTGCCGGGAGCGGCACAGGTGGTGTCTGCGGGGCCGGGGGGTGGGGGGAGCCGGTTACACCTCCTCATCACCCTCCCTGCCAAGCAGAATGCGGGTCCTGCGTTTGCCGAGCGAGGGCCAGAGACACCAGCCCCTGGCGGCAAGGCTGCACCCCGGGAAGCTGGTCCTCGATTCCCGTCTGCACCTGTCCCTGTGGGACAGCGGCCCCCGAGCCCTAACACCGGGGTCTGTGTCTTCAGGGAAAAAGAGGTAGCTCATTCAACAATCTCAGCACTGTCCACGCAGGCGTCAGGGACAGCCAGGAAGTGTCACTTAGGGGCACCGTCTGTCCTGCTCCCCCCACTCCCTTGTGACGTAAGCTCAGCATCTCTGGTCTATAGGCCACGTCTAGGCTCTGGAAGGCAGGTCCGCACCCAGCACCTACGTGGTGTCTCTTGCTGGGCCCCCTGCTCCAGGACAGCCCGCCCCCTCACTGCCCCTTCCTAAAGGCAAACCAGCCCCTGCCAGAGCTCCTGCTGGGGATCGCTCTGCGGAACCCCCATGCCGCTAGGGTCCGGGCCTCGAGGCCTTACTCCACCTGCGTGACCAGCCCCCCTCGGGAGAGCCCCTCGGGAGAGCCCCTCGGGAGAGCCCCTTTTCTGCACCGCCTGTGGTCTCCGGGCCTGAGGAACTTGATGCTTTTCCAGGGAAGGCTTCCCTGCTCCCTCAGGACGGGCCCAGGGGCCCCACCACGCTGTGCTACCGTCTCCCATCCACCCCCTGCCCCTGCCCCTGCCCCGGCCCATCTCTGCCGGACCATCAGTCTGCTTTCCCATTGTGGTGCGTGACCCCAAGGGCAGACTGGTTCCCAGAACTGTGGGTCTGGCAAGGAGCCGGCGCCGAGCACAGGGAGCATGGGGGAGCCGGCGCCGGGCACAGGGGGCATGGGGGAGCCGGCGCCGAGCACAGGGGGCGTGGGGGAGCCGGCGCCGAGCACAGGGGGCGTGGGGGAGCCGGCGCCGAGCGCAGGGGGCACGGGGGAGAGGGCGCTCACGTAAAGATGCGGGCCGTCTTGTGCAGCAGGTCCTGCTCCTGCTTGGTGCTGCTTGTGCGCATGCTCCGCCGGATGACGTCCAGCAGTGGCTCGAGCAGCTCCAGAACCAGCGGGTTCTCTGGCTGCTTCGTCACTAGCACCTCGATCAGGTCCAGGACCTGCGGCCGGGGCGGGCATGCGGGTGGGCTCAGCAGACGCGCACAGGGAGGGTGTGGGGACACGCGCAGGGGGGACACGCACAGGGAGGGCGGCCACGTGGCACCTGCGGCTCACCCGGATCTGGAAGTCTCGCCGCAGCACCTTCTCCTTCCGCAGCTTATTCTTCTCGTCCTTCCGGGCCTGGATGCGCAGCTTCTGCTCCGCGAAGAGGCTGGCCAGGCTCTGGTCCAGGGCCATCATGGCCTCGTCCCCCAGCTCGTCCCCATCGTCACCGTCGTCCTCACCGTCCACTGCGCCCTGACACCCCGATGCCCCGTGAGCAGCTGGCCTCTGGGTGCAGAGGTGGGTGCCCCGCACCCCCGCCCCGCTGCTCACCAGTGCCTTTCCCGCCCGCAGCACCGCCATCAGCTGCTCCCGGAAGCCCTGGTCCACGTCCGCGTCCCGGTCTTCCTCCTCGCTGTCGTCATCACTGTCTTCACCACTATCCTCCTCGCCGGCCGAGGCTCTGTCGTCCTCGCCGTCAGAGCTCCTGTCCTGCGGGGGCCGCCGCACTGTACCTCTAGTCACCCACTGCACGTTCACACGCGCGCCCGCCCCACTCGGCCCCTCGCGGCACGCACCTCTGCGCTCTCCAGTGGCTCCTCAGAGCCGTCCGTGACCACCACGCTGTCCTCCTCCGCGTCCTTCTCGGGGTTCAGCACCTGCAGGGATTCCCAGACGGCTGCCCCATCGTGGGCCTTTGCCCTCCCCAGCCCTCCAACCACGCCCTGTACTGTCTGCGCCAAAATGTCCCCATTTCCGGGAGGAAAATGGGCCCGGGAGAGACAGCCACACCCCCGGCACCCACAGGCAGGAGCCCTCGGTGCAGCCCGGGGAGCAGGCAGCCGTGACGCAGCCTGGCACTGGGAAGGCCCCACCCGGGACCCGTTTCTCCACAGACCCAACGTACATCCAAGATCAGCTGCAGGGCGCGTGGGGTCAGGTGGGGACAGATGTGGCCGAACACGCTGCGGGCCACCTGGCGCATCAGGTGGCTGGGCTGGGCCAGGAGGGCGAGCAGGATCTCCACCAGCACCTCGACCCACGGCGGCTCCTGGGGGTCTGCGGGGGGACTGGCTGAGCCATGGGCACCACCGCCCCACTCCTGCCCTCCCCCCGCCCCAGAGACAGTGACGCACTGGTGGCCTTGGAGCGGGTCCGGCGGGTCTTCTCCCCCAGGCTCTTCTTGATGCATGTCTGGATGTCACCCAGGAGGTCACAGCTCTCTGTGGGGGACTGTGGCAGGGCGAGGACAGGGCAAGGACAGAATCAGCAACGGGGCCGTTCCTGGCCCTGCTGAGCCAGAGGAGGAGCTGGCCAAGCAGGAGCAGCTGGTGTGGGAGGGAGGCTGATGGCCCCCAGCCCGCCTCGGCCAGCCCCTCACATGGGACCCGGGAGCCACATGCAGCCCCAGGGCCTGACGAGGTCGGCCAGGTCAGGGTCCAGGCAAGCAGGTCCCAGCTGGATGTGCAAGGCTAGATCTTCCTCCCGTGCCCACCTCCACGTCGTTCAAGTAGCCGAATTCGTTAACCTGAACGCATTCAAATCCAATTTAACCCCACTTGCCGGGCTAAGCCCAGACTGCGGCCACTGCCCCTCGAGTCAGGGGGCCTGGGACGGTCTGTGTGGCTGCGGCACCGGAAAGGCAGATAGGAACCCAAAGTCCGGCCCTTCTGGTAACCACTAACCACTGGGGGGGGGGGGGGGGCGTGCGG